>VZTX01028499.1:0-39256 GCA_013400915.1 Pardalotus punctatus | reverse complement strand
CCCCAAGTTAACCAGATCTGCCTTTGGGTTCTTGAATCATTCCATTGATTCAAGCAACACTGTCCAGCTTAACAAAGCTGCACCAAACAAGCCAGAATGACACCTGGGGCCCTGCACTGCGTGTCACCCATTCCATCAGTGCTTCCCTTTTCTTTTTGGTGGATATTATTTGTGTGTGTTTTTTGTGTGACAATTTTTTCTGGGTTTTGCAAATATTTATATTGTCTGATTTTTACAGCAATAAATTCATGTACTTGCCAACTTGTTTCCCAGTAATCCAAGCAGACTGTTCAATAGTCTGGCTCTCAGAGAAGATTTACCAATATTTAATATTTGCCTTGCATATGAAAAAACAATCCCTACCATCTTTCTTATCCTAAAGGTAATTTTTGATAATGTCCTACTCACACTGAAAATTGTCATGTGATAACTAAACTTCAGCCAATTATAAAAATAATACTGTGAACATTTTCATGGGTTTTTGTGTCAGCCAAATAAACCTTGATCCCACGTGGCAGGTTGGGCAGGACTTCTAGGGCTAAAAGCAGCTCTTAGCTGAGGCTCAGTGCACAGGGCAACCAATATCTGTCCATTAAGTCCCGCACAGCAGAATTGGAAATGCACGAGCATGCACTCCAGTATTTACTTGGGGGTGAAAGACCATTGTAATTTAAATGAGACACTTCTGTGCCATTGTTTGGCGCTGCAGAAATGTGACCTCACACGACATCAGAGGGCAAAACTGGAACTGACAGCAAGTGCCAGCCAGCGTGGCTGCTGGTCACATTCTGTGACTGCTGCTTAAAATGCATTTCAGCCATGATGTACCCTGGGTTTATTCATTCTTTGTGCTACAGCTGCTCAAGAGTCTGATCTAGCTGGGAAATAAAGAGAAAAAAAGAGAAGTAGATTACAAGAGAAATACCTTTCTGTGCTTTAAGTGATCTGTGTGTGTGAGGCTGTGTACAGAGCAAACCAACCCTCTCTCCCAGGCATCAGCCTGCTGCTTTAAAAGTTGGCAAGTACACCTGGAATGTTTGCAGGAATGCTGGAACTCTGTTTCATTGAAATGTAAATCAGTTGTATGGTGGTGGGAGATTTATGATGGTGAATTTATATGTTTAATGCTTAAGTACTGAAGAATATGGAGAACTGTATTATGACACTGACTAACTTCCCTTGTTTATAGTGTGTTTCCTCAGTGCTGAAAACATACACCAGTGTCTTGGGATAAGTGTTGTATGGTAGGAAAAATTATCAAAATGTAATCACACAGGTAGAAATGGAAACATTCAATGATCCTTTGTCTGTGTATAGTTAATTGCTATTCATGACAGTGCTCAATTCAATTGAAGTGTAGATCTTCTTTATACTGAAAAAATATTCTATTTTATGGCCAGTGTTTATTTCCCAGCAGTTCCTAGGGAATGCATTTACAGTACGGACTTTAAATACATCTGCTTTGGGTGAAACTGAGAAACTCTTCAGTTTTCAGAATGAAATCCTTGTAGACAGAAGTATTTCCTTTTTTTTTTTTTTTTTTGTCTTTTCAATAGCTCTAATGTTTATGTAGATGTTGTAAGCAGCTACATGCTAGAAAGAAAATTATGACAGATACAGAGATAAGTGTGGCTGGAAATGTTATCTAAAAACATAGCTGAGGAAAAAAAAAAAGAGATGTGTTATTTTGCAAAGCTGCTGTTAGTGATTCTTTTCATTTTTAATGCCTGTCCTATTTCTGGTTTAGTTCTCATGCTGATGGTAGGAATATAGCAGGAGACTGTATGTGAATGATCATTTGTTCGTGAATTCCTGTGCCCAGAGGAAGAGACTTGGCTTTTCTATTAAGAACTTTTTATATGTATTTTTTTTTTTCACTTTCTTTTGCAGGCCAAACAAGCTCTAGGTCTAAAAGGGCTGTTTCTCAGAAATCCAAAGCAGGCCTCTCTGGACAGTCATGCTGCTGGGCAGCTCCATCGCAAACATTCCTTTAGCAGCCACATCCTGAGACGGACAGCCAGTGCACCCACCAAGAGCCAGAAGAAGAACAAGAAGGGCTTTCCTGAAATTGCTTTTGACACAAAGGACAGCAGCTCTGCAGGGGCTGGAGAAGAGAGGGAAGTGGAAGCTGCCTCCCAGCCTCGCTTTGTGCAGGAGCCAGAAAGTGCTTCCCCGTCCCCAGCTCCCCGAGACGGTGCCGGTGGGGAGGCACCTGGCAGGGGCTTGAAAGGTAAGGCCCAGGGCTCTCCCAGAGGGCCGAGGCAGAGCTGTGCCCACCTCGGGGCTCCTTTCAGCGAGCCCTTGCCCAGGGCACACAGGGTGAGGCTGCAGGAGCCCCAGGGCGAGAAGCAAAGCGTCTTCGCCCGCTGTGCCATCAACAGCTCGGGCAGGATCGGAGTGGCCACCAACTGCATGAAATGCATGATTGGCTCCAAAGAGAGCCCTGACCTGGAGGGCCAGTGGAGTGACCACCCTGCCAGGCCCATTGCTAGAGATGCCCTGCACGCTGAGCAGGGCAGCAGTGCAGAGGAGAGGGTAGAGCTCAGGACCTGGGTTGTCAGAGGGCAGCCCAGGCCACACTCAGATTTGCAGCCTTGCAGCAGCCCTGGAACTACAGATGATCTGACAAGGAGCACTCAGTCTTTTGTGACCCCAGGGAAGAAAAGTGTTGACTCTAAGTGTCACGGAATAAAGGCTCATTCCCGGCAGCGGTGGCAGTGCCAGTCAGGTGGCAAGTATGGAAGCACTGTCAACTTGGTTGCAGCCAGCAATGGCTCTATATCCTCCAACTCCAGCAGTCTAGAAAGCCTTGGAAGCCCAGAATTCCCCAAGCACTGGTCTGAACCTTCTCGAAGGCAAGTGGGCACCCTACAGAGGGAAATGAATGCCTTGTTCGTTCAAAAATTGGAGGAAATTCGAAGTAAATCCCCTATATTCTTTACTGGTAAGACCAGATTTTCTTCACCCTTCTCCACTGTAGATGACATCATTGTCTCAGCTTCTGCATAGCATCCTTACTTAGAAGCTCCTCTATGTTGTTTGGCTGTCAACAGCTCTTTTTTTTTGGTTTTGGCAATGACAGAAAAAAATCTGCATAAATATTTTTATTTTCTTTTTTTGTAGATGTGTCTGGTTTAGATTAGTCCTTGCCATGCCTAGTTAAGCATCTGCAGTAGTGACACTGTCAGTAGTCCATGAATGTTTGGGTTGTTTGTTCAGGGTTTTTTGTTTCCTTGGCTTTCTTAGTGAATGTGGTATGATACTAAGTAAATTTTAAGATCCAAACCAGAGCATTAAGTGAGATTGAATATGGAAAACCCACATCAACAAACAATAGCTCCATTATCAGCCTTTGCATTTCCCTGAGGGATAACCACATCAGGAATGATGTCTAATGGGCTCTCTGATAACAATAAACCAGTTCCTTCCTCAAAGACCTTGCAAAATCACTGCCATCAGTCCAGGAATTACTGGATGGAATTCTCTGCTCGGGGGTGTTCAGGAGACCACATTTTATAAACAAGCAGCCCGTCCTGGTCCTAAACGTGTAAATTCCCGGTATTCAAACATATACAGTGCTGCAATGTTCCACACATGCTCCGGCTGTGGCCTGCGGGCAGAGCTGCCCAGCGCAGAGCAGCAGAGGGTGTGGTCTGATGCTCGCTGACATCAGCCAGGCTGGGGCACTCCTGGCATTCCCCATCGCAAAGCAAAATGTGCCCATTAGAGGAAAGCTGCTAAAGCTGCAGCATTTTGTGGTTGGTTCACACCAGAAACAGGAGCGTGGTCACTGGGTGTTTGTACACACAGGAAATAGAAACAGGCAATCAAAGAATATATTTTAATAAGAAAAATGGCTTTTTTTTCCTCCTTATTTGGCAGCAAGGGGGGGAGAAGGGAAGAGATTTTGACAAGAATTTTCTGTATCACAGAATTGTAAGGAGAAAGTATGAAATGCAGCTTTTGGCTGTAACTCCAAGAGCTTCTCTTCAAATCCCTCACCCTCCTCCTTAATTGTCTGAGGAATTTGGACAATTTGCAATGGTGGTTACATTTTCAGGAACGGTGAAGTGACTTTGGTGCTTTCCTTAAGATGCAATCCTCTTTTTAGTAACAGATTCTGACTGCCCACCTATAGTGAGTTGCTTTGAAAGCCTCATACAGAAATTTAAGATATTTTAGTTGTTTCAACAATTTAATCTGGTTGTCTGCAATTTTTCTTCTATTTTTTATGCCTTTTTTCTTTTTAGCATATTTTTCCAATATCTGCTTTGAGCTTTTAGGAAAATACCAGGATAATGGGAGGGGAGAAGTTTGCTGGTTCCCGTGACTTGCAGTTAATCCAAAGCAGCAGAACTCTTTCTATGCCTAAATTTATTGGCATTGGGCTTTTCACAAACTCTGAGTACTGTGACATATGAAACCATTTCCCATTATCAGTGCCAGCTCCCCTGCCAGCCCCCCAAGTCACTAAACAAATATTGTGATATGCTTGAAATTTGATTAAATCCATCTGACTTCCCAAGCATGGAATCAGCAAACCCTTAAAATGGTGAAATGGTGCCTTGGACTGGCTGCTGCTGGTCCAGTGACAGCCCCTCTGTTTGCACAAACAGCTCCCTTTCCCATCCTCCTGCAGGGCCGTGCCTTGGGCCAGGAAACCAGGGAAACCGGCTCCATGGCTGCACTTGGGAATTGGCATTCTTCTGGGGGAAGTGCCCCTGGGATGGCACAGGGAGCTAGAGCTGGCCCTTTACGGCAGCAGCATTACATTTAACAGGGATTTCCCTTCCAAGTGTGGTGCCCCCGTCTGTGCTGGTGGATGGGGAGAAGGAGGGCTCCGTGCTCTGATCAGATCTGGGCTCTTCCTGATGCTCTTCCAGGTCCTGAGAGTCTGGGAATGCTGGATTTGGTTTATGGGCACATGTGCCTACTGTCCCTCCAACACTCCCAGCTAATGCAGGACAGGCCAGGGAAGAGCTGTTCCCATCCCTGAGCTCCTTGGGGTGGGATGGAAATCCTGGTGCCAAGGGAAAGGCCTGGTATTCCCTGGGCATGTTCTGGGAGTGCAGGTGATGTTTTCCACAATGTTAGGAGAGGGCTTTGGAGAAGAGGAGGCGATGTGCTCTAGTGGAAGGTGTCCTTGCCTGTCAGGGAGGCTGAAAATTGATGAGTTTTAAGGTCCTTTCCGTTGCAAACCACTCTGTGATTCTGTGATCCCATGATTCTGTGATTCCATTCCCCAGTCCAGTGGAGTGTGTTTCTTCAACACTAACAAATATTGCTTTTCATTCTTCTGTGATAAAAACTGAACTTAATATCTGTGCATGTATGGATTCCATTGAGTGCTCTGGTTGGTCAGAAATTCTTAGGATCCTACAACCATGTGTGAATATTCCTATGTGTCTCCTTTCCCTCCCTCAGCACTAGTTTATCCTGTTATCTGCACCTGCCTTCCCTACATTAACTGGATTTTTCCTCTGTTCTGTCCTATTATTCTACATGCACACTCTCTCTCTCTAGTTAAGAACTGAAAGGACAAGCAAATCAAAGGTAACTGTCTGCTGAGTGTCCCTGATCTGAGCATCTTGTTGCCTGTAGTCCTGGTTTTCGCTTGTTTCCTGCCCTATAATTACCTGCTCCTATATCCTTAAGGTCGTGGTCTGGCTCAGTGGTGCTTTGTCAGTTCTGGAATGCATGTCTGCACTGTCCTTTGGAGCTATGGGAAATAATCTTTTTGGCATGATTGCTTTGGCTTACAGGGTGCAGGCTGTAAACACTGCAGTGTATGGAGCTTTTTCTCCAGGTAATTGGTGGCTGTAGTGATGCTCCAGGGTTGCACTCTCACCCTGCTGTTTGTGAACCATCTGTCTGCAGAGGTTTTTTGAAATAGAAATTACCAAGTTTTTTTAAGAAGAACAAAGTCTGTTTAAAGCTTTTGTTTTGTTTTTAAAAGTCCCATTGCCAACATTCCACTGTCTGCACCCAGAGCATTTGTAATCTGCTCCACAAGTCCCGTGCTGCTTCTCTTCTGAATGGTTGGTCATTGGGATCACATCTGCCGGTCAAACTGGTGTTTTGGTTATCGCACATGCTCTGGTTGTGCTCTGATACCCTGACCTGTCTGAGTGCTGGAAGGAAGGAAAACTGCAAGTCAAGTGGTGCTGGATGGTGGAGGAAGCAAAGTCAGTTCACAAAAGGGCACACAGAGGGCACAAACTGCTGGGTACTGTTGTTGTTTGATAAGAAAACCAGAACAGTCACATGGTGCTGCTGTGCATGGACTGAGATTTCTTGAAGCAACAGGGCTTTGTGCAGCTAAAACTGAATGTGCAAAATGTTTTGCTGCCTTTGGCCAGGCATTTGAAATCACAAGTTATTTTTAAAATCATGATTAACATAGGCAACTAGTACCTTGAGAACAAAATGATAACACATAAAAAGTACATCTTAGTCTAAGATTAGATTGATTTGTAAGAGCTGACTAACCCTGTATCTGTTTTTCTTTTTTCTTTCTTTTCTTTTCATGCCTCCCAAGCAGACGTCTGCCATTTCTCAATCCAGAGGTCAGTCACTTCTTTATGCAGCCTAGAAACGATCACAGAAGAGCCTGTCCTTGCCAATGAAAACCATCACTGCAGCCTTCTCTTCCCTCTGCCCGTTACCCCTTACAGTGATTCTGAGGAAGGCTCTGGGTCTGACCACTCCACTGAAGCTCGATCAGAGGGAAGCAGCACACCCAACCAGCCTCAAGAATCTCCACCCTCCAGGGAACAAAGAACAAATCTGGCTGCAGATGACCAAGGGCAGGATGTCCCCAGAGCAGCTGACACAAGTTTAGTAGCCCCAGAGGACGAGAGGACGAGCGTGGCAGGACGTCTTACGGAAGGAAATGGCTGGACACAGTGCAGTAAAGCTGAAGATCAGGGTGGGTCAGCAGCACATCCCCAAAAAGCCAGGCTGGTAGAGGCAGCAGATCACAGTGCTGGCCAACCTGTAGGAAACTGCCAGAAGCAAAACAGCCAACCAGGGCAGGTATTAACAGACATGAAAAGCACCTCTGAATCCAAAGGGCAAAACCTGGGTGCATCAGCTGTTCCACCACAGCAAAACAATGTCATTAACAGCACACAGGCAGATTCTCCCCAGAAAGCCCAGGCTCTCCCAGTCTCTGTTTCTCAGACGAGCTCTTACATGTTGGCAAGAAGGGCAAAGAGTGAAGGACTGAAGACGTCAGACTCCTCAGCCTTAATAAAAATTCCAAGCAGCCTGTCTCCTGCAGCAGAAGTGTACTTTGATGCCACTATCAATGACCGGATCTGGAGCAAGCTCGACTGCAGCAGCCACCGGGACAGCATGTCCTCCTCGTCCAGCATGTCCTCCAATGACACCGTGATCGATCTCTCTCTCCCCAACCTGGCTCGCAAAAGCCTCCCGGACCTCGGCCTCCACCAGGACAGCCTGGAGCCCCTGGCCATCAGGAAGGGGATGCGCCCTCGCTCCGCCACCAGCTGCAGCAACGAGATGCCAATGGTCAGCAAGAGCAAGTCCAACCCCAACCTGAGGTCTGGCCAGCTGCCAGCTGATGAGCTGTGCCCCCGGCCCCTGGCCAGGAGCCCTCAGGATGCATTCTCTTCCATTCCCAGAAGGCACACCTGGAGCAGGCTCTACATGGAAAGCCTCAGACAGTCCTCTAACAAATCCAAAGCGCATGACACGGTTGGGAATAACCAGACAAAGTCCAAAAGCCTCGGGGACCTTACCTCTGACGACATTGTGTGCACTTTTGAAAGCAAATACCGCAGCATCAGCAGGAGCTTCGTCACCCGCTCCATGCGGGAGCAGCGGCGCTCCTCGGGCCTGAGGCCCTCGGCCAAATCCCGGGATGAACTCACGGAGCAGCTGAAGAAGCTGACAGCCTTTCAGCAGGAAAACGACATCACCTCCCCCATCAGCCTCGAGCCTACCGAGTCGGAGGAGGAGGGCGAGAGCACGGGGCTGCTGCGCCGCTCGTCGTCGCGCAGCCAGAGCCGTGTGCGCTACATCGCCAACAGGGCCCGGCAGGCCCAGGAGCGGCAGCGCCTGCAGGGCCGGGCACAGCTCGGGGGCAGCCCCATCGAGGAGAGGGGCAACCCCGAGGGCGCCTGCAGCGTGGGCAGGGCCGGCTGCACTGACCCCGCTGCCCCCACGGCCCTGCCCTCCTCTCCCAAAGCCCAGAGCGACTGCGGGGCGGACACTGAGGTGTTCTTCATGCTCAAACTGTGACCCCGGCGGTGCTGGGCACTGTTTACACTCCTGTCACAGCAAAACAGAGCCACCTGAGAGGCACAAAACATCCTCCCACGGTTCGGTGCTTCCTGGCCTTCCCTCGAGCCCAAGGGTGCTTAATATCACCACTCCAAAAGAATAGATGAGTATTCATTTTTCACTGCGCTTTGCCCAGCCTCTGATTTGGCCTCCTTTGTGTATGGCCACTTCTTGCATTTGCAGTTTGCTCTTGGTCTTTACTAATTTCAATAATTCTTCTGACAATAGGTAACCTTGATGTTTAATAGCTAAATGTGATGCTCATGACAACTAAGATAAATTTTGCTCTTACAAATTGTGGCTCCACGTAAGGAGGCTGGACTTAAAATCATGTTTTATTTTCTGGAAGAGTTTGAGGCCTCTGAGGATGTGAATTAATAACGTAGTAGATACAGTCCATCTTCCATCATGGGCCTACTTATTTCAGTGAAAATCCCTATTTTCTCTTTGAAGAAGAGCTCTCTTGTTCCAAAGCAATGCTTTTATAAACCCAGCCTGTTTATATATCTATATATATCTATATATACACCTGTGTGTATGCAAAGATATGTCTGCACATGTATGTACACATGCACACCCTGAACCTGAACTGTGTCTGTTCCTTGTCTCAAGGCATTGTCTGAGGGAATTGAGACAGGAGAGAGAAGGGAATGGCTAAAAATAGACAGGAGGCATCTTCTGACTTTACTTCAGAAATGGCTACAAAGCATGTTAGTCCTTTCTTGAAACAGCACTGTCCCTTCTTATGGTATTTTAACAATGCTGCTGTACATAGCACTTTTTGGATGAATTTTACTATTTCTGTATTGCACTGCCATGCAAAATTTTCAATGATATGTTTAAAAAAGAGATATTTAATTTTTTTAGATGGACATATTTAGAATTAAATAACAACCTAAACAGAGTAATAATTTTTCCTCCCCCTTTTTTTTTACTTTTTATTTTTAGGGATGTTGTCATGTGTCCCCCCACCCTCCAATTATGATGTCATTTATTATAGATGTACATTTTATCAGTGATGGAGAAGAATGTTTACTGAGATGCATTTTAAAGAGAAACAGAGGTTTAATTTTATTTCAGGCTGCATAGAGTCCCTATTATTGAGAGGATATTTTGCCTTTGTAATGATTCTTTTGTGTATATTGCAAAATTTAAGAATTTGTTTGTAAAACCACCTTACACTGTTAAAATAAACATATTTAACCTTCCAGCTGGTGACTCTTTAGCTGTAACAGAACACTGGGGTCTGTGATACACAAACATGGTTCTTTCTATCTGCTTTGTTTGTAAACTTCCTTTGCGGATAACATTTGATTTTACTCTTTTTCAGAATGGTAGCCAGTGCAGACCCAGCTCAGATTTTCTCAGGTCCTCTAGAACACGAGCGAGGATTGGCAGAGACTGACGTTCTGTGGTGTGAGACCCAGCACAGGGACTGGGGCAGAGCCCTGGCTGGGAGGATGGAAATTCTGGGTGTAATTAGTAGCCAAACAGACAGAAGGAGCTGATCCATTCTGGAGCAGCTGTACAAGTAACACAGATGGCCCTGTTTCATCACTGAGGGGGTTTAAAGTCTGGCTGAAAATGCTGCAACACAATTTTCCTCTTCACCTGTCACTTGATTGAAAAATCACTTCTATTCCTGTCCCAGCAAAGTGCACAGTGAAAGTGCATTTTGCTTCCTTCACACTCCTCCTGGAAGGGTTGTCACTTGTGGAGCTCTTGGTTCTAATTTTAGTATCATTTGGCCGCAAGAATTTAAACTCTGAGATACCAAAACAGTAACAAAATTTAAACTCTGAGATATCCAAATGTAAGCCTAAGAGTTATCACCATAAAATGGAGATGGGGCTGAAGGGGTTAAATTTTCTGATTAAATCTTTTCAAACGCTCTTCAGTATGTTTTGTCTGAAAATATTCCCTCAGTTTTCCAGCGTGGCTCAGACGTTCCCTGCTCGTCTGCAGGTTTTAGATCCTGCAGATCCCAGGGGAGCTTTGTGCAGCAGAGGTTCGGGATGTGCACTGAGGTGACCCGAGAGCTTCACTGCAGTGTCTGACGGAAAGGAGGTGAAGCTGCAGCAGAACGTGTGATCTGCCAAGAGGAGCCTCCCATTGTGGCCCAGCACAAAGCAAATTTCATTAACATTCTCGGGACGAAAAGCCATTCTTGTAATACTTTCATTTTGGGCTGAAAAGCTGCAGGGAGTTGCTGCTTTTGTAACTTTAATGCTTTTGTAATTTTAATGTAAGTACATGCAACTTGACAGCTTTGGAAAGTTAATGTTTAAAAGGCCTATTTGTGTCTTCTCAAAGACTAAGCCTCACAATCAGATTATTTTCATCTTTAATTGATTAAGCAATACGTGTTAATGCACCTCACAGGAGGCAGCAGCATGTAGCACTTCAAAACATTTATCTTTTTTCAGAATTTTAACCAACAGTGTCTGGATTTAACTCATTAGCGTAGATGAGAATTTTGCCCTCTTGCTTCCAAATTAGTAGTAACCACTTTTACAGCTTGTTTCGTGACACTACATAAGAACATTAATCACATATTCATTTATTCCTACAAGAGGAATTTGTTCCAGCATTTAAGAATTATTTGGAATTTAAAGTCAGCAGGAGGTCACAGTTCTGTTCTTCATTTGTCTGCTCTTCCTGTGCATCCTCAGACTCCTGTATGTGGATTTCAGTTCATTAAACTGAAAGATGAGAAATCCAAAGTCTCCAAATCACAAGCAGTGTATTGGACACGGCTGGCCATGGGATTTCTGGTCTGTATTCCTCTGACTTGGCATTCAAGAACACTGATCATGAACATTTGACTGTGTCTTTCAAAGCTGATTTTGTCTGTGTGATCAACAGGCAGGAAAATGGGCACAGCTGCCCAGGACAGCTCCAAAGGGAGGAATTTTACACAACACCACGGGCCAATAATAGAATTTTGTAAGTCTTGATGTGATACCCAGCTGCTGGACTAAGCTGCCTCCAAACCTCGTCCTTTGGTGGAGTCTCCTCCTCCCCAAAGTCCCAGGTGCCCCCCGGTCCGAGCTGGCACTTCCAGAGGCCACGCCTCCTCCTCCCTCGGGTATTTAAAGCAGCCCCGGATGCCTGAGCTTGCGGGAATTCCATTCCTCCTGTGCCTGGGCATCCTGAGCTGCTCCTGCACAGCCCCACGGACGGGACAGGCCAAGGGAGTCGCTGTAAGTGAGAAACTGCCTTCCATTTGTGCTCTGGGATCAAACCTGCAGCTACAGGTTCCTTCCTGGCTTTTTAACCCAGATTTACACCTTATTTCTTCTCTTAGATAATCAGTAGCCAGCGTGTTAACAGCTCTTTCTTTTCAAGGTGATGCCAGCAATGTATTACCAGCTTTGGTTAATTTGGGTTTTTGGTTTTTTTTTTTTTTTGTTTGTTTGGTTGGTTTTTTTTTTTTTAAGGAGTCCACTTGAAATAAAGATGATTTTGTTGCATGTACCAAATTGTAAGGGAAAAGGAGCAGGAATTTAAACCTGTAGGAAAAGTGCTTCTTTTCCCTTGTATTCCCTGGTGGCTGATGCAGCTGCTCGGTTTTTGTGCTGCTCTGGCAACAGCCAAGAGCAGTAACAACTTTGGAGAAAAAGTAGTTGTAGAATAAAGTCAGTGTTGGCTGATGCATAGCTCAGATGTCAGTCCTCTCCTCTGGTCCTTTCACAGGGATCAAAATATTCCCTATTGGAAACATTTTTAAACAGGAGCAACAACAAAATCAGCATTGAAATTTAACCTGCAAAGAACCTTCTGTGGAGGTTTCAGTTATTTCTCTCATTAGGTGAAAAATACAGGGAAAATGAGTGAGGGAAAGTACGAGCTATAATGACAAGAGTTTTATATGAGTGCAGGATTGGGGAAATTTCCTAAAAGCTGATGAGGTAAGATAACCAAATCCAGTGTTTTCTGAGCAGCAGTCAGCAGCAAGTGTAGTATATTTTTATATGTATATATGTCGTATATATGTACTATATACACTACTATATATGTGTGTCTATAGTAGTGTATATACTATATATATGTAGTATATGCACTACTATGTGTAGTATATATTTACCCACACACTCTCATAAATGCTAAGTTTTCTTGGGCATTTTTAATTTATTTTTTATAGTTTCTGGGGTAATAATGGTGTTCTGAACCTTGTTTGATACTGGGACAACAAACACAATCAAAAATACTGAAAATACTGCTGCTGCTTCATCTCCTCCCCTTTCCCTGGCAGGGAGCCCACAGGGAGAGAACCACCAGTGGGTAAACCCCCTTTTTTAGGTTTGCCACATCCTTTTTGCTGCAGTGGGGACTTCACCAGAATCTGTCTTTAGCGTTTGTTCTGGCTGAGCATTGGTGTTTTCACCTGGAGACTTGGTTTGGAATTGTGGCCCTAAAGAGAAAGGTGCAGCAAATCTGGGACAAATCGATCTAACCCAGTGATAAGGAACTGTGGAACCGGGTTTAACTTTGCCTTTCACCTCCAGCAGGAAGGTTCCTTTAGAACAGCAGGAATTTCTGCTCCAATGGATAAAGGTCTTCACTTCACAATCTGTGTGATTACAACCCTGCTGCTCCTGAGGGAATCAAGCCAGGCAGGTGAGGAAAATGATCCAGAAATCTTGGCTGCACCTAAATGTGGTTTTGTTCTTCTTCAGAGCATTAATTCTTTTGGTCTTTTCCTGCCAGTGCTTGCAGGGTTTTGTCTTAATTTAAGAATTTGCTTTCAAATTGGTTATTAAGAGATCCCCAGGGCTCACCTTGTGACTGTGACTTTGTGAGTGCTGCTCCCAAGTGTCTTTGATGTCACCAAAGTGTCTTTGCTGCTACAGTTGAAAACCAGATGACAGAGATGAGGGAAGATGAAAAAGCCAAGAAAAAGGGTGGGTTTAGGTGTCTTTATTAGGGTTAAAGCTGCACTTCTTTGAGTTTGTGGTCCCCTAAGCTGCAGCAAGATAGGCTGAGGATGGGGGAGAAAACTGAGGTGATGTGTCCAGTCCTGACCAGTGCCAGGAGCCTTCCCCTAGGAATTCAGCAGGAGCCTCCCACTGGAAGGCTGGGCAAGCTCAGTGTAGCAGAGGCAAAGAAAAAGCTGATTTTTTGCAGCCACAGTCACTTCCTGCAGCCACCAACCTTCGGGGAAGGGAGGGATGAGCCCCTTCCCTTTGTCCTGTGGCCCTGCAGCCGCCCAGGAGGATTCCCAGGACGAGGCCTCGCTGCTGGGAGGTGCCAGTGCCATCAACTGGAGTTGGTGCTGCAGCCCCACCAGCCCTGGGCCTTTCAGCAGGGATCACAAAGGGGCTTTGAGCTGTGAGCTGGAGCCCTCAGAACGCTCTGCTGCCTTCCAAGGAACCCCACAGGCCCTCCAAAAGGGGCCTCCAAAAGCTGCTGCTGCCTTTAATGAGGTTCCAAAGGGAGACAAGAGAACTCCTTTGTGAGGATTTCCAGCCCCCATGGAGAACTGTAGTGGAGAGGGAGAAAAACAGGTTTTGTTTTACAATAATGTAGAGTTCAGCACGAGGCCAGAAAATGTAACACCAAAGAAGGAATAATAAATACATAATGAATGAATATGCCGTTATACTTAGTGAAAACCTCACAGCTTTTGCTTGAAAGGGTGAAAACACCCTGCATTTTTTGGTTTATCTTGAGGGATTTTTGGATTTTGCAGTGTGAATTCTCTGATTCCAAGGAGCAATGCTAAGCAGATTCTAGAAAAATCATCCTGGGCAATTAATGACCAATATATTGACAGAATTGTGGTTTTAATTCTGCATCTCAGGTGCAGAACCTGTCAGCAGTAGGGGAAAGGAAGAATAAGAAAACCTAGTGTCTGGGAAATGGGTGGTGAGGAATTTTTGGCTGTTCTGGGGGCTTTTCCTCAGGGGAAAATGGGGGCTTGGCAGGAATGGGGGAGCCCTGGCTGTGTGAGGAGGCAGCAGAGCTGGTGCTGCCCCTCTGCAGGGAGGGCAGCGGGTTAATGAGGGCTTGGCTGGGCAGGATCCATCCCCCAGAGGGTGGGCGACATGAAGTGACATCATTGCGTGACATTAGAACCTGGCTCTGCCTCCCCTTGTGCTCTGGGGGTGGAAACAAAGGGAGTTTGGGAGCCCAGGGTGCTCCCTCTGATTATTTCAGGGCACTGTGAAATGGGGGCGTGAAATGCCACTTTTGAGGAGCTGTAAAGACAAGCCCCACTCGAATCTGATTTTGTTGTTGTGTTTTTCCAGGAGCTGGGAGGAATGATGATGCTATGAGTAAGGTATGTTTGAGTTCCTTAGTGCACAGCTACTAACGAAGGCATAGGGCAGATGGTCTTACATTTTAAATTCAGAAATAGTGGTCAGACTGGGCAAATAATTTAATCTGTGAAGAGTTATTATTTTAAGTGCACTGTTCATGGCTGGCTGTGAGTCTGAGCTTTTTTGTTTGTTTGTTTTTGTGGGGTTTTTAAACTCATTTTCTTTGTCCAGAGATAAAAATTCCGTCATGCCCCAGGGAAGAACCTTCCAGTAGCCCAGTCTTCATGGCTGGTAGAGTTGGGGAGCTTGTTGATCACAGCTTCCAAGGCAAAGCTCATCCCTCAAACCCTTCCATTGCTCAGAGAGAATCAAACCAAGATCATTTGGCTCCTGGAAGGACTGAGGTTTCTTTTGCAGATCTTGTACTGCATATGTTTATATATTAATATATATATATATATATATATTCACACACACATCTTCTCTCTGTCTAGAAAAATAACCCTGTAATTTTAGAATAAAAAGATACATTTAAGACCAACAAACCTCACAGAATTTGATGCTTCACTGGCAAAAGCTTAAATTGCTCTGAAGTGGCTCTGTAAAATTGGAAGATGTTATCTTTAATTCAGAGATCCACACAGAAGTGAATCCATGCTTTTCTCTCCTCCTCCTCTCAGGTTTCCAACTGTTCTGCTTCTCCTGGAATTGCTCTCTAATGAGACCTTAATTGGCTGCTAATTCTTTTGTCTGCAGCATGAATTGGTCTCTTGGGAAGGCTGTGCACACCATCTGAAGAATTGTGGCAACATTTGAAGTGATTTTTGTTTGCACCAGGCAATCAAGTGAAACGCTGTGATTTATTAATTAGTTGGGAACCGGCATCAGTCACTGCAGCTCCGGGGGCAGGGTCAGGGCTGGTTTAACACAGGCACAGCCCCTGCATCCCTCAGGTTACCCCAAGGCGAGCCCCAGCCTGGTGTGGCCATGTCTGAAAAAAATCCAATTGTTCCTTCATTTTCTGATTTTCAGGGCGACTCCAGGGGAGCAGCCGAGGGTCTTCCAACGCTGACGGTCACAACGATCCTGGTAAGGCCGTGACGGAGGCAGGGAGCAGCTGGAACTGCCCTTTCCTTTTCTACCCCACCCATTTGTGGGCAGGGGGTGTTCTGGACTGGCTGTGGCGCTGCTGTCCCTGCTCCTCGCAGTGTTTTGGGGGCTGGCTTGGGGGTGCAGAGGTGCCAGCTGTGGGCGCTGGGAGGCTTTGAGGGCTGTCCCTGGGGGCACAGGGCTGTGTCAGTGCTCTGGGGAGGCACCCAGGCCTCTCTCTCTGCTGAGTGACACCTGAGGGCTCAGCTCTCTGTGTGTTGCTTCTGCCCTGCAGCAAGAATGATGCAAAGGTCACACAGGGACAAAACCAGGCTTTAAAATTCCCCAAATGTGTCCACCAGGTGCTCCAGACAAGCAGGACTTTCAGGAGAAGCTGCAGCACTGAATTTTCTGATCCAGATGTTGGGCCCTGCCCAGCCTGTGCCCCTCACCTGAGTCTTTGATGGGCCAAGTGAAAAGTATTTGGCTTTTAGGCTGATTTTCACTTATTCCTGTGGTACCTGTGGCCTGCAGGATGCAACTGGCACATGACCCCAGGGAATATCTTCCCAGTCTGACAACGTTATCCCTGCATTAGTGTGGAGAGGAATACCGGGGAGGGTTTGCCAAGGACTGGTTTAGCTGCAGTTCACTGGTTTAACTGGTTTAGCTCGGTGTCACTGCACTGCGCGAGGGTGCAGCTCTGCTCGTGTCCCTCCCTCGCAGGAGGATCCGTACGTGATGGTGAGGGGAGCGGAGCTGGAGGGCTACTGCATGGATCTGCTGGGAGCCCTGGCGGGAATGCTGCGCTTCCAGTACCGCGTCAAGGTGGTGGGGGACGGCCAGTACGGAGCTGTGGCTGCCGGCGGCAACTGGACTGGGATGATCGGAGAGATCCTGAGACGGGTAATCCCCAGCCTGGGGTTCTGGCAAACCTGCAGGAGCAGCTCTTGGTCTTCCTTGGGATTTGCTCAGGGACAGAGCAACTCAAGAGTTCTCCTGCCTGGGGTGTAGAAGTGATGAACAGCAAGACTCAGAGTTGGGTTTGGCCTACAGAGATGGAAGTAAGGCCCAAGGAGACAGGAAACCACAGCAGGAAACCCCTGTCACACCCAGGCACTCCTGGGGCAGCCCTTGTCTGTCTCAGTGTTTTTCTGCAGTCTGTGAGACTGTGCAGACACCTTGGCAGAACTTACCCTGAATTTAACCCCTGGGTCAGACTCGTTTCATTCAGAGCGGCAATGCCTCAGCATCTTCAGGAGATCCTTGAATGCACATTTCACCTCATGAGGTGCCATTGTCCCCTGTGGCTGATGCTCTGTCACCTGTGGGGAGCACTTCAGTTAAAGCTCTTTGCCCTTCTGAGCCTTTTGTTCAGGGTGAGCAAACCCAGCCTGGCTCCTGCTGCAGAAGGGAACCAGAAGCCACAGCCAGCAGCTCTCAGTGAATGATTCCAGCTGGAAACCTGTCCTGTT
This sequence comes from Pardalotus punctatus, assembly GCA_013400915.1. Taxonomy (NCBI): domain Eukaryota; kingdom Metazoa; phylum Chordata; class Aves; order Passeriformes; family Pardalotidae; genus Pardalotus; species Pardalotus punctatus. The sequence goes on along the minus strand of VZTX01028499.1, from coordinate 22,122 downwards.
CCTTGGGGCTCACATACCTAGGCTGCAGACATGGAGAATTGATGCCATTTCAATACCTGCCCACTCAGCCAGGGAATCACCTGTTGGAGGGACAGAAATGTTCCTTGGGCTGGGTGCTTAATTGGTTTTTATCTCCTTGGCAGGAAGCTGACATTGCAGTGGCTCCGCTGACCGTCACCTCAGCCAGGGAAGAGGTGGTGTCCTTCACCACACCCTTCCTGCAGACTGGCATTGGGATCTTGCTCCGCAAGGACACAGCCTCCCAGGACATGTCTTTCTTCCATTTCCTGTCTCCTTTCAGCAAGGAGACCTGGACAGCCCTTTTGTTTGCCTATCTGCTCACATGCTTCTGCCTCTTTATTGTTGCCAGGTACAAATGCATGTGTTTCACAGATTTTGTTCAAGGCTTTCTCACTTGTGAAGAGATTAGGAAGTCCCAAGGAGCATTTAGCTTTGAGGAACCTCCTGTACAAGTCTAGTACAAGGGCTAAGAAAGTTTAAGTCCTGTCAGATTAAGCCAGCATTACGAGTGGGATCTCCCCAGGAGGAGCACCACATCTCTTGATGGGGATTATTTTAATTTTTTCCTTCTGAATGTCTGGTTTTATCCTGTCATTTTCCCACAGACTGAGCCCCTGTGAATGGAGTGAGCCAAGGAATGAGGAGAACCACTTTACCTTCCTGAACAGCCTCTGGTTTGGAGCAGGAGCACTGGCCCTGCAAGGTGAGTGGGGCGGATGCAGCAGAGCAGCTCTGGGAGCAGCCAGGGTGTGTAAACTCCTTCTGTGACATTGGTGTGATGTGCTCTTGGGGGAAAAGGTGTCTCAGCAGGGGCACTTGGGGCACCGAACCTCCCAGCTGGGGAATGCATTTTCTGCTGCACTCATTGGCTGGGCAATGCCCAGCTGACCATGTCCTGGCTGCTTTGAACGGTGGAGTTGTTTGTTGTGGCTTTGGCCACTGCTGCTGCTCCAGCCCTGCATTGCAGCACTGGTGCTGCTCAGACCAGCGCCGTGGGGCTCTCCAGCCTCCGTGGAGCTGCAGGGCAGGGTTTGCAGTTTGCCTTTATTTAAAGGGAAGTGTCTGTAACTCAGGCTGGTGGATCTGCAGTTCTTGGCATGCCTCTGGCCCCACATCCCTGTGATTTATTGGGATTTCTTGGCTCCCCTGTGCTGCAGGTGCCACTCCCCGGCCCCAGGCGCTCTCGGTGCGCGTCATCGCGGTGGTCTGGTGGCTCTTCACCCTGGCCCTGCTGGCTGCCTACATTGCCAACTTCACAGCCCTGCTGAGCTCCGGCAGCGAGCAGCTCCCCATCCAGACCTTCGAGGACCTGGTCAAGCAAAGGAATCTGGAGTTTGGAACACTGGAGGGCTCCTCGACTTTCTACTACTTCAAGGTGCAGAGAATCTCTTTGTGCCCGTCATAGGGGCTGGAGAACTCCTGGGCTGGGGCTGAGTCACCCAGCTTGTGCCTTAGAGCCCTACTAACCCCTACAACACCCTCAGCACTGGTGACTCTCTCAGTTTTCCTGTAATACTTCAAATAATATGATTACTGTTCCGTTCATCCCTTCCTCCACCTCTTCTCACAGGAGAGCAGGCACAGAACTCTATTTTCATTCTGTATTCTCCTTCTAAAAGCTCTCTGCTCATCAGGGGCTGCCCTTGTGTACCTCGAGCAGCAATTGCCATCTGTGACACTTGTACCCCTGTGCTGGGGACAGTCTGTGCTGGCAGGGGTTCACACGTGGTTGAAGTGCTCTTTTCCAAGTTGTTTTACAACCCTTGCACATACAGGCAGATTTTTTTTTTTTTTTTTTTGGTGGTTGTTTCACACCTGAGTTTGACACTGGGATTTTTGGGCTGCAGAACTCCAAGAACCCCATCCACCAGATGATCTATGAGTACATGGAGAAGAGGCGGGAGCACGTTCTGGTCAAGACCTACCAGGAGGCCGTGCAGCGCGTGATGGACTCCAACTATGCCTTCATCGGCGAGTCCATCTCGCAGGACCTGGCGGCCGCGCGCCACTGCAACCTCATCAGGGCCCCCGAGGTCATCGGGGCCAGGGGCTTCGGCATCGCCACCACCCAGGGTGAGTCCCTGGGCACCTCCTGTGTCCCACTGCTCCCTGGGATGGCAGGGACTGCAGGAGCAGTGACAGAGCAAAGGGCCTGAGCCATCACCGCTGTCAAGGGTGACCAGACTGAAAATGCTGCATGGCAGGGTCACTGCTCTGTGGGGAATTAACTCTGGCACTCACTTTGATCCACAAATATTCCATCTCCCAGGGGCGTCTGTGGTTTCCTGTGGGTGTGCCTGGTTTTGCCTTGGCCCCAGGCATGCAGATCCCCTAAGGCAGCGAGCAGGGGACGGTTTGCTCTTGTTGACAACTTGTTCTTCCCACAGAACCTTCATTCTGCCCTTATCCCACAGGTGCTACCACCCCTCTGTGGACAGAGCAGGGGGGTTGTTAGCCAGGAACAGCCCTTGGCTGGGGCTCTTGTGTTCAGCAACACTGCTGACCCCACACCCATTAACAACGTGTAATTAAGCCATGGCTGGGAGCTCTCCCATCCTCCTCTCTCTCCCTCTCCCACTGCCCAGCCTCCCCCTGGACCAAGCCTCTGTCCATCGCCGTCCTCAAGCTGCGTGAGTCGGGTGACCTGGATTACCTGCGGAACAAGTGGTGGGAGAGCAGCTGCCTCCGGCAGAGCCAGGAGCGCTGGGGGCCCCTGGAGCCGCCGGCGCTGGGGGGGCTCTTCCTCACCCTGGGCATCGGCCTTGCCCTCGGCGTCCTCGCTGCCCTGGCCGAGCTCTCCAGCAGCAGCCGCCGCACGGCCGCGCACACCAAGGTGGGTCCTGACCCCTGCACCGAGCCCTGACCCCTGCACTGAGCCCTGTCCCACCTCTCTGTATCCCTTCTCTCACCAAGACAGGCCCTGGCCTCTATCCTGAGCCCTGTCCTGCCTCCCTGTGTCCCCTCCTGCACCAGCATTTCCACCCTGACCTTGGTTTTCCAAGGAAAGCTGTGCAGAGGGGCAGGGGTGAGGGGAGGCTGTGCAGTTTCTCCTTAAAGCACCAGAATTTCAGAGGTTGGGCTGTGGGCTGGGCTTGTAGCCTGAACAGCGTTAACAATAATTAAATTACCTCCTACCCACCCAAACAAATATTAAGTGACATTCCCTGTAATCCCAAAACAGCCAAATTGCATTCCAGTACTCTGGGTGTTGGAGAGGCCAGTAAATGATCCAAAACAAGTTTATTCTCAGTGATGGCTGTTCTTTAGTCACTGGACAAGGAAAACACACGTAAGGGAACTGCCCCGGTGTCTGAGTGCTCTCCTGCCCTGTTCTCCAGCCCTCCCAACACTGTGCACATGGAAAAGGTGGATCCACAGAACAACCCACCCACAGCCTTCTCTCCCTTTCTCTTTCAGAAATCTTGTTGCTCTGTTTTCACAGAAGAAATCTGCACTCGTCTACGCATAAAAGCACCCGCCAGACAAAGCCAGGAGCCATCGGGGAAGGCAAACGCTTAAGGATTTTTTACTTCAGGAGGGCCTAGGTTAGGGTGGTACCATGTCATAGGAGCTATGTCAGCGTAGGAAGATGTTTTTCTGCTAGTCTAGAGTGTTAGTTTGCTAATTACACACACAGAGGGCACTTCTGGAGTGGGGGTGGAGCTGCAGACAGAAGGAAATTAAGTGGCTTGAAGAATTTAAATTGGTAAGGGGTAGAGTGGAACTGTGACAAATTGATAACTGGAGCTGAGCTGGCCAGGATGGTGGATCCATGTTTAGCTTAGATGTTCACCCTGTAAGTCCATGCAGGTCTGGAGGAGGAAGTGACTGGGGACAGGTTAATGTGAAGCCTCTGCTACCGATTCCTGTGTGAGGAACAATTGTGGAACATTAAAGCTCTCGTCTGTCTGTTGTAATCGGGAACAACAGCTTAAGCATTGCCGCTATAAACAGCCTTATCCTGTCCCGTGTCAGCAGGAGGTGCTGGTCCCTGGGAAGGGAATTCCTAAATCAGAACTGATGGTGCTGTTGTATAACCCCAAACAGGCCCTCCCTGCACCCCAGACATGAGCAGGGGAGCCCTGGCCCCCGAGGAACCACTGGAGTTAAGAAATGCCAGGCAGGGCTTGTCCTTTGTCCCTTCCCATCACATGATAGTGGCCAGTGTTTGGTGACAGAGAATGTTTTGTTATTGAGGATTCTCAGTGGAAATCCATCAGTACCAGAGCAGGGAGGGAGGGTGGGGATGAGTCAAACACAGCACAGTCCCAGTGCCCCTGCAAGGGGAGATGTGAGGGCGTTTGCATCACTCTCCTGCTTCCAAAGCCTGCTGGAAGTTCAGGGGAGCAGTTTTCTCAGCTGCATGTTAAACACTTTCCTCATTAAGCTGTTTTTCCTTTCAGAGCTGGGATGACTGAGGCATGTAAGTGTTAGGGCAAAGTGGTGGTTAAATCACTCCATTTGTGCACTGCACAGCTGAAGGAGGAAAAAAGCAAATTGGGTTCCTTGGGAATGGCTGTAATTGCACTGCAGGAACAAATACACCAATAATCCTTGTCAGTCCCACCAGGGATAACTGAAGGCAACAAAACCAGGGGGGCTTGGGCTGGGAAGGAGCTGGGTGATCCTGAATCCAGCACTGCACATTCCCTGAGAGGGGAACTTGGTGAGACTCAGCTTCCAGCTGCTGTGAAGGAATTCAGTGTAGCTGCAGGATTCCCTCCCACCCCCCTGCTAACGGGAACAAACACGGGGTTAGGAATTCAAGTGTTGGGACAGCAGGGCTGGTCCTTATCTCAGACTGCAACAGCTCTGGCTCAGACACAGCCTGAGCAACATCTGTGGGGTGAGAAGGCGGATCAGCCCTTCCATCAACTGAGCTGCACAGAGCAGGAGAGATTTAGGTAAGTCTAAAAGCTGAAAATGCAATGTCAGGTTCACTTAGCACTTAAAAACTATTTGGTATGTGCTGTGGCTGCTGGCAGAGTAGGCAGAGATGTAAAAAAAGGTTTCATTGACATTTAAATATATTTCTATATGAATGTCTCACAAAACAGAAAAATAAAGTCTTTTCATCACAAATACTGTAGCATTAAAATAAACACTTACCAAAATAAACAATGAGTGATATACATATATATATTTGAGTGTGTAGACTATAGAGTGAATCATATTGTCGCTTTTTAAGTCACAAAAGCACAATATAAATACGGAATTTCCTGTGAACTCTTTTTCCCTGTTGTAATAAAAATACATTCTTTACAGTTAAAGTAAAACTAGTGCAAGTCCATGGGCCGTGCCAGCTCCATCATTTACAGGGCACTTCATACTTGAAGATGACGCTGAAGATTTTGCCCCCGAGGCGGTCGGCGAGCCACGAGTTCTTGATGACGGCCAGCTTGAGGCTCTCACACCTGAGCACGGCGTAGTAGTTGGTGTGGATGGCCCTGCCCATGCCCTCGATGACCACCAGGTCTGTCTGCCGCTCCCGCACCAGCACGGCCAGGCCCTGGTCCAGGCGGCTGCAACACAGGGCGGTCAGAGTGGCCACACTGCAGCCCCACCTCGGCCACCTCTGCAGCTGCAGCCCCACCTTGGCCACGCCTGCAGCTGCATCCCAGGGCTGCTCCCAGCTGCCAAATGGGATTCTGCACGGAGTTACTGGTGCCCACAAACAGCGGCACTTCAAAGCCAAGGGGAGTGATGGAAATGTCGTTTAAATGCACCCAGGTTGGGATTTTGATGCAGGTGGGTTCTGCCTCCAATAGAGGAGCTGATCAGAAGGGAACAGAGGTTCAACAAGGTGAACTGATGCTTCTGTCCCACGGGTTTTGGCCACCTGCAGGATGTGACATCAGCCAAAACCTGCCCTGCTCCTGAACAGACACCTCACAAAAGGCCAGCAAGCTGTAGGGCCTGAGCAGTGTCCCAGCTCTGAAAATCCACACTAAGAACTCCTAATGGGTGTGCACAAGCGATTCCTGGGGGAAGGGTGGCTGGGATGCTCCACAGCCAAACGTTTGCCCGTTGTGCAGCTGAGGGACACAAACCCCAACCCACACAATGGCGCTTTGCCCACATACCTCAGGTCCAGGCACGGAGAACTGGAGCCCGTCTGAACCAAGAGCAGCTTCTCGTCCCTCAGCGCAGAGCTGTGTTTAAAAAGACAAAACCATTAAACAGCTGCTTTAGCATGGTTGTGTACATCTGGGAATGAGCCAGGGAAGCAGGAATATCGAGACCCCTTTTGCAAAGGCTTCCTTTCCTGCAGGGACTTCACCAGGAAACACCATGTTTCCTTGAGCACCAGGATTGCTCAGCCAGCCCTGCATCCTATCCAGGGGACACTGTGTGTGACATACATGGACTTGACTCTATTAACATAGAAAATTTCTGGTGGAGCAGCTTGACTTCATGTCAGGGAAAACACAAAACAAAATATAACTACGGGTGTGCCAGGAAGATCCAATTTCTACATTTTTCACCTTAATGAAATCAATTGCTCTGCCTTGGGCTGAAGCTGCAGGTTCCATGTGCTACCAACCAGTGAAATATAAACCCAGGATGTCCCCAGGCTGCTGCTGTCCCCCAGGGAGGTGTGACAGACGTGGTGCTTACTGGATCACGGGGTCCATGGCCGCGATGCGCTCGGTCACGATCAGGGACTCGCTGTAGGTGACGTCGTTGAGGGCAGGGCCAGAGTTACAGGCCAGAATCACCTGGGGGAAGGTGCCAGAAGAGGTCACACAGTCAGGCTCTGGTGTTCCAGGTGTTTGGATTATTCCCAGTTTGGCAGAGAAGTGTCCTGCTGGTGGGCAGTGACACCTTCCAGCAGGTACCAAAACTCCATAGGAATTCTCAAGGAAAACCACTCACCTCTGTCCCTCTAGAAAGGAGCTCTCGGACAAAAGGAAAGACTCCTAAAATTATGTCTATCCCACTGTTATCTGCGAAAATTAAGGCACATTTATGAGGGGGACCCTCCTGCAAGAGAAAACCAATGCATTCAGGATGGAGCACCACTCACCTCAGGAAGAGTTTGTTATTCACAATTATTCCTCCAAACCCCCCATTTTATGCCCTCCAACAGCTGAACCTTTGGGTCTCTGTAGCAGTGAATTCCCAGCACACACCAGTGACAAAGAGGGGGAATGGGGCTCCCTGACGCTGTCTTGGCACAAGGCTTTACAACAGCCTTGAGCTCCTGTGCTGCGTTTGTGACAGGGCTCTCCAACTCCAGCAGTAGAACTCCAGCTGCCAATTCAAGCCAGGCCTAACTGCAGAGTCCGGCTGTGCTCCTGAATGCGCTGGGTGCCAGCTGGACCTACCTTGGAGGGTGTTTTAAACCAGCCTGGTGCAGGCTGAACAGGATTCCCTTCTGCCAGGAAAGGGCAGGATGGACTGTGGGGGCAGTGACATCCTAAAATGAAAAGATAGTGCCTATTCTCCATTAACCTCTTCATTTGTTCTCAACCTGGTGTTTTGAAACTTAAGTTCACTGCAGTTCATACCAGCAGAAGAAGTGAAAAATGCTTAATTCCTAACAAAAAACTGACAGGACAGTGCTTGTAGTTCCCTAATTATCCCTGTTACACAAGATTAGCTGATGCTTTGTTTTAGGATGGAGCATGTAATGATTTGCCATAGTCTGCTCATCCCCAACCTCCAGGCTGCCTTTTCCAACAGGGAGATTTACACAGACACAAAGGCACTTAAATTAATCTTAATTAAGTGGTAAAAGAGATCATAGGGGGAAAAAAACCCCTTTGCTAATTGGTAAGTTAATTACTTCCAGCAAGCTCCAAGTTTTAGGTTGGCTACTCAGAGGGAGGAACAACTCAAACACTACATTTGGCCCCAGGTTTTTAAGTTCAGGGGTCTGGGTGTACAGAAATACGTGCCCTGATAAGGAGAGGACGCTCTGGAGCAGCTCTGAGAGCACCTGGGCTCCAGCAGGAATTCAGGGAAGCAGCTCAGCTTTCTTTATGGTGAATTACTAGGATTTGTTTAGGACTGTCTGAACAGAGTTCTGTTCAAACCCCACAATTACCAAGGCAGTTTGATGATTAGGGTGTTTAATTAGTGCATTTAGAGCCACCCACGGTCGTACCTTCAGTCGCTGCAGCCACTGGCTGTAGGAATCTTCCAACCAGGGACGTTCTGTGGCACAGACAGAGCAGGGTCAGCATTTCTGAGCAACAGCCACTGATTCTTAGCAAGCCAAACTCTGGCTCTGCATTTACAGAACCCGAACAGCACTGAAGAGTCCTTGTCACCCGGGCAGCAGAACCCCCACCAACATTCCCACTCCATTCCCTCCTTAACATCCAGCTCCAACCACCACCATGGATCTCCCCGTACCTTGGAGCTTTGACTTGGCTTCTTCAAACCCAAACTGTGGCTCAGACTCCAGAACACTGGAACAGGAGAGAAACAGAGGGCACACAGTTCAACACCTCCATCTCACAGCAGCATAAATCAAATATTTCTTTAGCAGGTGCCCAGCAATTTTACTGCACTGCTCATCCTGGGGGTGTCTGTGGGCCCCAGGACTGGGAAATGTATTTTGTGTTCATGTTAAAAACAAAAGGCTCAGCTGGACATTAAATCAGAATTCTGCTGCTAAAACAGCCTCAGCAATGTACAGATGTTTGCAGGCAGGAGGCTACTGGCAAAAAAGACATTTTTGGGTCTGCAAACCACCACAAAATGTAGTCACGACTTACACCAACTGCAGGGTGTAACAGTGCAGCACAAAGGCTGAGGGAGAGATTGGGGAACTTTATTTTTAAAAAAAAAAACACAACTGAACATTGTGTAGCTTAAAGGGTGCTGTTAAAGGATGGAACACCTACTCTGAGACTGCCTTTGCTCCCCAGTCAAAGACATTCCCTGCCAGAAGTCCTTTCACCAGGGCAAACTGCCTCTCCTCCCAGCCCAGGGAATCCAGGGACTCGATCACGCTCTGGAAACACTTTAAGGCTATTCCATTTTCTTTCTGCTTTACCTGTAAGACACACAGGGAACACTGGATTTACAGACCAACATTTCTTACCCATCCTTGGCGGTCTCAGTCCCAAGACCATGTTCAAGCGTCTCCTCTGAGTTCATGGCCTCTCATGGACCAACCAATTACTGTTATCAGTGTGCTCAGGACCAAGAAAAAACTTTCCTGGATTCTAATGAAAAGCTTCCTGAGTGCCAGGATATGAGCTATAGCCCAAGAATTACTTTTCTGAGCAAGACAGAGGAGCAATAGATCTTGAGCAAGGTGGGAAAGGGGAGAGTGGACACACAAAAACCTTGTAGCAGTAACACGAGCCATCAATCCCAGGAAGTCACCACAAGCAGTGCCACAAAATCTGAAGGGTGGTTTGTTAATTTTTTTTTTTTTTTTTGCATTATCCCAAATGCTCAGCAGCTCTCAATTTTTCTTCTCTGCTTTGTCTCCAGTGAGAACAGAGTTATTCAGGGTGAGTTTTCTTAGAAAATCTAAAATGATTCTGGGTACCAAGATCTTTTCTTGGCAGTATCTTGTCTGAATTACCAGAGGCAAACATAAGCAAAAGCCACCTCACATGTGTTTTACCCCTTTCTCAGAGTGAAGGTACCACCTGACAGTGCAGCCAGAGAAAACCTTCCCTGCATTTTGCAGAAAGATGTCAATAATCGGAAAAAAGTCTCAGACCAGCCACTGACATTTGCTATTTATGTCACACAAGCACGTGGTGGAGAACGGACCTACAGAAAGTCAGTTTTGAGAAATACCGACTCAAATGTCCTCTCCCCAACCACTTCATGTCCCAGAACAAAACACAGAGAGAAAACAGCTGCACAATGGCAACGAATGGTTTTAAGAGCAGGAGGTTGTGCATTGTGTCCATTCCAAGGCAGGGCTGAGCACCTCCCAAGTGACAAAAGCAGCCAAAGAGGAGAGAGCCAGAGCAGTGTGTGGGGACAGCCTGGTGACAGTGTCTGGGGACAGCCACCACACACTGCTCAGGAGCAGGGCTGGCACCAAGATTTGCTTCCCAGGGCAGCCAGGCAATGGAAGCTGCCGATGGTTTTGTTATCATTATCCTCCCTGGGAGTCTGGGTGAAGGGCTCGTGTCCCGGTCCCCAGTGCTGCTCCTGTCCCCCTGCAGCTCACAGCCAGGGCAGGGGCTGGTCCCCAGTCCCTGCCCTCTGAGCTGTCACTTGTACAAAGTTTCAGAGTATTGGAAAAGTGTCTTGCACCCACCTTGGAGTAAGGATCTGGAAAATTGAACTCGTTCAAACAGTGTTCCCTTGTATCCAAGAGACTTCTGACGGTTAAGGTACCATACGCACTTTAAAAGGGGAGAAGGAGGAAAAAACCAAATCACAATTACTTCAAACAGAAAAAGTTATTTTCCCCTCTGTTTCCTTCGTAAGTCACAGCCCTCACAACAAGCACTAAAGCTGGAAGTCACAGGTGCTAAACCCTGGCTCTGAGGGGTAAATCTACAATATTAAAATTATTTAAATGCAGGGAGGGAATGTTCAGAATTAACTTGCTGCTATTTTTAATAACCATATACAAATTTTTAATAACAAATTTTCTGCCAAGATATAATTTCTCTGCTCAGTTCCAACCCAAGAAATCCAAAAGCTCTGTGCAGAGGGTCTGATGTTTGGCACAGCAACTTGCCCAAGCCTTCAGCCTACTTGGCTTTGTTTGCTCTGCTTCAGAACCCAGTTAGATCTAGGTTGGCTTTCACTGTGCTCTGCTCAACAGAAGCAGCAAGTGATGCAAAAGGGAAAATAAAACCACTTACAATGGCTGCTGCCTGAGTGTCTGGAGCTTATTCCAGTATTTCTGTCGGAATTTCTCAGCTCGCTCCACTGCATCCACAGAGTCTGGCTGACTGGCTGCAGCTCTCTTTGCCACCTGGCAGGGAAATGAGGCAACACTGGAGTTACCAAATTAACTCTTCCTCCTTGTAAATGATGTGAAGTTCAGTCTGAGCAATAACCCCTCCATCTGCCTCCCTGTTCTGTGCCTGCACCTCCCACACAGCACCTCCCAGCTTCCCTTCATTCCAAACAGTAAACAACAATTTTAATGCCTCGTTTCATCCCAAAAGAGTTGAAGTTTGTTTTCCAGGCTGTACTTTCAGAAATTAAGCACAAGATCTAACTACTTAGAGGAGGGGAAAAAATAACAATGCTCATACACTAAAGGAGAAACAGGCAGAAATTTAATGGTGCACATCGACCCCTTGTGTTCTCTTTTTGTTTACTCCAGTGAACTGCCTGAATCAGCTTCAGCGCAGGAAAAAATAACTTGTGTCTGATTCAATTGTGCTCTTCCCATGGAAGAGCGTCTGTAAGGCAGCAGGAGCGCTCCCAGAGCAGGAACAATCCAAGGATCTCTGGCCTTTGGTTGTGTAACTGTCCTGCTTGCAGCTCTGTACAGAGAGGTCCAAGTGCCATTAAAGTGAAAAACTGCTTTGAGAACACCTTTAAAAAGAAAGAAAAGCACCACAGAAGAACATTTCTGCCTCTGGAGGGGCCAAGCGCTTCCTTAAGAGACTGGGACAAGGTCAGGTGCCTCTGTTACAGGGAAAGGGGCTGCACTTCCAGAGGGGTGGCACAGCAGGGATATTTTACAGGACAAACCTGCTGCTGCACAGATTTGTTTGCTAAAATACCTGTGTCACTCCCACAGGACTGTTTTGTGACACTCACCCCATCCAGTGCCTCCTCAAAGCAGGTGAGCCAGTATTTTCTGGCCATGGCATCATCTGTGAGGTCAACGGTGTCTGGGATATAGGTGGAGGGGTCTTTCAGCAGTGGCAGGTTAACAAGGGGTCTCTCCAATCTGTCCATTTCCAGCATGTCAAACTAGGGGAAAAAGGAAAGAGATTGATTAGAACTCACTCAGAAATTAATTCACAACAAATTAAATTAGTACAAGGGCTGCAGAAGTCCAGCCACAGTTAAGGCTGACAGATTTGCAGACAATTAGAGGTGATCATAAACAATCCAATTCCCTCTGTGGATTATTTTATCCATGCCCACCCTATAGAGAGAAACTGTCCAGTGTGAAAATAATGCACTGTGAAATCAGAATTGCTGTACTGTCAGTGAATTAAAAGATGACTGGTCTTGTGCTCTTCTGTCTGATCTTGTATTTGTCTTCTCACAGGAAGCAAATTAACGCTGCCTAAAGATGGTGGAACACCAGATTCCAAATTCTGAAGTATTTCAGCTGCAGCAAAATCCAGCTGCTCCAGTGGAAGGGTAAGAGACAAACATTCCCCCCCTCTTTGGAGAAGGACAGTAAGACAAAGTAGCAGCCACTCTGTTTTATGGGTCATTCCATCGAACACCTCACGGGACATGAGACAACACCACATCACACTGGTCACTTCTCTGGGCAAGCAGCAGTCCCAGGGGCAAGAGACAGCTGGAGGAAAATCACCCACGGCCAGGTCAGCTCTGCTGAGAGAACACACCCAGGGCTAGAAAAGACAGCACATACTGTACCACTCCGTGTTCTCTGCATGGGGTAAACATCAGGGGATGTGCTCATAAGCCCAGAACTCCCAGCATAATTCTCTCCCCAGCTGTACTGGTTTGGATCTAGAAAAGAGAAAGACACAGACACACATAATCTGAAAATAAAACTGGAAATACTCCCGTGCGTGAGTCTAGAGCCAGCATCCCTCTCAGCAGCTGCTGCACTACACAAGCCAGCTCCCCTTGTCTTTAAAAGCAAACAGAATTTTTCCCTCTAACCCCCAAAAGAAATGTTTCGACCACTCAGTGAATTACCTGCTCCAAAGAGCTTCAACCTGAATGAGACAAGAGACAATTTCAGTTCTAAAATCATTCTTTTTCACCCCATTTCCTTGTCATTAATCAGCATGCCTTCAAAGCACTATTGCTGAGCATTTATTTCTAAATCTAGATCCATTATTAACAAAACAGAATTACAGAACTCTCAAAGCACAATGTCAGTTTTAGAGAAACACTGAAGTTATTTCTAGATTTGCTTTATTTGAGGAAAGGTTTAATGAGCTCAGATGTACAGTACATACTGCAGAAGCAATGTCTTTAATTCCTCAGTAGCTGGTTCCTCGCCCATCTCTATCAAATGGGCAGGAAAAGAATTCCACATCCATTTTTTGGAGGTGTATTTGATACCTACTGAGCTAAGTACCATTAACAGCCTGTGGCTGTGCCACTGTGACCAATGTACTGCCTGCCTTGCCAGTACATCAGTGGGGAAAAGGAAAACTAAAAGGCAGAATTCCACCAAAGCACCCTGTATCCAAGGAATCTGGACAGAAGGGTCTCCTCCGTGAGGCTTTCCACTCTCAAACAAACACAGTTTGGAGATGCTGGTCTTCCTCAGGACATTAAAGGAATTCAGAAGTGGCCTCTTTAAGAGGGGGAAAGTTCTCCAAGCCCACATTTGCCCCAGCTGGATTTAGAGCTGTGACTGCTCTTTGCAGAAGTGCAGAGAAAAGAAGAGCCCAGTCCTCCTGCCTTCTCAAAGGTGAGCAGGAAATCCAGTAAGAAATTAAGATGTCCCTGCCAGAATGTATAAAACCAAAGCCCAGCATCTGTGTTTATTAGTGCCAAATGGATTTATTTAGGCAACAGCTTACATGCAGCCTCTTAAAGAGAAACTTGGACAGTACACTGACATTTCAGAACACAGCATATACAGAACAGAGCAGTGCTGTACTTACTGTCTTGTTCAGCTCCTTTTAAAAATGCCCCAATGGCTCCCAGGTAGCCTTCATGTCTCAGGAACAATGCCTGAACCTCTCCCTGCCACAATATGAAACATTGCAATTGGATGGTCCCTGAGGGCTAACAGGCACTTCTTCGTCACTAGTTTCACACTTTAATTTAATAGAAACAACTAGAAGATGGTAATAGGCATTTGTGCTACATTCTCACACATTCAGCAACTTTAATGGTGCTTCTGGAGCAGCTCGGGGAGGAACTGCTCACACACATCATCCCCCAGTTATCAAACAGCTGGAAAACACCCATGCACCAGTGGTGTGTGCTCTAGGGCCTTCCCTGAAAACACCGCTCCATAATTCCATGAATATTCAACTCCTCTTGCTTCAACAGGCTGGAAATACAAGGTCATGTGATTCCCAAGTGAAGTGTGTGCCACTGCAGCCAACTGGTCTGGGACACTGCTCATTGTCTTTATTTCATGGCACTGCTCCTCAACACCACACAGACACCGTGCATTATCCATAGGCAAGCATTCCCCCATCCAAACAGTTCCATTATCAACAGAAAATACAGGAATGCTGGGGAGAAGAACCCTCCATCCTCACAGCAGGGCCCCTCAGCTTTCCCAGGCTGGGTGAGACAGGGCTTTTTCCAAGAATTCACCAGTGATTGTGGGAACAGCTCACCCTGAGGGGAGCCACGGGAAAAAGCAGCTCCAGTTCCCAGGGAGATCTGGATTTGAATCCCTGGTAAAGTGTCTCTTACAACAACCTAAAGCTGCAGTTTTGCAATAGTTTTCTTGCAACTCAATGAAGTTTTACAGAGAAGTACAACAATGGTGAAATAAAGAGGGGAAAAGCAGCACACAGGAGTCTCTTGCATGAAGCACTGAGATGAGAAAAAAAATGGTGTCATCTACTTCATAAAATTCCCAAAGTGCAGGACTAAGCCACCTGTAACAACCATTAAGGAGCTTTTGGACTGGACCTTTTTCCTAGTCAAAAATCTTCAGTATTTTCCACAGCTTTAAAATCTGCAAAGAAATTCGGCTTGATTGATTTGGGGTTTGATTTTCTCTTTAATAACAAAACCCCACTGGTGCCAACTGTCTCAGCAGAACAGCCCCACACTGCGTGGCCTGGAGGTGGAAAGATGCAAATCAGCAAGAGGAATTGAATAATGATGGTGCCTATCTAAGAACACAGTGAAAACTCATTACTTGGAGCTACAAGACAGACTGTCAATCAAAAAAATAATAAAAAGAGAAGGAGGTAGGGAGAGAGAAAAAGGGCCAGACACAACTCCCAGGCATTTCACATTGATTTTACCCCTCCCACAACACATCCCTGCCTTACCTACCCTAAGGAGCAGCCTTCTAAGCTTACTTCATGTGCAAATTCATTTATTAAGGTATCCCAACAGCCTAGAAAAAGAACTAAAATGTGCCTTTGCTGTAGGAACCCCTGTGTTTCCCTTACCTTGGAGAAGAAGTTGATGCTGTAGGTTATTGTGCGCATGGTGACGGGGTGGCCCCGGATAAAGAACCCTCCAAAATAGATTTTATCCAGGTTGTGCAGTTTGGCATAGAGGCAGGCCAGCTGACCAATGTCATTGCTGATCATGTGGAGCAAACTTTTGGCCATATCTTCTTTGGAAAATTCTGAAAGGGAAGGAAGAGTAAAGCAAATTACACACAGCTGAGGGAGCTCCGAGGCACTGTGCTTTTCTAACTGAGCCTGCAGCTGGGGAAAGAAAGAAAAATACAGGGTTTGAGCAGTTTTCTATGTGTGGAGAAGAAAAGTGTTACCCCCTGCAAAAATCTCACATATAAAATGTACTTCAGCAAAGGAGGAGTGGGATCTGATTGAAGATATCAGCAAAAAAGGAAACCCTCACTAAGCCTATGTGAAACATTTCCTGAAAAGAGATTTGTGGATGGCAAGAATCCATTTCTTCTCTCTAGGAACCACGGGTGAGGGTTCATCCAGCCCTCTTGGCCTGAGACACACTGCAAGCATTTCATTAAGATACTGCAAATAAACTGCAAATTGTAGTGAATCACTGCCAAAGGGCCTTTTTGGAGCCCAGAAAGCCACATCCCAGAGGAATCAATGAACCCCGCGCTAACCAGACAGCTGGTTTTTAATTTTCCCTAGACTTAGGCAATCCCAAACTGAAAATTCAAATGTCTGCTTGTAAAGCAGTACTGGAAAACGTTTTTAATCAATATTGTGCAGGCAACACACAAGATCATGAAAGAAGCTGGTGATTATTTTCAGCTCTTGTTGGACCAGTTTGAAGCTGATTGCCAGGGGAGATGGCTGGGGAGATCCTCTCCATCCCAGTACCTTTGTCTGCTGTTGTGGACTTCCCAAAGCTGCTGGCAATGAGATTCCCACTGAGCCCCAGGGTCTGGTAGGCTCCTCCATACACATCCTTCACCAGCATGTCCACATTGGTGTGCTGGCCCTTCGAGGCCAGCTGCAGCAGTTCATCAAATTTCTGGGGGTGAGAAGCACAGTTAGCACAGCTGACCTGGACCAGGGCTCTGCAGCATCTTTGCTGACCAAAACCAGTCTCAGATTAACCCTGCCAGCCAAAGGCAGATCATTTCAATTACAAGATGTATCCAGAGTCCATGTCTGATCAAACAGACAGATCGTAAGTGGAGCTACTTTAATGATGAAAAACACAATTGTTCTCTTTCTTATCTTGCAGATATTTTGTTGAATTTCCCCTGAAAACTAAGGTGGATCAGCAGATACAAAACAGTCAGAATCCTCATGCATCCCTTATCTTGGAAGTCAGAGACATGGGAACTAAGAGAAAACAGAATTATGTCTTCCTGAAGCACAAAAAATAGTAAGTTTGACAAAAAAAGATTCAGTGTGCCTTTACTGCTGCAGAACGTGTCAATGACCCTGAAATTAAACTTGCAGGCAAGCTGCATTATCCCAATACTTAATTTATAACTCTGCTAACTCAAATTTCTTCTACAAAACCAATGGAGAATTAAGAGCAGGCACTGTCATGTTCTAGGATTTCTTCTTTAGAAGCATCAAACTAGAAGCACAGCCCAGGTTGTGACCTCCCGCTGACATTTTCTGATCTGGTGCACATGTAACCGTAGCTTTTCCTACACTGCTGACATTTGGGACACTCATTTAAGCCACATGGCTCTTTGGGTAGCCCAGCATGATGCAAGAGCTGGGCTGGGCTGAGCAGGACTAAGTCAGGCTTTGTTCTAGCAAATCATCAGCCCAGGATTTAAACTCATGTTGGCAACCAGAAAGCAGCCAAGAGGCAAAATTCCTCCTTTCTGCTCCCAGACATTTTGCAGCAATTGTGTGCTCCCTGCTTCCTTCTGCAGACAATATTGCAGGACCTGGGCTGGCATTTGGTGTCGAAAAGAGAACAAAAAATTACCAGGTCGTTTTGAGGAGGCTCTGGGCATTAAAGACATCACTCGACATTGAGCCCCAAGCAGGATTGCTTTTGGCCACAAAAGCATATTCTAATTCTTGTGCCTATATTCCACCAGTATCTTTTTGCTTGCAAAGCTTCCTTTTATGCATCAGAAGTGCCAAAAAAATGAACACAAGTCCAGGACTCAGCCTTGTTATCCAAGTTCAACACTTCAAGCTTCCTCCCAGCATTTCCTTTAATCCCACCCCCCTCAAAACAGACACTTGGATACCTTTGTTTTGGTGAGCAGAGCTCCAAGACCCCAGAAGGTTCCACCTCCAATTGAGCTGCCCCCAATCCATTCGAATTTGTCTTCTGTTTCTACCTGTCAATCAAACAAGGCAGATTTGTCTGGAATAGTCCTGTCACAACATTGAACACAGATTGAAATGTGAGAGTGTACAGGGTTTTGGAACAGTGGTATCAGTGTAGGTGGAACCCTTTCATTCTGGAAGTGGCAGGGTAGAAGGGCACCATGCACATACTCACACCACAAGCAGTTTTGGAAATCTTTGTATTTAATTATTGGCTAACAATCCTAAACGTAGACACTAAATTTGGTCTCTTCAACAATGTGACAAACAAACATCAAAAATCACTTTGATCTGACAGCCTTTGTCCTCATCAGGTAATGTAACCACTTCTCTGAACACCAAATTAAATGTGATTTAAAAAACATTCTGGCAGTGAATGGAAAAGCATTCATAACTCTGTAATAAATAACCTCTTAAAAAGGCACTATTTTCTTTTCAAATCTTGCATTGCCCAAGAAGAAACAAGTACAACTCCTTTACCAAATTCTCCAATAATGCATTTTAGCCACCACTCACCTTCACTATAGAGACCCCCGAGCCAATGTTCACCAGCAAATAGGGGAAAATGTTGGGGTGATTCGCCTGGAACCGGAATTCCGTGTCTGAATCCTTCTGGTATGCAAACACCTCATGGGGGATGTTCCTCAGCACGAAGTTGCACCCCTTAATTAGGCAGGTCATTACATCTTCCTTATCAACTCTGAGGGGGAGGAAAAAGCCTTCAATAAACGTCCCAGCCCTGCTGATAAGGCAGTTTGCTTTTGGAGCAGCAGCTCACACAGACTTTGCAGACCGGAATTTTCACGGCACGTGGCTCAAGTCCAGCTCCCTGGAAACATGAAACCTCCATCTGCACATGGTCTGGTGCTCCCCTCCCATGCCAGAACTCCAGTCTGGAGTTCTGTTACACAGTAACTTTAATCATGTTGTCATTACAAATAATCCTGTTTGCTTGTTTACATTGCTCTTTCCTGGCCTGCTCCTTTCATGGTCTCTGCACCCCTGCCACAAAGTAGGTCAGGAAGCTTAGCTGGAAATTAACCTCAGAAAACAATTTCCCAACATGGAATAATTGTCTGTTGCTCTTCCCCTGCCTCCTAATAAAGCACAAAAGGCCCCCTCCACATTTCAGCACTTGTTTATGACAGATCCAAGGGTCTGGGAGCCTACAATTGGGATCAGGAAACAGAGAAAAATACTTCTCACAAGAGTAGCAGGATTCACAACAGGACATATCCCCAGTGTGGAAAACAGATAACAGGGTCCAAGTTACCAGGAGAAGTAATTTGCAAAAGCAGTGTCAAAGATGAGCACAGCCCCTCAGGGGTTGAGGAATGTACTACACAGACCACAGCAGCAGAGGTGCCTTGAAGCTCTCCCCAGTGATGTTTAACATCGGCGTAAATTAATGTTTTTTCTACACTTACAATACAGAAGGTGTGAATTTATAGGCACCATCATCTGTGCCTTTGATGGCTTTATTCTCTGTATTGATAAGATGGCCTTTGATGAAATCTAGGCAGGTTTCAGTGTAAACTTTTTAGTATTTGGTGCTTGATAAGGATGTTTGAACAGTAAATTTATGAGGCTGTAAATTCATGGGGCTGCCCTTTGTTCTCCTGCAAGCCTTTGCATGAAGTTTAGGTAGGAGCTATGCAACAAATGACTACCACATTAATTACCTCTGAGCATTCCCAGGAAAATGACAGAAGCTTTTGGAGTAGGAGTACATTAATTCTTGACAGAAAAAAACCCAGTTGCACTTACTTCAATCCCAGTTTCTTCTCAATAAGGTCTTTGAATTTATAGGCACCACCACCCGTGGCTTTGATGACTTTTGTCTCTGTGTTGACAAGATGGTCTTTGATGAAATCAAGGCAGGTTTCAATGTAAGTGTTTTCAAATTTAATGAAGTGAAGTCGAGCTGTAATCTCCTCTTGAACAGATATTTCATACAAAGGTTCATTTTCTATGTCCTTTAAAAGAGAAAAGGATTTCTTAGAGAACATTCTTGGAGAAACAAGGTTAAATGCTAAACTACTGAACATCAATACTTGTGCTCTTTTCTCCCTTTGAAACTGTGATAATGCCATTAAACATAACACCTCAAGCTATGTCAAAGAAGAATAGAGTTTCACAGGTCTTAATTCTTCTTAAGCTGAGATAATCAATTCTCCCAAGCAGCAGACGTGCATGAAATCCCTCTGCATGAGGAAAGTTACGTCTACATGGGAGCAGGGTTTTTTTACAGAATTACCTGCCTGGAAAATAACTATTTCAAACAGTGCCTCACAATGCAAACAGTTCCCAGGAAATTTTATACTGAACAAGTTATTAGATAGGTTTGGATAAAACTTCTGTTCTCCCCAGTCCAGAACCTCACTCCTGTGAGTCAAGCCCATGCAGCTGATCCCTGATGGAATTCTCACCTTTCCAGAATGATCAAAGGACCTCACTCTTGCCACTTTGTGCTGTACAGTTGAATAATAAGCCAGCTTGGTTAATGAACCACCTGTTCATAAAGAGATGACAAGTTATGATTAATGCCTCACCTTGGAGCAAACAACAGAACTTATGTTTATGTCAGCTCCTGGTTCTCAAGGTCTTCTCAGTTAAAGCCAGAGAGAATTAAGGGAAATGCAGAGAGAACCTTTGTTGAGGAAGTGTTTGGCCTGGGTAACCCCCAGAGCCCAGGAGGGAAAAGCTCCATAAATTCAGGTTGTGCCCAGCTGATGTGGGATGAAGATGAGCAGTGGAAATTCTTAATTAGCCCGGCCAGTACATGTAATGCTGTTATTCACCTTGTTTGGAAACTTTACGGAACCCCCCAAATCTGTACCAGGATTTTCTCAGCTGGTTTGGCACAACTGAGCAATGCCCCCCATGTGCACAGAGGGTTTCAGCAGCAACACCTACATAATATTCTTACCCTGAAAATCTGCAACTTCATGGCTGGTTAGAAAATTATGCTGTGTACTGAGTAACTATTTTGCAAGACTGTTCCTGCCTTTGGGATAAAGAATTCTCAGAATGATGTTTCTCAAGCACACAGCAGTTGGAGATACTACCAGCGTGCATGTCCGAGCACAGCAGCCTCACCAGCCTCTTCAGGCCTCCAGTCTGCTCATGGCAATAAAACTTTCAACTCTCACCTTGAAACAGAACTCAACCCCTTGCACTGTCTTTGCATCTGACCTGCAAAACTGAATTTCTGGAGCTACACTGAATAACTTCACTGTTTTCTACCACATTGCTCAGTGCTCCAGGTCTGAAGGTAACTGTGACCAACGACTGGGTTAAAGTCCTGAAAGTAAATAAAAACCTGGCAATGTTAGATCCTAAATAATGGCTAAATTCAGTGGCACTGCACGTTCCTACCATATAACAATCAAGAAATGAAGCAGCACAAGTAAAAGATAATCCCTAGAGTGTGCAGCTTTGCCTTTATAACAGCACTGTCAGCTTGCCACAGTGCTCAAGTATTTTTATTAGGAAAATATTTGCAACGTGTAGGACAAAAACAGGCAGTTTATTCCAGCAAAACATAAGTGAGGTCAATGTAGAGTGACCACGGACACACTTCTAGTAACAAAAGCAGTAAAGCTTCCCTGACCTTGGATCTGATTTCAGTGTCCCAGCCAGTGCTTTAAAGTTTCTGGTAAACAAAATGTAGTCTGTTCTGCTAAAAGGTGAGGGTTTGGTGCTTAGAGGTGAGGGGCTGCACAGCTTTTTATAGAAAAACTTCCTTCCATAGCTCCAAACTGAGGAATCACAAAGCCTGTGTTGGAATGTCACGCTCTTTATACTGACGATGTCACAGGTGCTGCAGCAATTTTATCACCAGATCCACGGTATGCAGATCCATGCTTTATGCATTATCCCCTTCCTCTTCCAGTTTTTAAAGACTTAAATCCATTGAGAACACCCGCTGAGACATGTAACTAGGTTTTATAACTAATCCCACGACTCTAATTCCGTGCTGACCCGCACAAAGGGCCAGTTCCGGCTGTTATTTTAACAGGCATGGAACCAGCAGTTTCTGAGGGGCTGAAGTAACTGGTGACACCACAAGATTCTCTATTATGGTGCAGGTTTTCTTCCCACTGCCACTGAGTCTCCACAACACAGACCAGCATTCACATGGCTTGCTTTTCTTTATCCTGGCTTTTCTCCTAAAATGTTCCGCTGACCTTGTGACTGTAGAACGTAAGAAAAACGTGTGAACTGGCACTTTTGACTTAGTGCATGTCCACAGAGCGACTGCTGATCCCTGCACGGGAGGAACTGGAGAGAGGCTCAGCCTGCCCCTGCACAGTTCCCGGCTGTGGCGCACAGGTGTCACCCTGACGTGTGTCACCCCGTCCCTCGGCTCAGGATGTGGGACATCGGGAATGCTGGGTGCTCGGGTGTATGCACAGGGCAGGAGGCGGTTATGGGGATGACTGAGGCAACAGTGACAGCCCCCAGCCCACGCCAAGCCCTGCAGCCACCCTGTCCTGCCCGGGCAGTGCCACAGCCTCGGCCCGCGGCGCTTTCTGCCTCTTCCAGGCCGGTTCCAGGCACTGGAGGAGCGCAGGCAGCATCCCGCGGGCCGCGG
>VZTX01028497.1:97627-188293 GCA_013400915.1 Pardalotus punctatus | reverse complement strand
AAGGAAGGAAGGAAGGAATTTCTAGTTCTTGAAGCACCTCCCTAGGTGTAGTTGATGGTGCCCCCAGGAGGTTTGGCTGATGGTGATCTGAGACGTGCAGAGGCTCTGGAAGAAGAGTTCTGGCAGTGGATTTTCAGAGCAAAGGCTGTGTTGGTCACCCCCTGCACGAAGCAGGAGACGCCATCAACCAGAAATGATTTTAAATTCAGACAAGATTAAAAGGCTGAGATTAAAGAGGGGAATATATGAAATAGGCTCCAAAATTGTTGCCTGTCTTTCACAAGACTCTTTTGTGGTTTGTTTAATACCAGTGCTAGCTCAAAAATATGGTCCTTACTAGTCTACAGAGAAATTAGGATAAAAAACACACTTTGGGTGGGGGAAGAAATCATGTTGTTTCCATTAAGGTCTTAATGAGACCTAAAATTCTGTAAACAGAATGAATGTTGATTTGACAGCTAAGTGCCTGGTGAATAAAGGATCCTACCATTGCATTTTGTGCTTTTTCTTGCTTTATTCATGATCTGACAACTGGAAACATCTTTGTTTTCGTGTTTTAGGCATGATGATAAATTAATTAAAATTTCTAGACTTTGAGACAGTTTTTTTTTTTAAATTTTATGTGTAATTGCAAATTTTGTGCAGTATTTTTCTCCTGATACTTTTGTTGCTGTTCATGTAGTCAAGATAAAACTTCTTTCTTCAGCAGTCATAGATGTTTCCATTTCAGTGGGTTCAGTGTGGAATAAGTGCTTTTGTTTTTATGAATCTCATACATTTGAAGCCTATTTGTTTGGAATATAAAATCAAAGTGATTCTCAATCTTTGCAGACTGGTACTATTTGATTATAAATATTTGAATATATAAGGTAGTTCCTTCATATATATGCAAATTCATTGATTGTTTGAAAGCCATGTCACTTGTTTGACAATGAATTTAAAGATGCATTTAAGAGCCAGAAGAATTTTATGAGACACAAAGCTCCATCATAAACTGTGCAGCCTCTGGTTTTCAAAATGTTTTAAAAGCATTCATTCTTACCAGCAAAATAATAATTAAAATGTAAGCCATTTAAAATATTGTAACTATTTAGTATTTTTATAGAGAGCTAATGCATTTCCAGAGATTAGGGCAGAGTTTGATGCGTTACAAAGTCAACAAGTGGGAGCGCTGAATAGTTTCAGTAGGTCTTAATCTGTTCTTACTGTGTTGGCAACATGAAAGGATTTGCATGCTGAGCTCAGTCTCTTCACTGCTTTTTAAGCTCTGACAAAGTGATGTCTTAATTTCCTTCTTTAGTTTCCTCCCATCTCCTTTTGTGCTGTTTCAGTAGAACATGGCACTGTGTTTTTCATTGGCCACGTCTGCACCTACACTCGGTGCTTCTGCATTTAAGATAGAAATAATCCTCCAAAATTATGTTAGAAAAGTTAATAATAATAATACCAATTTCCCCACATACATTGTATTCCTGATACAGATTTCTGCTCAGATCCAGCTGGGGTAAAACTGCTGCTGTATCTCACGGAATTCCAGGTGCAGTTGCACAGTGGAGTAGATCCAGAGGGGAGAAAGTAAACTGCCTTTTCATCCTCCTGATGTCTTAAATACAGTGCTGGTGTTCCTAATGTTTGAAAGAAATGAGGAGTGCAATTATAATGAATGTTTTGGTCCCATTTGCTTCACATTTTAGCATTGACTCCCAACAATCTGAACTTCTTCCTGCATCCCTTCTCAGGAAAACTATGGTGCAATCTTTTGGAAGTTACTATATTCTGAAGATATTTTTATTTTAAAAGTGAGGCCAAATGTGCCTAAATTTAAGCTCTTGGAATAATTTATGAAGTGCTGACAAGCCAAGAGCAAGGAAAGAGCAGGAGTTCAGAGCAGAAACAAGTCATTCACCACCTACCTTCAACATTATTGTTTTGTTATCATTTATAAAGCTGAGAGGGTGTTTGCATCTGCAGAATAATGAGGATTTATAGTTTCCAAGTTGTTAAAGTATCACAATGACATGTAAAGATATTTTTCTAATGGCATTACTGTTACTGAAAATAACTGGGCTTTGGAGGTTTGCTGAAGGAATGAAATTTGAGTTGGAATGTATCGATGAAAACTCAGGAATCAAGTAAAATGATGGTCAAATGAAAGATTCCTCAGTTCCAAGAGGGCTCAGAATAGACTTGTTGACATCTCAGCAGTACTTTCAGAAATCTGTCCAAACCAATAAGATGCACAAGTCTTCTTTGTTTGTTTGCTTGTCTTTGTTTGCTAGCAGGGCTGAGTTTAACCACATGAGTAATCGTGTTTTACAAGGTCTGCTCTTTCTGTCTACAAAACATCATCCTCGAAGGGAAAAGGTTTTGGCACTGAAACCAACACTTAAGTGCTTGCCTTGAAAGATGTACATCCTAAAGACAAGATGTAAATAGAACTGAGCTTAGACCATTTCCTCTAAGGCTGTTTATAATTGTATTTGGTTGAACACAGGTCTGGGGACGCAGAGTGTTGAGAGCTCTGGAAAAATGCGTTGAGTCCCAGGTTCGCTTCTGCTTCAAGGCTTGAAGTCAATTCTGTCTCTGCAGAAGTTCACACCAGTTTGTAGCTGAGAATAGCATTTGCTTCCAATTTTTTTTCCCATTTAAAATTACTTCATTAACCTCAAAAAATCATTTCAATGACCTCTGATTGTGTGGAGTAAAAATTGAGACTATTAAGAATATTAGGACAGTATAGAAAGATTATTTTGGCAAGAGGAAGTGAATATGACTGAGTCATGCCTGTGCTCCTGGTTTGCTTTGCACTGATTGATGGGTGACACTGTTCTGAACAATCTTTATATTAAACACAATCATTCATTGATTGAAGTATAGATCAGTAAGCAACAAGACTCTAATTCATGGATATATTTATATTTTAACATCTGAAGGAATATGAGTGTGTGAATACTTGGAAAAGGAGAGCTAAAATAATTCTCAATTTCAAAGTGAAAGAAGTAGCTAATAAACACTTATTAGTTAACACAATCTCAGTTGAAATATTTTAATATAGGTGTGATGTGCCACTGCAAGCAAGGGAATACATTTATAGTCAGGAACTTTTTGGAACACAGATTTCTGACCCAGTCATCTGTAGCTGTAGGTTTAACAGTTGGGTATTAAGTGCTTTGTGGTGGTTCAATACCAGAGTTACTGACTATAAATTCCAACTGCTCTTTTGGGACATTCCAGCCTCTCACATGTGCAAGAGCTTCAGCTCTGATCCAAGTCCGTGGAAGTTTGTCTGAATCTTTCCATGGACTCTGGGCAGTGTGATGGAATTCCTTTGGAAAGAGCTTTTTTGTTTCAATTTCTAACTGATACATGTGACCATAGGCTTGCCCTGTATGTGATCTGTTAGTATAAATTAAATATCATTATAATTAGAGTTTTAATTGATTTCTGTTGTTTTAACATATTCTAGTGCTGAATTCCATTCTAACACTTGCAGTCCTTTGTGTGCACACACACTCCTCAGAACTGGAGATTGTTATGTAAAAACCAGGTTAATGTGATGGTCTAATCACAGGCTGAAATTGTGTGGAACAAGAAATTTAGTAGAAGAAAAATGGAAAGGAGGGAGAGGTAGCAAGAGAAGAGAGCAGTGAAATAGAGAAATATAAAATAATTCAATTAAAAGGACTAGAACAAGGGGAACATGGAGAAGGAGGATTCCTGTGCAGATTTCTCAAACAGCTTTTCTCTTAAGGAAAGGTGAAATCCTGATTTAACAAATTGAGGAATGAACAATGCTCTGACCGTGGTTTTGAGTTTCTGCAGAGCAGAATGTGATGTACCAGCAGGTTCCTGTGAGGAGAAACACCACGGGATGGCTCAATAAACATCCTCACACCCCTGGATCTGCTCCGTGCACATCCTGGGGTCAGGGCTGAGTGTCCCTTAATCTGCTTTTCCACGACAGAATTCCTGATGTGTCCTAACTTTGGCTCATGAGTGTGTGCATCGTTTCCCGTGCCCTGTGTCCTCTGCATGGCATTCCCTCCCACCCTCGGTCATGCATCTCCCATGGTTGTTCCTGACTTTCTTTGCAAAAGGCAGGGCAAAATCACCACTTGCAATGGCTGACCCAGAATCTGTATTTTCATTCCCAAAGGATTTAGGATTTCTTTGGATTTACTTTAGGAGTTGTTCCTATTCAATGCAAATATTCAAGATTGGGGCTTTTAAAGAGTCCAGCTCTCCATTATTCTTCTCCAAGAGCCAGTGCTGTTGTTCAAGTTATTGAGCTCAGTATTCCAGGGGAATTTGGGACCTAATATTGGGAAACACTGAGCATCTGTAAATCCTGCTCAGCCTTATGGCAACTGCAGATATTTACCATTTCTGAAGTAATATCTGAAAATTGCTGTTAAGCAAGGGACATCTTAATTTTTTTGAGAATGAACTTGCATAATTTTATTTTTTTCTTTCTTTAAAGCAAATCCAAACCAGCTCCACAGATTTCACCCAGTAAGTCTGTGGGAGGGGAGTTTTGTGTCGCTGCAGTCTTTGGATCTTCGAGATCATGGTTTGCAAACAATTCTGGTCTCAAACGAGAAAAAGGTTGGTATCTTACAGAATTAGGTCTTGCATTTAAACTTAAGCTCTTTATTTGCTCATTTTGTGACAGGTTCTGAGCAATAGGTGCTTATTTGTGGGTTTTGTTCCTTAAACTCAGTGGCAATGGAGATTTTTAGGAACGTGCTTGGGGTGCTTCTGGTAAATAGGATAATTTACAAGAAATTTTAATGAGGGAAATAAAGAATTGATCTTTTATTATGATACAGTGACAGAAGCCCAACTTTGGTAGTTCAGTCCAAAGATGTTGTGTGAAGTGGCACTGAAAAATTTGGGAGATAAAGGTTGAAACACCTTTGCTAAAGCAAACGTACAGCTTATTTTTGGGAATGTGCAATAACCTGAGCACATCTTGGTGAGAAACTCTGTTCCACTTTCCCTTGTATGATCATACAATTGTGTGTAAATTGTGTGTTTTGTATGATCTTCTCTGTGTCTTTCCAGCCCTCTTGCTTCTTTTAATTCACATTTTTAGAGGCAAGCAAGAGACTCAAAAGCAAACAGAGTGTGCTGTTTCTGTAAATGCATTTTCTGGTCCTGCTGTGCTGTTGCAATAAGATTTTCTCCCTTCTTGCCCCCAGATCAGTCCAAGCAGTTTGTGGTGGAGTCGCTGTACATCATCAGCTGCTACGGCAGCCTGGTGGAGCACGTCCTGGAGCCGCGGCCGCTCAGCACCGCGCCCAAGATCAGCGACGACACCCCTCTGGAGATGGTCACCTGCCCCAGGGCCAGCTGGACTTTGGTCAGGTACCTCACTCCTGACCTTGCCTTCCTTTTGTCCGCTTTGTGATCTTCCTTTTTGAGCCAGCTGCATCCTGACTGTCACTCATATATAGACTCCTAAAGTTTTCTGTTGAAGGAGAGAAATTCAAACCATCCTTTCCATATGGTTCTGTCAGTGTTCGTGTGCCTGAATGGGAACTAAGCATTTCAATCCTCTGTACACATGGAACTGCATGGACATGTCTATGAATCAATAGAGATCCTTATTAATTGGTGCTTTTAAATGATCAGATTGTAGTTTTCCTTTCCTATAAGGACTAGAAACAATTATTTTAGTAGTGTTGAAGTACAGTATTCTGCTGTGAGACAGGAGTAGGTTCCCACAATGAATTTACCCTGTGAGCAGCTGAAGGTACTATTTCTTAAGACAGCAGAAGAAATTATTCCTGTCATGTGGAAGAAAGTAAAGAAAAATTGATGAGAAAGTGTTGTCAGTGCTTTTGACGTTTTAAAATATTTTTCTATCGATTTTTCTTGGCTCCTACATTCCTTAGTGCTGCTTATGGCTGGGCTGGAGTGATCAATACTTGATTTACCAAGCTATTTAGGAATGGCCCACCCTAATTAAAATTACAACACAGACTTGGGGACCATTATTGTTGAAATGAGTAGGTTGTAATGGAATTGCAAATTCTAATTGGATCAATAATCCATAACTTTACACAGCTTTATTTTCACAGTTTGCAACTGCTCAATGACTTCACAGGGTGGAAGCAGTGGTAGTTAACAGAACAAAAAAGTTCCCCAGTTTCTGTTGTGTGTTTATATAACGTCAGCATGACATACAATGGTCCTAAACATATTTACCAACTTAATCTAAACCTCCTTCCTGGGTGTTTTTTACGCAATCCCTGCTGCAGTCAACAACCAAGTATTGTCTTTGCCTCACAATCTGCACGATTTGGCCCCGCTGCTCCACTGCCTGTGGTGGATTGCAGTGTTTGAACAAGCTAATTTAAATAATTACAAACATTTTGTGAGCTTGTATAGATAATTGCATGTGATGACAGAAACACTGATTTACATTCTCTGTATTAGCTTAAATATTAATAGTCTTGTGTTTTACCTCAGAACTCCTCAGTGGAATGAACTCCAACCACCATTTAATGCAAACCATCCTCTGCTCCTGGCTGCAGATGCTGTGCAGTACTACCAGTATCTTCTGGCTGGCTGTGAGTAGCTGACAACTTCTTGTCTTGTCTTGTGTGCACGTTTTAAGCAGAGAGGGATTTTCTACGTTGATTTTTCAGCCAATTCCAGTGTGTGTTCAACCCCAGATTAGGGCTGTGTGTAACTGTGTTAGTAAGGGTAGAGCAGTGAATGCAGTGTTGGGGTTTTTGACACGAATCAGAGTTGTGAGGCTGTGGGAGTGCTTGGCTGGCCTTGAGGGTGAAGCACCAGATCCCATGAAATCTTCAGGGTTTCCTCACCTCATTCCTTCTCACGCTTTTGGCCATTTCCTCTCGTGCATTCCACACTCAGTGACAAGCGAGTGCATCTGCATTTTCCCTCTCCCTGGAACTCCTGATTGCTGGGCTCCTTCCAGCCACAGTCTCAGACAGCTGCTTTCCTCAGGAGCCTTGGCATTGCCTCCAGGGATGGTTGCCCACCTGCCTTGGCCTGTGTCTCGCCCAGCCACATCATCCCCAGACAGCCAATATTTCATGGCATGGAACATTTATACACCTATAGCTATCTATATGTGGTGTGTCTATATTATATATAGACACAAACCCATGCATTTTATAATTGCTTTCTAGAAAAATGAGTATTTATGTTTCATTTGACAATTGAAAAGAGAGAAGACTGCTAACAGTGAGCAGCAAGTCTCTGTTCTGTCCAGGATGAAAGTGATGTAGCGGTGGAAGTTTCACAAGGGAACAACTCCTGGCATCTGTCAGGGTACTCCAGAGGAAACCAGAGCCTGTGCACAGTTGTCAGTGCAGGCAGAATTATGTGACCTGGGCATTTTGAATGCACCCAGTGGCCATGGGGGCCAGGAGGCTCTTTGGATGGGACTGGTAACAGGGACACTGGGGCCAGATTGGATCTTTCTACCTGTCCATCTGCTGCACCCAAGTGCTGCAGAAACCTGCAGAGTTTGAGTCTTCCTTTTTCTGTGCTGCATAGAAAATTGGGACGAAGCTCAAAAGGTAGAAAAGATTATGAAAAAGTAATTAGTAATGCATATCACCATTAGATTTGCATTTTGGCTGGGGTTTTTTGCTAGATTCCTGCCTTATTTCACTGGTATCCCACACAATGAAATAAGGGATGGATGGGACTCATTCTGTGTATTTTATTAACATTTTATTAGCAGCTCAAATACTGTTCCACAGTACAGTATACACGTGTACAAATTCACTTTTCAAATGGTTTAGTGCTGAAAACTTTTTAAAGAAAAGAAAGAAGAATGAGTGGTAGCTAAATTCCAGCAATTAATGAACTTGTGTTATTTGACTAATGGCAGAAGACTATCTAGAGGACACAATGCAAATAGCAATAACAGCAATTTGTATCTGATTGTCTTTCAAGTTTTATTTGCCTTCTGGATTTATTCAGTCTGAAGCCCCTCAGTGAAGTCCCTGAAAACATGAGGTCAAAGCAGGTTTCCCACAAAAGACACCTGTTAAAGAGCTGCTAAGCCCAGCTCTGTGGCTCTGCTTACCTGCAGCTCTGCCCTGGGCTGGCTTTCGCTGCAGCCCGGGTTTGATGTGCTCTCGCTTCCGTCGGGGACTTTAATTGCCAGCAAATGGCTCAGTCGGGGCTGAGGGGGGCTGGTCCATCTGTCTGCCACGTCAGGGCTGAGAGGAATGGTGGCGCCGTTTCAGGGTCACTATTTGTATCTGTCTCTCGGAGGTAGAATGCAGCAGTTTCTCTCCGTTTCTGTATAGCATTTCTGCCAATTGTTTGGCTCCATTAAGTGTGCAGGGGAAATAAAAGCCTGAATGACCAAGTCACAAGGGGGTATGGATAGACCCTTTCTTTGTCCACACTCAGAACATTGCATTAGGTCTCATTATCCATTTATAATAAGTGACCTTTGCCCCCTGGGTCATTGAAAAACCCTCAGTGTGCTTTTTAGCACAGAGTACCTCTGTCAGCAGCCGGGCAGAACAATGAGACGTCTGGCAGGCTGCTTGGAGGGCTGCACGGCCAGGTTTTCATAAATAAGAGGTTTAATGCCAAAACACAGGGCCAAAATCTTCCTTAGTCTTTGAAAAATATAAACCAGACCGGTGACTTCTTGAGCTCAACAGAGGATAGTCTAAAAATCCTGCATTAGGTTATTGACACATGGTTCAGCTTTTAATATTTTTGAAGAATCTGCAAGTTTTATTTGTAGCTAGAAAGGAGAGAACAAGGAACCATTGTTTGAAGAAATGTTTTGTACAACAAGTGTCCAAGACCTTTATCCCAAGGGTATTTGTAAGTGGATCAGCACAGCTGTTTCATTGCTTGGAGGTCATCTGTGACATCTGCTGCAGAAACCTGGATCCGTGTGTGCAGCTTGTGTCTACCTGAGCACGTTATCACAGCTCGGGCTGCTGCACAGGTGAGAAGGTGGGAAGCAAGGGATTTACAGCTTTCTGTGAGTTCATGGCTTGAAAGTGAACTTGCATGTTAAATTCTACAACCTGCTGGCCTGCAGGAAGTGTCAGTGTGCTGCTCCAGACTCTTTGCAGTTGGTCAGAGAGAACATAACCAGTCCTGAGAGCTTCTCCTGACAGAGCAGGTTCCAGACTCACTGTTGTTCCTGTAAGAGTTCCCACAAAACTCTGGATTTATTACAATCCCCAGGTTTTCAGTGCTGGGTGTTAGGCATCAGATATTTCTCTATGCTGCTCAGATGTAATACATAATATCCTACCTTATTTGTGTCTCTAATGTTCCCTCTTTATTCACCTGTGTCCTGAGCAATTTCTAAATCTAACCACGACAGAAGGAGACCTAAGTCACATTCTGTTTTTCCTAGATGTTTTTCCTGTAACATAAATACCATCATGTGGTGGAGCTGAGCAGTCCTAGCAGACCTGGCAGTGGGAGCAGAGTCATGCAAGGCACTGCACGTGTGCATAGCGGGGTTTTGGTGTCCGCAGGAGCTTGCAATGTAAAAGCTTTCTCCAAAGAATTGCCAAGTTTTCTCATTACTTACCCTTTAAATCCTGCTTTCTTCCTGCTGTTTGGTGCTTAGGAATTAAGGTGCTTTTGATAGTATAAACTCTTGAGGATGTTTAAGATGTGCTTTCCATGTCCATGACAATCCCCTGGTTGTGTTCAGGTTTCTTTCCAATGAATTCTTTCCTCTCTTTCACCAGGACCCGAAGTTTTGCACATTTGATTGATTTATCCCTTGTTTCCTTTGTGTGACTTCTGTACCTTTCACATGTTTTTACATGTTTGAACTCACACAGTCAGATTCACGGTATATAATGGAATTGCCATGGAAAGAGCTAACTTTGCATCACCAGAAAGTCTGATATCCTCATTTCATATTTCCTTCCTTCCTTATCTCTCCACTTTGAATTCACTTTTCTCTTGCACAGTAGTTACAATATCTGAAACATGGCCAATTAACACATTAATGAATAAACCCCCTAAAACTGACCAAAAACTGCCCCCAAAAGGTGTTGAACACATTGAGATCTGATTTCTCTCCTCCAGCTCTGCAAAGGGCACCTTCACATTCCAGGCAAGAGTTTTGGCTCATCAGGACCAATTTTATGGACACGGCCTGCAGTTGTCAGAAGTGGGCCAGTGACAAGAATTAATATATTAACTGGTGTGCAGTACTCTGACAAATTGCTTACTAAATACATCAAAATTGATTGGGCATTCTGTGTTTAAATTGACAAATGACTGCATTAGGGGAAGGAGGGAAATCCATTAATTACAGCTGCCCTCAACCATAGGAAATGTAATCGTATAAATATAGATTTTGTTAAAACAAAAGTCTGTACTTTACTCCCGTGTTGCTGGTAAGTGTACTTGCACCTCTTTGCTATTAAACCTGCAATAGGAGGTTTTGAAGACAGATCTTTGCAATTGGCTTTTAAATAATCAAAGAGCATTTCTGTTGTGTTAAAAGGAATGATGCAGTGTTTCTGCATCCCACCCTGACCGCTTCTGGAAATTGTTTCTCTCTCAGAAAAATGGACCTGTAGCTGAGGCTTCTGCTGTCACATTAATTGTTTATTCTAAATGCAGTGTAATTTGTATTCCAAGATGTGAGGATTCAAATCAGTCCTCCGTATTCTCCTTGCTTGTCCATGTACTGCTCTCCAAGTCATACTTGCAGGGCTGTTACATTTTTCTGAGTAAGAATTTGCACTTGAGTTAGGCCTGAAGATATAATCAGTTTTATAGGCTTCGTTAAGGGATTCTTGAAAAGATTAAGGCCGGTATTTATAGCTGCCTTTGACTTTTGGCTGTTACAACAGATTCTCATTTCTGGACCAACTGTTGCACATATCTTGTGTTTCACTGAAAATGGCTTTCATTAGAAGTCCAATTTAGTAACTATCCATTGTCTTCAAAGGGAGGGGGCGAGCCTTTCCCTGCTGTTTGTTTGGGTTAAATGATAACACCATTTATACAGATAATCTCTGTAGCTCTGACATCACGCTTGCACTTCCTGCTCCCTCTAATGAAGGCTGTGCACCCTGGGCAAGACTTCTGTCTCCAAGCAGCATTGTGGTTCTTTATGGCCTATTTTATATTCCTTTCATACATTCCATTGACAGAAATAAAAATTACATCCACTGAGCTAGTGAGCATTGTGGAAAGTCTGAGGGTAAGACAGAGAGTGTATTAAAGAACTGTGAAGATGTGCTGTGAACACAGACACTGAAAACCAAGCTGTGGTGCCTGGAATCACAGCCAAGGAGTGCCACAGGAGGAATCTGGACACTCTGGTCCTCCAGCCCTTCTCTGTGCACAGCAGGGCATGGTGCAGGTCTGCTCATAGGTGGATGAACTGGGGCTGATAATCACATTTAGAGTTGTACCTCTTTTGTGTGTGCATCTTTAATGGTGGATTTGCTGCCTCTAGGATGGAGGAATGTAGGTTATGGCACATCCCTTACTGTAGATGTAACCAAGGGGTGTCGTGTAGCATTTTTGGGAGGCCAGAGCTGCTCTTGCTCAGGGTAGATGTAACCAAGGGGTGTCGTGTAGCATTTTTGGGAGGCCAGAGCTGCTCTTGCATGTGGGTTATGGCACATCCCTCACTGTAGATGTAACCAAGGGGTGCCGTGTAGCATTTTTGGGAGGCCAGAGCTGCTCTTGCTCAGGGTATGTTCAATGTCTGTCACAAGGAGCTCGGTTTCAAACAGTGAAGCTGATCAAAAGCAGAGCCTGTGCAGTAACAGCAGTGACTCTGCTGTGGTTACGAGGTGTTCAAAGCCTTTCTGCTCCGGGGCTGTGGCAGGACCACGCTCCAGCAGGAGCTGGGGCGGTTTCAGCTGCTCCATTCCAGTGTCTGCTGGGCTTTACTGGTTCTGCACGTGGCCAGTTGAACTGAACCCCTTGCTGGGGTCTGTCCTTGTCCAAAGCAAGCTCTGCCCTTCCCCTGAAGTGGGGCAGTCCCACCTGAGCTTACCTGAGCTGCTGTGCAGGGCGGTGGAGAGGAGCTGGAGCAAACCATGGGGTGTGGGGAACATTTCCACCTGCCTCGTTTTCCTGTGCTGGTCACATGAATGCTGCCCAAACTCCTGACCTTGCAGCTGTACCTGGTGCTGCAGGTGAGGGCCCTGCCCCAAAATTCTGTCAATTGACTGCTCCAGGCTGCAAACTGCAAAATCACAGTGCCAGAGAATCTGTTTTCTAAATTCCCTCTTTGCCATTTTATTCTTTCTACCTGAATTTGCCTCTACTCAGTAAATCATTTTTGTGAAATTCTACTTTAATATAGCCATATAATAAAAAAATGAAACCTACTTCTTAAAAAACTTCCTGGGACTCTTCAGCAGCAGCCTTGAAGTTGTGCACAGTCCTGTAAAAATCTGCATCTGTGGGGAAAGTTTACAATTCCTTGAAATTTTGAAGAGGGCATTTCTGTGCAGGAAAATGAGTTTTAGAATTTCAGAAAATTAATTCTTAAGTGTTTCTTTTGACTCAGATATTCTCTCTATGCGTTACATGGAAATATGGATATCTGTATGAACATGTAAGTGATAATGTAACTATTTCTGATAAAATACATTCTAGAAGAATTTTGATGATTTAAAATTTGGAAATTTTCACTGCGTTTAAAACTGTTGCAGGTCTTAAATATGTATGTTATAAGTGTATATATATTTATATTTTTTATATTACTAAGGTTACAATATTCCTGGGGAAAACTGATCCCAGGCAAGCATTTATCATACAGAATTGTTACATGTGTTTGGGTTTTCCTGGAAAGAGTCACAAACGGTGAAAATGGAATTTTCAAGTTTGCTTCTTACACTGGGAGGCGTGACAGATTGCAGGTTAATGTGTATCCCCTTCCAGAAAAAGGTGTTTCTAATGAAATTGAGTTCATGGTGTTTTTTTAAGGGAAAACGACATTTCCCTAAAACTGTAGCCTACCCCTTCTGCTCCCTGCAGGAGCCAGGATTGAGTGTTAAAGGAGAGCAAATTTGATTTCTGCCTGAGCACGGAGCGATTGGGGTAAATCGGAGCAGGGCAGATGTCAGTTCATGAAAGAGCCGCACCATTGCTCGGGCGGCGGAGTCAATGACGGTACATCATCCAGCCATAACTGCTATTTGTGAAATAATACAGATGAAACTGAGCCCTGTAAGGTGCACTGGCTGCTGGGATTGTGTCTGCCAGGTTCTGGTGCAGAGCTACACCTGGGCCTGCGCAGGGCTTGCTCAGGTTCCCCCAGCCCTAATCCGTGTTTTATAAACCGAGCGCTGGGAGCAGCGCCGCGCACAGCCGCTCAAATGCTTTCAGATGTGTACAAACAACAATAATGAACAAGGGCACATGCTGAAATAGTTCTTTCCTCCTCTTCCATGGTCATCTGGAAGTCCTTAGAGCAGGGTCCGTGAGCACGCAGGGGTCAGTTTTCAAAGCAGCGTACGGGGATTTCGCCGCGCGCCTCCCATTGACGTTAATGGGAGTCAAACGGGTAAATCCCCACGCACCGCTTTGAAAATTTACTACTAAGCCTCTTGACTTCTCACTACATACTTTGATTGTAACAGTAATCCATGGTTAACATAATTTTCCCGACAATAATGTCAAACATACTTTTGAAGTCAGTGAATTATAGAAATAGTTACCTCTTTCATAATTCTTTAAAGATGGCCATCAGATGGATTTCACCGTGTGTTCGTGCGGTTGAAATTATTCTTTAACTCAGAAAAGAATATATGTGTTCTCTTTCGGTGCAGAACTGATTGTGTGCTCGCAGTCTGAGTGCTGAGCAGCCTTAAGGTGCTCCATCCTGTGGATAATATCAGGTTCTAGCTCTGCCCAGCTTTAAACTCAACTGGCTTCCTCAGGGAGCTTTGGAGATGGAAGCTGGAATTGAGCACAGGGAATGTATTCAGGTCTTGCGGTACAACCAGCAGCAATGGTGGGGTCTAAACACCTAATCAGCACCTTTTTGGGGAAAAAATCCAGGCTGTTGTCTGTCAGACCAGTGTAAGTAAGGAGCAAGGAAAGCAGTCATCAAAAAAAAAATCTGAGAAGAATTCGTATCCTGACTACAGAGCTACCTATACCTTTATTAAAGGGCTGATACAGAGAGTGCGTGGTCCATAAAGCACCTAATAAACTGTGGGCAACACACAAGTAAGGGTGAATCAAACTCTGGTCAATTGGTGGTGTGAAATAGCTGTCAGTCTGCCTAAACTCCTGCTCTATGGTGCATTTTTAGCTTAATTTTATTATATTTATGCACATAGGAATCTCAGGCAGTCCTAGCAGGAACAAAATCTATGGGGAGAAGTTTTGGGTAAAAGAGGATATTTTAATTTGCGTGCCATGCTCCTGTAGGAGTTTACAAGCTGAAAACTGCATTAAAACCAGAACTTTGCTCAGTAACATGCAGCCACAAGAAAAAATACATCGAGCATATCTCCAGCCTACAAACAGTTGATTGTTAACATGGCTGGGAGTGTTCTGCCCCAAATGAAAACCTGGCTTTTGCTTCGTTGTCACACTTGAGCAGAGGTAGAGCCAGAGGCACAGAGCACCAACTCTACACCACCCAGATGTAACTGAGGAACCAGAGAAAAAACATCCAAATCAGGTGTTAGGGTGGCATTTTATGAAACCAAGGGATATATGTCATTTTTATCCTGTGTACCTGTTCACCACAGACATCACTAGAGACTGGATGGGTTAGCTAAGAGTACATTGTCCTGTTTTCATTGTGTTTTAGAACCTTCTTTGACGTTATAAATGTTAATTATATTAAGTTATAATTATGGAAATGAAAAAGGCAAGCTCTCTGGGTGTCTGCAGGCATGTGCAAGGCAGGCAGCACCAAACAAACAGGCTTTGTAGTGCTCAAATGCCTTTGTTTGCTCTTAATTTGGACAAACATGCAGCCCTTAGAGAAGAGCACATTGGGAATTTCATATATAACTCTCAATTAAATTGAATTGTGCAAAGCTTATTTCTATAAATGAGAAAATTAAAACCTTTTGGTTCAAGAAGTACACAAAACTAAGGAAAACTAATGATTTATTGTTCCCAAATTAAAACCATAAGTGCACACACTACAATTGAGCTGTAGAGGTTCTTTGTTCCAACACTTTTATGCTGCTGAAAGATGACAATTTATAATCTTTGAAAGGTCATCAGTCTTTGCTTTAGGTACTTTAGGTATTTATTGTGTAATTAGCCCATCTATGAACAAACCCACTGCATGTTAATTCCAGTATTCCTCAAATGTGTATTTACCTAGGCCTTGCTCACATGGCAGGAGAGTCTATGCAAATTGTTTGAGATTAATACAAATTGTTTGTTTTCTTTACCTGTCAGTAAATATCATGGAAAAGTTCCTAAACAATGCAGGTTTTTTCCTAGTTGATCATGGAACTGTGTGAATCAGGTCCTGGAATTCCAGAGAAATATCAGCTCTGCCATATTTCAGCCTTGCTTTGGCTGGTGTTGAAACTTGTGTCTCCATAGTCCCTTCCGTGCAGTTTTCCTGGCACTAGCAATTATCACACCAATAACTCCATTTGTAATGTGGTTTTTTTCAGATATAATCCTTCTTCGATATCGTAGGAACATCAGTCCTGTAAGTGCAGAGAAGGGAGGCTGCAACCCCTTCACTTGAAGGAGGACAGAGAGTAAAGGTGCCATTATTACTTTTGAGCAGCTCAAAGATAGTTTTTGCCCCTGGCTAAAAATTGATGGCAAAACTCTGATTTTTTCTGTAGGTACCACTCCAGTTTTTCAGAAGTTTCCTTGAATGCTTATTTTGGATTTATTTGCCTTTCTAAGCAGATTGTAGAAACTCGTGTCCTGTCATACTGCATAGACAGAGGTCGTATGTTTTAGTTCTCACCTTCGATTTTTAATAAGCACTCATTTTCTTTGTACTTTTTCCACTTTGTGTATTTCTAGATTAAACAAACTCAGTTGCAGGCTGATATTTGATATGTTTGTTCCAGATGTTGGTGTAAGAACAGAAAAAGTTAAAAGTTGGCATAGCTCAGACCCAAGGCATTGAATTGATTATTTTAGGAAGGTACAAAGCACCTGCAATTGCAGTAAAATATCTCTGTGCAGCCAAGGCGTTCGTGCTCCTGGTCTGTGTCTGCTCCATTTGGGAGTTTGCCCAATGAGAGAGAAACTACAGGAGAACCAGTAAAAAACACTACTTGCTCCAAAGCTTTGCAAGAATTGGAATTTTATTATTTGTTATCCTGCATGGTAGGGAAATTCTTCAGAAATTGAAAATGTTGCAGCATCAGAATAACCTCGTTCATGGGTGAGAGTCTGTTTTAATTTCCAGTGTGAATTCAGATTTTCAAAGAATTAAGCTGGAAGATAAAAGATTACTCCTGAGCTCAAATTCCTGGAAATGTCCTTCCAGGCTTAAATTAATCTCATCTTGGAACTTGATATCGACATGAGAGGTGTGTGACCCAGAAATGGAGGAAAAAGGGGCTTTGCATTTTTACACCCTGTTTGTTCCTATAACTTCAAGGGCATTTTTAACTTGGAAAATATGACCATATGTATGTGTGTACCAAGCAGGCTGGCCGTGGCAGATCTCCAGCAAGGATCTCTTGTCTCCTATGGTCATTTCTCCCAGCACACTGCACATTCCCACTGGGAACGGTGGGAGTCGAGCCGGTGGTGAGCTGGACCAGCCCCTCCAGACGCTGCTCCTGCGATAGGTGTGGCACAGAAAGGCTGGTTTATTAAACAGCCAAATAAATGACTGGGGGCTGACCTCAGCCGAGGCTTTATCGCCATTGCCCTGCTGGTGAACTCTCAGGCAGAGCTCTGCCGTGGAATTCAGCATTTCATCACCGCTGGGTGGAAAGAGTTAATGCCGCGCTTGGAAGCTGCGCGGAAACGCAAGACCTGGGCAAAGCTGTGATTCCTCAGGAAAAGGCTTCCAGTGGAGCACCAAAACTAATCACTTGTTCAGCTTTTTTGTTGTTTTTTCAAATTTCTTTCTCATTGTAAAGCCATCTTGAATCTCCAGTAAAATGTAAAAGTGTTCCGCAAGGGAGAAATACGGCGACCAGGCAGGGGGGATGCTGCTCCCTGGGCTGTGTTTTTGCAGCTTCCCTAATCTTGACAGCTCTGGTAGTTGCCCCTGGGATAGAAAGAACAAAAAAAATTCAGAACAGTCCATAAAGTTCCTGTTGGTTTGAAAGCAAAACCATCTGCTGGAGCCATGGAGTTTGTTAGGGAGTTCAATAACAGGAAAGGCTGCAGTTGATCAGCTGTGCTCTCCGAAACAGGCAGGAGGATTTAGTGTTGGGAGCCAGGAGATGTGGGGAGCTTTAGGGCAGCAGCAAAACGGGTCAAAATCATGGGTTTGTTTCTTTGGTTTCAAGTATAAACTTCAAGGAAGAGAAGTGGGCATTGTGATTTCGTATTCAGATTTTCCTGGGAATCCTCAGGAAGATTTGTGTGTTCTCTTACCAGGAGTTCAGACTAGACAGCCACATCCCTCAGTCAGGGAATCAGGTCTGTCATGGCTGTAAGGAAGGAGATGGAGGTGGTTTCCATGTTCTCTGAAAACTGATGAAGACAGAGCTGAAATAACGCCTGGGGCTGTTGAGGTGTGGATGTGCCCAGGGATTGCAGTGAAAACGGCAACTCACAGAATGGTTTGGGTTGGAAGAGACCATAAAGATACATTGCAGTGCCATTAACTTATTGAAAAAGCTTTTTCTTTGTTTTTTTCTTTTTTCTTTTTTTAAATAAAGCATTTAACGGTAAATCTGATTTTGAATTTTCTGGGGTTTTTTTCAGTGGTGCCACCAGGGAGCCCTGGCCCCATCACCCGGCACGAGTCCTACGACAGCTTGGCCTCCGACCACAGCGGGCAGGAGGATGAGGAGTGGCTGTCACAGGTATGCTCTGGGGGATTCCAGGTCAGGACAGCAGCAATGGGAGCCACTGGAAGGAAAATTCACAACTTTCCTCCAAGTTGGAAGTGATCTTCCGATAGCCACGGGTGTTGCTGTGTGTAAAACTGACTCTGCTCCTGACTTAACCTGGGTGTGAATTTGATGGTCTCAAACCAGATAAAGCCCCATCATTCCTGACACAATCTCATCCCTGGGGAGCTCAGCACGAAGGGGGACATTTCAGCTGGCAACAGCAGGTGACCTGTGTCCCTTTTTGTCCTGGCATGGTCCTTTCTGGACAGGGATGAAGGAAGTTGGCAGAATGACGGTGCCTTTTGGGTGCTGACCTGTGACTTGAACAGAAAAATGGGACATTAGCTTGTTTATTGCCTTCTTTCCCTGGTTATCATTTCCTGCTGATAATTCCTGTAACTGATGGCTACATAGAAATACTGTGTTGCTTTAAAACAGACATGCTTGGTGGAAGATTTTTATATGAGGCCAAATCTTTGTCTTTTATCCAATCTTGCTTTGTCTCAGTCAATGAAGCTTCTCTATAAGAATTCAGTAAATACTTGACCATTTGGCTCAAAACAGAACATCAGTGTAAGAATGTAGGTCATGAATAATACACTGAGAATTAGTTCCTGTTAGAAATGAAAGGTTAGAGTTAAATAAATAAATAAAATTTACAAATGCTCTGGATTTGCCAAAGCAATTACAAGGTACCTGATCCATGGAATTCATCCTGACAAATTAGGTGGGTTTCCTCTGGTTTAAGAACAATGTTGTTATGAGAGTGATGCATTAAATGTGTTGCTGGGGTGTATGGCATAAATATGAAATATTTATGGATGGGATTTGCTTCTCCCACTGGTGAATAAATCATACACAGCTTTTTCCTAAAATGAGAGGTTTGGTTTCCACATGGACCTGTCCAGGAGGAGCACTCACTAGGGAATCCACTCGTGAATCTGCTTACCTGTCTGAGGTTTCAGATGTGGCTGAGGTATCTCATTTATTTGTGTGGTGTCTGATTTCTCAGAGCACAAAGATGCTGAAACTTCTGAATCAGGGTAGTCAACAGGACTTTTATGTCTGAGCTCATTGGGGCAAGATTTCACCTCCAGTTTTCCACCTCTCCAGGACTGTTTGGAGTTATTTGCTTATTTTACTGTTCTGGTGAAACCTCAGGAAAAAAGAGATTATGGTAAACCTACCTTATGGGTGTTTGTTTATTAATAATTCTTGGAAGATACAAGATGCCAACAGAACTTCGACTGCTCAAACTTCACCATATCCATCCCTCTAGAAGAGTAAATATATTTATGAGGGGGGAAGAAGAATCCCAAGTGATGTCACAGAACACAGATAATTCCGAGAATGCTCCTGGAATGTTGAATTCTTGCTGAGAGCAGGAGTGATGATAGCCCTTGGAGCACGGCGACGCTGGCGTTCTCCGAGCAAGCCACTTCAGATTAAGCCTAAAGTGCAAGGATGTTTTTCAGAATTAAAGTGTTGTTATCAACAGTAACAGCAAGCAGTGAAAAAACACCACCCTTCACTTCAACTTTTCAATTAGAACAGTGGGTAATGTGTGCTGTCAGTGGGAAGTAGATACAATATGTTTGTCCTGCACACAACAGGAGAGTGAATAGGAACATCTGGCCGTAGCCTCAGTAAAATTGCAAAGGCATCTGTTTACCTCTCGGCTCTGTGACACTGATGGTTTCAAGCTTAAAATACACAGATTACTTTATCTGTGGCCTAATTTACGCTGCTACATAAAAGCTACTTGCCTCAGAAACGGCTGCAGCCAAGCTGAGTTAGGCTGAGCTAAATGCAAAGATGGAAATAGAGCTGTATGGGCTGTGGTTGTTGTCTCACATTAGCAGAGAACTGACATCATCCAGGGTTTCAAATTGCTTCTTAAAGATGGAGACTCACTGCTAGTATACATCTGTATATCTACACAAAAATCTGTTTTCATGAATTCCCTCGCTAAATTGCATTTCTGCTCTGAAGCTGATGATTGTTTAGCAGCAAGTAGTAGGAATTTAAGAGTCTATTTTATATTTATATTATATTTAATAGTCTATTTCCATTTTAAAAGTATGAGTTCACCAGAGCTTCATATTATTATTTCATGTTTCCTTTCTCTGCTCTTTAAAAGCTCTTTTTGATTTTTAGTCTTGTACTGTATGATCTTTCCAGCCTTAATGATTCTACACTCTGATTACAGAAGTTCTGTGCTCAGTTTACCCTTTTATTTCCAAGGCCCAGTTTTCCTGGACACAAACACCCTACTTCTGCTGAACTGTCAGAACTTTGGTTAAATGGCTGTGTTTGTGTGGACCCTGTGTGTGGCACGTCCATGGCTGTGTTCCTGTGCTGGGCGTGACCGGGGCTCGTCCCAGCCCTCTCCCATCGCCCTCACTGACGGCTCTCGTGCTTCCCACAAGATGCTCCGTGCCAGCCCTCTCCTCACACGTGCCAACAGCAATCAGGAGCTGTGATTTGAAATCCAGCTCTCACTGTATCCGTGGGAAGCAGTCTAAGGTGTGAACTTTCAGAGAGCAGCCGGAACAAAGCCGGATCAAGCTGTCCAGAAGCACATCCCTCGCCCTGGCCGGGGTGGGGGATGTCTGGGGGATGTGGGCAGGCAGAAATGTGGCCCCTGTTGGTTACATCAGGAGGGCAGCATCAGAGCATTCGGGTTTTGGGGTGTATTTCGTCCTGGCAAGGAGAGGAAAGAACAGGATCCAGTGAAGTGGTGGCCAGCATGGCGTGTTGATCTTCAGAACAATTTAAGAGCCAGGGTTCAGTAAGGCTGGTGGCTCACAGGCTTTCAAGTCTCTGCAAGAACTCTTGGCTTTGGCTAACGCATCCATTCTCTAGCAAAGACATCGTGAATTTTCCCTTTGTGAACATTCCTCCAAACACCCTGGCTCAGGACTCCCTTTTCACTTGAGAACAGCAGGATTCCGGGGGTGCAGCATGCTGAAGGAACCCCTCATTAGATGAAGTTGCAGCTTTGTGTTAATCATTTCCCACATTCCCTTCCCACAGGTGGAAATAGTGACTCACACTGGGCCCCACCGCCGCCTGTGGATGGGCCCTCAGTTCCAGTTCAAAACCATCCATCCCTCCGGCCAAACCACCGTCATCTCCTCCAGCTCCTCCGTGCTGCAGTCGCACGGGCCCAGCGACACCCCGCAGCCCCTGCTGGACTTTGACACGGATGACCTTGATCTCAACAGCCTCAGGTAAAAACAAAACCCATTTCCCAGCTGTCTCACGTCCGTTGTGTGCAGAACTTGCCTCCTGCCCTGTGTGTAGGATGTGTCACAGTTTTCATCAGGCTTGTCCTGGGGAAAGTCTCGGAAGAGCACGTGATGCACTGAGAAAAACCCATCCAGGCCAGGCAGCTCAGATTCCTTTTGCTGCCTCTTCTTTGGGCACCTGATAGGGAAAGCCAGTACAAAGTCTGGTGGCCTTGCTCAGTGTCCTCTTGCCTTTCACAGTTTCTGCATTGCTAAATAAAATTCATTTTCTCAGACATGAGTGGGAGCTTTGTGCCATAAATTTA
Organism: Pardalotus punctatus; assembly: GCA_013400915.1. Lineage (NCBI taxonomy): Eukaryota > Metazoa > Chordata > Aves > Passeriformes > Pardalotidae > Pardalotus > Pardalotus punctatus. Next base: position 166,756 of record VZTX01028497.1, on the reverse strand, counting down.
GACAGCGGTCAGTGTGTTGGAACAGTAAGTGAACTTCTGGAATGTTTTCCTCCTCCTTGGTTTTTTTTTTTCCCCTTATTCCTTTTCTTCCTTCCATGTAATTCTTTTTCATGTATTTAATTAATCTGATTTTGGACATTGGGTGATTTGGAATTAGGGGTACAGGGTGGCCTTAGGGAAGGGAGGAGAGCGAAGGTAACTGGGTTTATATTTACTGGTGATTTGTAGAAGAGATTTATGCTCCAAGTGTTCGTGTCCTGCCCAGTAACTCCAGATTTAACAAGTTTCCATGCTCCTGACTCTGCATGTGATTTGAAGTCCAAAGTTCTGTGGTAGGGACTTGGATTGTTTGGGACTATGTCTGAAACTCTTCGGAGTAAAGCAAGAGAGATGGATAATATGACTAATCCCATTGAAAGTAGGCACATTGTCCTGGGGCTGGAAATCCGTGGGTTTGAAATGTGTGATTTCTCCTTGTGTGTAACTACTGCTGTAAGGATATGGGTGTCAAATATATGACTTTTTTATTGTATATATGTATACCTGTGCAGAAAGAAAAAGAAATAATGCAGATCTGTGTTACAAAAGGAATCTGTAATTACAAGTGGGGATCTTTAGAAGGCTGCTGTCGAGAAGGGTGATGGAGGCTTTTAAACCAGTTTGGGGAGGGTGAGCTTTTTCCTTGGAGGGCTCCTGAGAGCTCCCATCTGAGCCTCCTTTGGGAATCCTCACTTTGTGTAAATCTCTGGACTGATCATCCCGATCTTGGCTACACCAGGTGAGGGAAAACAACCTTTTCAACCGATTTCCCAATTAACTGGCTGCTGATTCAGGTCAGGGCTGTGCTCAGGGCCCTGTTGGGTGATGTGGGCAGGGGCTGAATCTCTCCCCTCGGCAGGGGCTGACTCTCTCCCCTCGGCAGGATCCAGCCGGTGCGCTCGGAGCCCGTCAGCATGCCGGGCTCTCCCCGGCCCGTGGCCGACCGCAGGGGCGTCTCTACAGTCATCGATGCGACTTCAGGTAGGAACACTGAGATTTCCTTGCCTTTCGTATTCATGTTCATCAATCTGCTCTTCTGTTTTGGCTGGTAACGTGTTTGCTAACCATTGCCATAAAGGTTGTCCTGGTTTGCAGCTGCCCCGCAGGGTAAGTGCTGTCTCATACAAATACTCAATCCTGCCATAATGGTGATTTTTTTTTTTTTTTTAATCCCCCCCTCTTACCACTTAAATGTGAAGTCACAATTGTGATAAGGTCTGAACACACTATTTATGTAAAGTTTAACATGAGCTGTAGAATGCTAAAAACTGCCTAAACTAAAAAGCAGAACATTTACAAATACTAACACTGAAATGCTTTTATTAATGAATGCCTAAAGCATAGAATATTACAGTTCCATCTCATTTATAAGATAGCTTTCATTGAAATGTAATCATAAATGTAATTGATTTCTGCGAACAGTCAGGACAACAGGAGAGTTTATCTAATGTTTGTGTAATAGGCACATTTTCACTGCTCTGCTCTGAAAAGAGTGTGTAGATTTAATACCACAGTGGTTTTGTTAATATCAACAGAGTAATATATGTACTATAAAGTTCTTTTCCCCTCAGTGGTGGGGAATAGCCTGTCTAAAGAAACAAGGGCAGCAGAGCTTTATGTTTCAGTGCAGCTGTACAGCGTCTGAGGGTCCACACAGCAGGATTTTGTCAAATAAAATCTCTCACAAGTAGAATTATTAAACACACAGCATTAGTCAAACAGTCAAGTCAGAGAGGATTTTAATCTTTAGCGATTTGAAAATCCCTGGAGACTCCTGATTGGATTGAGGTTAAACTGTAAAAAGAGACTGTAACACATACAGAAAGGGGGTTCTGAAGGCTGGTTTAAAGAGAGTTAAAATAAAAGCTCCTGTTTCAGACTCTGCCATTGATATAAATGCTGAGTCCAAGGTACTTCATTGTTTGCCAAATGAATTTATTTGGGTATTACAGGATATTTCATGTATGTGTTTATAACAGAGTTCAATAATAACCACATTTACTTTGGATATTGAGAATTGTCCTTATAAATTCCATTTTCAAATATTTGCAAGTTGTTAAATGAATTCCTGTTGGGCCTAGACAAACATCTGATGCTGGTTATTTGAAGGGAATTTTATTTGTTTTATTACATGACAAAGTAATCTTGAAAATAATTGTTTTATACAGAAGAAAATATCAATGCATCAGTTATGATTTTTTTTGGACTAGTTCATCTATGCTTATTGCTCCTAAAAGGTTACTGTTCTGAATCACGGTAGTGTTTCAGTCTGGGCTTGTGACACTTGAGATTCAGAGTGATTAATGGCAGAGCTGTGCTTCACTATCAGCTGACACAGACAGAGATATGGAGATTATCAGGGCGGGGATTTTTCCCTCTTGTGTAGGAGCAGCGCCTTTACCTGGGACTGTAACGTGCAGGAATTCTGAACTGTGACCGTGCTGTAACTGCAGCACTTCCTAAAGCTGTGTCACTCCACCTCCAGCAGAAACAATGGACACGTGGGGCTGGGCCTCTTCCGTGCTAAACAACTTTTCCTGAGGTGTGGATGGGGCTTTAATACGAACTGACTCATATGAATGTGATGAAGCTCCATTTGTAATGCCTTTAACATGTGTGTCCTTATTAAAATTGCCAAAGTCCATTGTATTCTCATTGTTAGGACTCTGAAAATATATTTACTGTATAGCAGTGACTCAGTTTGGTTATAACACCTCATAAGTTTCTTATAACCAATACATGGATTTTGTTAGGGACATGCTGATGGCAGCTTTTTATTTACTTCACCCAGATAGGTTGGGTTGGAATTGATTTTTGATTGGGATTTTAGCATCTCTTTGCAGTTTTTGTACTGCCTGATGCTCACTCTTTCCCATGCAGAGCTTAGGGGTTCAAATTCCGGATTGTGTGATGGTGTAGGGGTGTGAATTGTTGCAGAGTAAAAGAGACACAAAATATATACGCTGTGTTTGGAGATTGCAAGCTGTTCTTGCAGCAGGGCCCAGCAATGGGAAGAAGAGTATTTTATGCTTATTTTCTTCTCTTCCCACCTCTGAGATGTGCAGCAAACTCCATTAATCTCAGCTGTGGATGGGAAGGGTTTGTTTTAAATGCCACTCCTGTACAGCATTGGATTTTTGTGTTCCAGTGCACCACGTTGAGCGTTCTCATTTCCTGCTCTTCCCACGGCATGCCCTAAACAGCTGATGGTCTCTATGGAAAAGACATTTTTAGGTTTGAAGGATTTTTAAGTAGGTCATAAATTTTTCCTGCCTGAGCTGAACCAGGAAGTGATTGTTGAGCTCTGCCCCTGCATTGGAGCCTGTTGCACTTTATGAAGATGCTTATCTGGGGGTTTGATTGCCTGTTGCTTGGAGATACAACCCGTGTGGCGCCTCTGCTTATCTGACTCATCACTTCTCCTTCCTATCAAAAGACTTCAAGTACATGTTCATCATCTCCCATTATCCTTCTGCCATTCTCAATAGCTTCCTTCCTTCTCCCCCCTTGGTGGCAATTCTGTTGTTGCATTTCATAAGAAGTTTGTGTGCTTTTTTTTTTAGCATGGTTTTTCTCGTGTCTGTAAAACTGCGGTGTGCTAAGGACAGCCTTGTAAGATCATTTGCAAAAATACTCATTTAAAAAGTACAAAACCCTAATACTGTTAGCAATGAAAATTTGCATTTTCAAGATGGATGGCTGAAGCTGTAAAGATTACATGGGCGCATTTGAAAAATACGTATTTCGGTCTGGTTCTCTCAACTCAAAATTCTCCTAAGAAACTCTTCTCTTTTTATCAAGGAGATAAAAATTTTTAAAGTTTATTTTTTCAAGAAAAATTCGCAAAGATTCAGTCACCTGGAGCTACTGGACATTTGTCCCTCAATGCACACATTTCAGTCATATGCATCATAGAGAGAATATAGCCTCAAGGATTAAATGTGCTGTAATTCCAGATGCCATTCCAGATTGGCAGCTGGAAATGTTAAAGGGACAGCAGGGAGCTGAGATCTTTGTAAAGCAGGAAGCCTTTGGTGGTTGTGCAGCAGCAGAACCGCTGTCCAGGTGGGAGCTGCTGCTGTGTGGAGCCAGCACAGGGTGTTTGTCCATCCATCCCAAAGCTGTGCTCCGGCTGGGGACTGGCTTTGGCACGGGTGGGGTGAGTCTGACTAAATCAGGTTCCATTTCAGATTTTATTAGAGCTCAGAGATGAAAGAGAAACCTTGAAGAGTCCTCCTGTGTGCAGGTGGTGCTGCAGCTGAAGGTCTTTACACACCCAAACCAGCCAGGCACCTCTCTGAATTTCCATCCTATAACCGGTGGGGGAATGACACATTATATATGTATCATATATTGCATCCCTGAACTCTCTGAATAGATGCAGAAATAAGGGTGTGGGAAGGTTAGGATACCTGTACAGTCAGCTCTGAGCTTTCAGAGCTAGAAAAGCCCTAGAGAAAGGATTTTGCAGCAGTTTCTGGTCGGTGAGTTTGCCCACATGGCTGCAGTGAGTGCACACACAAGTGTTCCCCTTGAGCTGTGCCCAGGTGTGGGCTCAGGTCCTCAGGTGTGCTCAGTGCCTCAGTCCTGCTCATTTCACACAAGTGGCTGTGTCTATGAAAAGCCTTGTTTATTCCCTCACTCAGAGAGGGTTTGGACACTTACCCATCAGCCAAGTAATCATTTGGTTGCCTTGCTAGTGGAGGATGAGAGCATTGACAGAGAAATTGTCTGATCTCTTTTTTGCATCAGCCTCTTCCTTTCCTGCTGGGAGGAGATCATAGAATAGGATCGTAAATTTGTTTCTGTCTTGCTTAGGACAAATGCAGAAATTGAGTGGGAAGGATTTCAATGAATGGCATTATTTAATGAATAAAATTAATTTTGTAGGAGGAAAAGATCCTGAGGATTTTTTTCCTCTTTGATTGTGTGTGGGGTGGGGGGGACCTTAACGTTCTCAACTGAAACCTGGAGAGTGCTGTGCTGCTGGGGGATGCACACATAATTTTTTAATGAAGATTGTTTATTACTGTTGTATGAAACTCTGACAATACTAAGCTCTCTTCTGGTTACTTCAATCAATGCCCACTTAAAATCAGCTTGTAATTTAGTACTTCCCTTTCTTTTGTGTGTGACTGGCTGGTCAGGGACAGAGAGCTCTGCCTGCAGAGGGTTTAATGAACAGAAGAATTGACTGGGGTTTTGTGGGGGAGGGAGTTGTCCTGCCCTCCCTCCTCCCTGTGAAGGATCTTTTCTTGTTCATCACCACACCTGTGAGACAGGGACCACGGGACAAATTTTTACTGTCCAGCAGTGCTCTCACTCAGAATTTAATAAACACTTCTGCTGTCACACCTTAAACCATCTGAGCTCCTTTCTGTTGTATGCACGATCAAATATTTATTCCCAAACGCTGTACACCACAAAGTGCTGCCTCGGAGTAGCGGAGATCAGTTATTCAGGTAGTAAAGATGTGTGAATGCAGCTGGCAGATGAAGGCACCAACATTGTGAATTCCCAGGCTGTCCCCACTGCCACAGGCAATAAGTGGCAGGCCTGAGCCGGGGCTGGATCCCGGTGAGCTCTGGTGTCACGGCTGCTGCTGCTGCCCTGCGTGAGTGGAGCCAGCCAGGGCTGCAGAGACGTGAAATCAATCTGGCTGCAGTCCTTGACCTGAACCTGTAATTACCTGCCCGGGATAAAGGTGGTTTGTTGTGGCAGAGAGAGATTGCACTCGGAGCTGCAGAGTATAATGTGGAGCTTTGAAGGCGAGGGAGGGGTTTGGCCCTTGGTCTGTTCTTCACAGCAATTGAGAGGTTTTAATAATGGGCAGAGAACAAGCTGCTCTTAGGGGGCATCACCTGTTCAGTAACATAAAAACCGACCCAGCACTGCTGGGTTTGTACTGATGTGTCTTGTCAGCTCAAATTTGCATGAGCTTAAGTTATGGCTCTTCCCTGAAATAACTTCAGTGCTGATTCTCTTAATATATCTGTTCGAAATGCTTATTATATTACCTATTTGCATAACGTCTGATGCTTTGTTCCTTGACTGGTGACAGTGTGTGTGATATCTCAGGTATCTCTGTTTCCTCAGGGCAGCTGCACACACTCACATGTGCTCCTGCTCTCTCCATCCAGCTCGTCTGCCTTGCTAAGTGTGTGTGTGTGCATGAGCTGCATAATGCAAAATTCTGGTACTTAGGATGTTTTCAACTTGATTTATTTCATCTAATTTGAGAAAATGTTATCTGATGATTTTTGAAGAGAGCCTTAAGACAGAACTGACTCCAACAGGCTCCAAGATGCCAATGCAGTGTACATGATTGCATCTAGAAACAGCTATGCCCTATAGACCGGGGAGATGTGAGGAGAAATTAAAATGACCTGACACTACTGACTGGGCACTTGCTGCTGGATCATTGCCTGGGCTGGGAAAAGACTCAGCTGCAGGGATACATGGAGTAGCATTAATGTCTTGAAACACTGGTGGGTGTTTTCTGGAGGCAGGAGAAGTACACTGGAGAGGACAAACATGGGAGCAGTGAGTGAAAGGCAGCAGAATCATTACATACTGATTTAATTTTCCACCCTGTGATGATTGTGGGTGGTTTAGTCAGTTCTGGAGATGGAGCTCACTCCCCACAGCACAACGTGGTGATGTGGGGTAGCTTTGCCCTGCAAGGGACGGAGGGGATGGTGACTCCTCATGCCAGTTTGCCTCTGGTGTAGCTGAGCAGTCTAACAGGAATTGAAGCAATTCCTGTCTTCTGAGATGGTTGTGTTTCTGCACAAGTGTGTATCAGCTTCAAAAATGGTGCTGCATGCATCTGATTTCACTGATACAAGTGAAACCCAAAAGCCAGCCACTTCTAGCCCCTGCTGTGTTGGGTGGAATTTGACTTTAGGCAGTTTGGGTTCCTGGAGGTGCTGCTGTCCTGGTTCATCTCCCCCATGTGATTTTTGGCCCAGCAGTTTCTCTGTCGATGCCCCTGGAAGCCGAGCTGTGACCTCGCCAGCATCGTAACCAAATCCAGGGCAGTGGGGTTTTCCTTCCCCTATGAAGCTGAGTTGCAGTGGGGCCTCCAGGGGCGCTGATAATGGTCACTGGCACAGGCCTGGTGCTCCCAGACAGTTGTTCTCGTGTCACACAAGCCGCCCGACGCGTGTACCGGGCTCCATTAATGCAGCCTCGGCAGCGTCTCGCTGCTGAAGTGTGAGCTACTAACTCGCAGTTGGGGAAGCCACCTTCAGTTCATATCAGCTGAAAAATAGCAGGGGGCTAGAGCGTGGTGTAAGCACAGAAATGCCTTGGGTTTATTTAGAGGGAAAATAAAAATCTTGGTGTCTCGGGTATTTCGCACCAGTTAATAAAAACTCATTCTTAATATGAGATTCTTATGTGCCCCTTAATTGTCTTTCATTAACAGCTGTTAATGCTGTGTGTAGGTAGCTTTAAAGCTCTGAATAAGTGGGAAGTGTTGATTCTAATCATATCTGACACCACAATCTTCTGTGGAACAACACATGAGCTGAGATTCCCGATGGGCTCCTGTAGGATACAATATTTATTATAGCTGGCGATCTAAGAGCTCCCAGCTACTGTTAAACTTACAAGAGATCCAGAAACCTCAGTGTCTGTACTTGTGTTTTGAGAGATTGCACAGAAATAACACACCACTGGTATTTGCAGGGAGCGTGTGCATTGACATTTCTGCTCTTTTCCTACACTGCTTAAAGGAATCGTTTTGCAAATCTTTATATTTTTATAAGCTTGTAACATATTCTAAGCTTATTTATTAATCTAGACTGCATGAAATGGTCTTAAAATGGTGTTAGATGTGCAAGTTAAGAGTATTTGAATTTTGGAGTCAGTATTGTTTCGGGGAAAGCTTTGTTTGTAAGCAGTTTTCCAGTTTATAATCTAGATATTCTTAATTAGGAATTTCACTAAATTAGGCTTTATCTTTCAAAATATTTGCTCACAATTTCCCGTGTTTGCTTTGAAAAACACCTAAATATGCTTCATTATTTCTTGTTGCCACTTTGGCCTGCAGTCTCTGTTAGATGTTAAGGGTTTCAACCATCAGGATTCTGGTTCTGGACTTCTTGAGATCGTCCAGCTTGTCCTGCCCTCTTCTCAGGAGCTGTTCCAGAACATCAACCCTTGTCCTCAGGGCCTGCAGACTCTTCCTTTTGTCTTTCAGCTTCCTCCTGCTGTAATTTCTAATGTAATAGCAGCACAAGCACTTATTTTCACCACTGTTAGTCTGGAAAAGGGCCGGTTTTAGCAATTGTCCATTATTATAAGGTGCAATAAGGATGGGTGGCAGAAGTGTGGATTTAGGTATAGGACACATAAAACTGGGCTATTCGGTGTGATACATTAGCCAGGCATTTCATCTGCTCTAGGGTGGAGTTTAATACCTTGTGGGTGTTACAATCACAGCCTCCTCAGCCTGGCTACTTGCTGAAGTAAAGATGTTCTCTGCTGGGAATAAATATTTATATTGAAGTTGAAATGCAGCCTGTTGGTGCTTACTTGTGTATATGTTTTAGTGCCTCGGTGACGTCAGGGGTAAAGAAACAGATGGAAAATATTTTATTCTCCTCAATTATCCAACACTGTGGAATACCCATTGGCTTGGAGCTGTGGCTCCTCCCCTGCCTTGGACTCCATCCCTGGCATCACCCCAGCCAGATTTTAATAGTTCTTTATCTGCTGCTTGCATTGCTTTTAACTTTCACTTTTTATTACAACCCGAGCTGAATTGGGTGCTGGTTACTGCTCCAGCTCTGGCTGGAGAGCTCCAAAAAGCCAGAGCTGGTGCCAGCAAGTGGCTGCTGTGGAGAGCAGGGAATGGGAGCACTGGGTGCAAGGAGCCCCTGACCATCACCATCCTCCTCCTCAGCTGCTCTCGTGTGCAGGGAGGGGCCTGGAGATGCCAACTCCCACTTTGGGGCTCTTATTCCTGCTTGGAGCAGCCCTCCTGGGAGGTTCCAGAAGGAACACGGAGTCTCTGAGGGAGCACTGTGTGCACTGACCTGGTGCTGCTCCCCTCGTGAAGGTGAAAACACGCAGGGCACAGTGAGCAAATGACAGAAAACAGGTTTGGGATAATTGGCATCGTTATCCTGGGATTTCTCCAGGTGAGAGGTGGTCTCAGCATCCTGCAGGGCCTGGAAAATGGAGTGAGGGAAAAGCAAAAGGTGCTGATATGAACAACATATGGTTTTTGCTGGAGTTTGGCCACAGATTTAAGGCCTCAGAGTGGATTCCTGGGGCCTTCGTATCCTATCCCAAAACCAACACGAAAGCCTTTCCAAATATATTTTATAAGCTCTGCGATTGTAATAGTCCTATCAAAAATCCCATGTCCCCAGGTCAGGTGGGGTGCAGGCCGTCCTCTTCTGAAATCCCAGGCTTGCCAAGTCTTTCTTCCCTGATATTTCCCTCCAGCAACAGCGGGCAACCGTGTGTGCCGGGTGTGCTGCGTGGAGCACCCCGGGGGCTCCGGCACAGCTGCTTTCCCTGGAGCTCACATCTGCTCCGGGAGCGGGCTCGCCTGCCTGGCCCTTCATCCCAGGCACAGCTGGCCCTGGCTCCCTGCACCCCACCTGGGCTGCGGGAGAGCTCCCGGCGTTCCGAGGCTTTGGCACGGCTGGGAGCAGCGGGAGTTTTGGTAACTGGCCCTGCCATCCCCGTCCGTGGTGCGTTTCCTCTGCCCCCGGTCACGGCGCTGTTGACGTGAGAAAGAGATTGCAGTTGCTGCCCTGCCTGTTGTTTATGGCATCTTTTGGTTTTGGGATGCTACAAATAATCCCATGTCACTCCAGAAAAGTTCTACCTCAATTTTGCCTTGATACAAAAAAGCAGGAGAAGCTGCTGTTGCAGTAAGAATCTTGCTAGCTCCTTGCAATTCCCATTACTTGGGATTTTCACCTCTATTATTTACAGCAGGAATGCCGAGCAAACCACTGTGTGCTCTTCCGTTTGCCCATCACTTAAAATATACTTTAAAATTGAGGAAAATTTCCTCCAAACTTACTTGTGCTCAGGTGTCAGACATGGTAAATGGCCACAGATCATCTGCAAAGTTTTTGTGTTCCTGGGGGATTTTTAACAAGCAGAAAGTTGCCATGAAATAATTTGGAGAAGAAAAGAGTGCTTTGGTGTTAGTCTTTTGGTTTTGGTGTTTGTATTTAAGCTCTGAAAAAAAAAAGCCAAATAAAAGCAAACCAACATGCAGTGTACAGTGAAATTCTTACAGGGAGCTACATTTCAGCACTGCACTTAGATAAAAAATTCACTGTATCATAAGTGAACCATTTCCCCCTTGATTTGTGTCCAAAATATGAGGAAAAACCTTGCAGCTGCATTATGCATTTTACAAAAGAACATATGCATGTGTTTAAATCATTTACATTTCATCTTTGCTTTCTCTTGTTTTTAACCCATATTATGGTGAGTGACAGCATGTTTGGAAAACTGAGGTTGAAAGCAAAGTTTAAACTTTGATGCCCAGTAAGCTGAACTGCCAGCAGTGCTTCACTATTTTGTGATTTTATTTCAAAGTTTGGCTCATGCTTTTTCCTTTCTCTCCAATGAAATGTGATTGAAACTTTGGGAATTCACTGATACAAAAAAAAAAAAAAATTTAAATTATACTGCAGTTGCTGCAGTTGGTTTGTGCTGGTCATACAGTGCCTGCAAGGGAAGAGAATCCATCCCTGTGGGAGAAGTTCCTTTGGAGGATGCACAACTTAAAGATGTTTTGGGCTAGAGCTCAGTGAGACTGTTAATTGGTGATCATTAGGTGGTATCCAATATTCCCCCTGTCATAAAATCGTCTGTGATAGGGGATGATGAGGGGAAGGTAGAGGGACCCCAGCTCTACCTGATGTGAGCATTTGTCAGCACTGCCTGCTCTGTTCAACTCCTGCCTGATCACTTCCACAGCAGCAGTTGAAAAGGGATTTGTACTGGGGGCGTGATGTTTTGTTTAGTGCCATCAGCAGGCAGCACTCCCCGACTGCTGTGCGTGAACAAATAAAATTCAGATTTATTGGCCCAGTTCTGGCCTTTTAATAACCCTCGAGTGAGGGATTGTGCATGGCGTGAAGTGCGAGCGCCTGCTCCGGGTCACGGCGCTGGCGGGAGGGCACGGAGCTGGCACGGGGGTGGCAGGTGAGGGCACCCCCTTCTCCAGGGGGTCATGGAGCAGCAGCACCGTGCAGAGGGACCCCAGTGGTGCTGGGCAGGGGGTTTGTCACCTTGTCCTCGTCCCACAGAGCGGCCCTGGTGTGACACTCTCCCTCCAGAGCGGTGACAGGACACGGTGCCAGCGCCCAAACCTGCCCTGTGTGGGGCCAGCTGCAGCCTGGGCTCTGTCACACAGGCCAGGGGACCAGAGCTTGGGCCATTCCTGCCTGTGACCCTGGCAGGGAGAGCTGGACACTCACAGAGCCACAGGGTGTGCTGTAATGGAGGTCTGGAACTGGGATATTTGCACAGACCTATTAGATTCAGACTCAAAATACAGAGGGACTTTCATCCCTAACAACATGCAGGAATTTTTCCTCATTTTCATCACCTTTCAGACTCTCCACAAGAGTTAAACTGAAAGTTCATTTATTTTGCCGGTAAAGATGGACTTGTAATTGAGGATATCACTTGGAGGACCTGTAACTTATTTGTATATCCATCCTTGCATGTTTAAAATCAAGTCAAGAAACTAATGAGGTTACAAAAATATTGCTGATCCTGGAGCAATTACAGTTGGAGAACATATGCTTTGGTTTTACATTTCTGCCTCTAAAAGGTGACATGTCCCGTGTTTGTCATTTAATTTAACATTCTATATATTTTTAAACGGCTGTATGATTTGAAATCTCCAGATGCCAGGCTTTGTGCTAAATGAGGTTGACAGTTCAGTGATGTGGAAGGCCATTATCTCACCTTTGTGCTTCTAAACTGCAGCCACTTGCCTTTGCCTGCTCATAATGCATTTACTGCCTTACAGCCCAGGAATTTTTAACACCTATTGAAAGCATTAATTAGCTATGCCATACTGATGAGCACTTTAAGTGAAAAGCAAGAATTGATGCTGCTCTTTGAGTTCGTATTTCTCCTATTTCAGAAGCTAAGGAGTAGCCAGAGAAATGAAACCCCCATATTCTCCAGGCAGATTCCATCTGTGAAGCCCTGACTGTCCCTGGCCATCACCACAAGTGACAGTGCCACATCAGAGCTTCTGTCCACGTCCCATCCCTGTCTGTGCCAGGAACGTGAGGCCATGTCCTGACAAACAGCTCTAAATAGCTTTATCCCTGCCAACTGGGGCTATCTGTAAACCAATAAACCAAAATTCAGGTTTTTGTATCCCATTACCGCTGTCCTGAGTCAGCAGGTCTCAGATAGAATGATTTCTCTCCACCCTTGGAAAAGGGATAATCATTACTTGGCCTGTTGAAGTTCAGTAATACAAGAATAAGTCATAAATGTGTCACTTGTTTCTTAAAAGCTTGCCAGCTAGAAACTCTCCCTCTTGTCTGATCGGGCCTCCAGTGCCTTTGATCACCATTTTCTCCTCTTTCTCAGCACCACAGCAAACTCCTTGGTTTTCCCCATTTTCCTGGGCCGTTGTGACAGTGTTCTGCTGCAGATTCCAGCTGTGCTCAGGCACCATAAGGTTTCTATGATTAGTCAGCATTTGGTTTCCATATATAGCAAAAGTACGTCTGGAGAAAATATTCTTCTACATATTTCCAGGCAATAGGATCAAAGGCCTCTCTAGGTTCTCAATTTTAATTTATCTCTTCTTGCTTGCTGTGTGAGGAACATCAAACGGAATCCGTGTTTGCGGGAGGGAGGGGAGCCCTTTGCTGGGTGCCTTGGGAGCAGCGTTCATCCCAAAGCTGCCAGTGCTGCCCTTTCTTCCTCCATGGCATTGCCAAGCTCCCAGCTTTGGGGTCTGTGCCTGCATTTCTACCCAGGTGTGCCTCCTTTCTTGAATCCTGGGACCTCTCCCACTTTTGTTTCCTTTTTCCTGTTGTCTCCAGGTCCTGGTCACAGCTGCTGAGCACATCTTCCACCTTTGTCACGGTGTTTTCTGTGGCTCCTGATCCCTGTGTTGGCTCCTTTTCTGCTGTGACGTGTACAGTTCGCAGCCCTGCATCAAAGGAATTCTTGTTCCTGTCTCATTGTTGGAGTTTTTCTGTACTTTCCCCCAACCTCTCTTCTTGCTTTTAATATTTCTCAGTATTTGCCCAGAGAAGTTGCTGCCCCACCCCTGGAAGTGTTCCAGGCCAGGTTGGGCAGGGTTTGGAGCAGCCTGGGAGAGTGGAAGGTGTCTCATCCCAGGGCAGGGGGTGGGAATTGGTGCTCTTTAAGGTCCCTTCCCACCTAAACCATTCCATGGTTTTATGATTTACTTCTCCACAAGAAATAAAAATCTGGAAAGTAAGATCTGAATCTTTTCCAGATCCCCACTCATCCTTCAGGTGTTGACTCCCAAAGCTGTGACACCCACCAGAAATGTGAGAACTTCCAGCCCTTGGGGCTGGGTCTGTGTGGGGAGTTCCCTGGGCAGGTGGATGTTGTGGTATTAGAGATTGTATTTGTCATCTTAATGAGATCCTTTTTTCTGCATCTTTCGTTAAATTCTTACAGCAACGATTTGTAAACCTTGATGCTTTTGCAGTGTGGGCACTGCTGGAGACAGCCAGAGGTGGCTGTCATTAGTGAGCAGCAGGATATTTTAATTACGCAAATCCTGTAAATTTTCATCCAGGGAAGTTTTCTTCACTGTTAGTGAGGGAAGCCAAGACATTCGAGACCTTTTTACATCACATTTTCAGAAAGGCCTTTTTTTCCCCTCCTGATAGGAGACTTGCATTAAAAAAAACCCCGTAATTAGTTTGATTTCGGTCACCTACTCAACATTTCTAAGGCACTTGCCAAGTGATCCCAGGTGTGGGATTGCAGCAGGTAATTTCCTGCGCTGTATTTGTGCGGATGATTTTCTGTGTTAGAAGATGATATCGGCTCACCTGGCCCCTCGGTGACAGAGAAGTCCTTTGTTTATTCATTTAGTAGGCAGATTAACCCTAATGAATCTGGCTTCCTGGAAATAGATACAGGGGACAATGGCAAAGTGAGGAGTGGGGAGAAATGGGGCAAATGCCCTTTTCTTTCTTCACTTGGAAATAATGGTGGCTTTCAGAGGAGGGTGTTTTAAAGCTGAAAGGAACGTGAAATATGCCAGCCAGAAATTCTTGATTTTGAACAAAAACTTGTCTTTTGTGCTTCAAAGAGGTACTGGGGCTTTTTACAATTCTGCCCTGCTGAACCTGTTGGAATGCCTTGCCCCGTCAAAAATTAGGTTAAATTGAGCATCTGAGACACTTGCACTTAAATTCTCATTGTTGGAATAACTTAGTGTGTGTTTTGTGGAATATGATTTTTTAAAAAAATCAGTATTTCCATGAATTAGAGTTTCATAATCTAATCTGTTTTTTAAGTAAATCATACATTGTATTAGACAACCAGAGAAGAACATTGGAGCCTTGACAGCTGAAATAATTTTATTCTTCTTCTTTCACGGGAACAAAGCTGTGGAATGGGGTGTCAAGGTGTGCATCATATTTCTGTTACCTGAGCAGCTGTGCTGGCCAGGGGGCAGTGCCCATACAGGTTTAGGCTGCACATTCTGCTTTATTTTCAGTCATTCTCTCACTTGAGCTGTCCCAGAAAAGCTTCAAGGAGCATTTCAAACAGCTCAATTCCTCCTGTTCCTGCTGTGGGATGCATCCAAGTGTTCTGCATCAGGCTCATGAAAGGCTGTGCCATTACCACATTTATTTAAATAAATGAGGAGTCATTTCTCAGCTCTTGTTGACATCACACTGGGCTATTATTCATAGCACAATGTGAGAATCTGCCTGGAAAAGCAGTCAATCCCAAAGCCCTCAGAAACAGAGGGAAGGATGGTCATTGACTTCAGGGATATAAATCAGGCTCGTGGTGTTACAGGCGGAGTCTCTGCACTATCACTCAGTTTATGTTTGAACAGCATGGATAAATTAACTTACTCCAGCTCAAAGAGGGAATAATGCCATGGTGAGTTCAGTTGTGTATATGTTACTAATTCTGTATTTTTTAATGCATACACACATTAAATAGTCAAGGTTTGAAATTAGGGGGAAACACTGTATTTTGCTAGCTCAGATCTCTGCTGGAAGCTACCAGTCAAAGTGTAGACATGAGGACAATGAATGATTTGGCTGCCTTTGAGAGAGGAACAATTTCTTGCATTTTTATGTGGCTGGTACTCGAGATACATTATTCCCAAGACATGGATGTGTAGACACAGATGTGAAAATATCTCAACTTCCAACCAAACTTTTCCAGATCTTATCACTATAATTTATTCTTTACTCTCTGTAGACTTGAAAAAATGTCTTCTTTCACATAACTTTATACATTGGAGGGAAAGGAAAGTTCTGTTCTACCACATGGTAAGTGTTGAAGATGGGATACTGTTGGCTTTAACATGCTGACTTTTGTAGTTGCCTGTAAAAACTCTAGAGTTTCAGAGGGGAAGTGAAAAAACAGAATTTACCTTTCCACAAAGAATAAAAGTTTCCATTGTTCCTCAGTTCCATCGCCAAAAGTCCAAGTGGGCAGGAACAGATAATTTTTTTGGATTCAACATGTATCCTTGGGTATGTGTATATGTGCATCGGGCAGCAATAAATTACAAATGAATATGTTTGCTTTGTATGGAGATTGTTTTATCCTTCTTAAAGCTACTATTTATATAACCTTTAACCAAACAGAGAGTAGCCAGAGGATTTTTGAGAGTGAGAACTGCTTTTCTGGCTGGGGTAGGGAACAGCTCACCCCCCTCCCCTCGTGCAGCGGGGACTCACCACGTTGACGTGCAGACAATTTGCCAGGGATTATTTTTTTTCCCCTCTGCACGTGAAAGCTCAAAATAGATACCTGTCACATTAGGTGTCATTAAAATAGAGCTTGTGATAACTAAATAATAAATGGAGTGGCAGCTAATCGCTTTCAGAAGATGTTGACACAGTCGCCAGAGACGACTGTCGCGGGGAGCCCTTGGAAGGAGCAGAGGCTGTCTGTGTTCGAGGGGTTTTTTTCCCTTTTAGTGGAAACCAAAGGACAACAGTCATTATACGATTCTGTACTTTAAGTATTTTCATAATCCAACATAAATTGGCCCACCCAAGGATTATGTCTGTCTTATAAGGATGTGTTTATATAGTCATTGGGTGAAAGATTGCAGAAGTTGAACCACTAGTTTTGAAAGTTGAGCCAGACCAGGAAAAATCAGGATACAATTTGGCACTTATGGAGACTAAATGATTTCCTTTTTAGCTGCTGATTTCTACTGGGAAATGTATCCTTGGACTGAAAATTGCATCCGGAAAAATGTTTATGTAGTGTTTTTCAAATGACTGATTATTCCTCTAACCTTTAACACGCACTGTGTGTGATTTTCTTCCTTATTAACTCTTTCACAACCAAATGAATTATTTCCTTCGGTGTAAATAAAATCAAGTATATATTTCAATTCATGCAATATTTTAGAGCTGTAATAATACAGAAAAAGACAAGCTGGGGATTTTATTGAGTCAGTAACAAGGAAATCCAGCTCCTTTTGTGTCAGACTCTCCTGGAGAGGAATATCCTGCTTTGACAGTGAGGTGGGCAGGGCACATGAACTTTTTATCCTGATTACTGCAGAGAAGGAGAACAAAAATGTTCCTAACATACCATCAGATGCAGATTTCTGCCAGCCAGGGGAGATTTCCCCAAGGCTTGTGGCCGAGGTGGAGGAACCGTGCTGCCAACTACTGGCTGCTGAATACAGTGAATGAATTCATTGTGGGCTTGGGGTTTGTCTGCAGGGGAATTGATCAGTGCAGTTAGAACAGAACCAGGAGTTTCAGAGACATCCACAGATGCTCTGTCTGGAGTTAAAATGTTTTCAGTGGTGTTGCTTGCACGTTAAGTCATACCATAATTTCGCTATAAGCACGCTGTCGGTGTCCTGGTGTAGAAAATCCTTATGGGATGCCTTTCCTTGCGTCCAGAACCTCTTGGATGCAGAGTGGGAATCTGCACAGAGGCTGTGCTGCTTTCAGAGCAGCAGCCTGACCTCTCTGAGCTGCAGGCACCACATAAACACCACAGGGTGGGACTGAGCCACGTGTCTCTGAAAGGCCTCCAAAGTGATCCCGCACAGAATGGATCCCACGCTAACAAATGAGTGGGTCTGGATCCACAGCTTCCACTTTGGCAGAGCTGGCTGTGAATTAGGGTTGGTGTTTTCCTAGGTACAACGTGCTGAAATTCAAGATTAATTTGTCGAGTTTCTGTAAAAGTGTCACCCAGCCCATCGCAAATCACGTACTCCATAAAAATTGCCTGAGTGGGAAAGGGGACAGAAGAAAAACATAGCAAGAATCTTATAATCCCAGCTCCTGA
This sequence comes from Pardalotus punctatus, assembly GCA_013400915.1. Classification (NCBI taxonomy): domain Eukaryota; kingdom Metazoa; phylum Chordata; class Aves; order Passeriformes; family Pardalotidae; genus Pardalotus; species Pardalotus punctatus. The sequence goes on along the minus strand of VZTX01028497.1, from coordinate 149,200 downwards.
TGGCCTGGTCCAAAAGGACAGGTTTGTGTCCTGTGAGAGGAAGCAGAGGTGGAAAGAAATGAAATTCCAGCCCTGCCAGTCGTGATGGATGGATGCAGAGATGTCCCTGCCCCGCAGCCTCCCCGGCCCCGCTCGCCAGGGCGATCTGTCCGTGCATCAGCTGGGGATGAACTGCTGGAAAACAAAAGCTGATATTCCTTGTGGCAATAGTCAGTCATTCTTGGCGTGGTGGGGATAAGGGGAAGTGCCTGGCAGCCGCTCTTTTCTTTCATCTCTTCTTCCAACTCTTTTTTTGATCGTTTTCTCCTGCAAAGTTTTGGGTTTGTGCAGGGAGATTTGTTTTTATAAGCAAACAGAGGATGCAACCCTGCTTACCTCAAATCGCTTTTCCCAGGAGCAGCGATTCCCAGGCAGTCTCTTGTATTTGAGGCAATAATGGGTTTAGGAAATTCATAGAATGTTAACAGTCAAATGGCTTTTAACCACCTATCGATGGAGTGAAGTTTGGCAGATGACGGAAGAACCTCACGTTTTATTTTTTAAAGCCTAAACAGCTTGTCAGCCGTGCAGAGCCCCTTGAATTTATGAGATTTGAATGTTGGGGTTTGGGTTTTTTTTTTTCATGTGGAACCCAGCAGAGTCTCTGACGGAAACTGTTGACCCTTCTTTGTGCTGTTTCTTTACTGTCTCGTCAGACATCTGGAAAACAGCATGTTTGCAGTCATTTCACAACATAATTTTGCATTTACATCATGTGTTATCTGGTAAAAGTTTTCTTGTTTTTTCAAGGAGGAGGTGGGGGGATTTGGAAAAAAAAAAGGAAAGGAAAAATCAGCAAGTCGAAGGCTGCCGTGAGGTCAAGTGGTGCCGGTGGATGCTGCCTGCACTGAACACATGTTCAGCTCCGAAAAGCTGAGGCAGTTCCCAAAAATTTGGTAACCATTAGAGCACTTCCTAAGTCAGTTCCGGATGTCAGGCCCGGGCTGGAGGGGGAAGGGGCGTTCCAGGAGAGGGATTGGGGCTGGCAGCTGATGCGGCCGAGGAGCGGAGCACGCAAGGCAGAGCGAGACAGGAAAGGGCTGCTTGGGGAGAGGATCAGGAGCTCAGCAGAGGAGCTGTGAACTTCTCATGCGACCCCGGGCACCTGAGGGCTCGGGGATCAGAAAGGAAATTAAAGGATCATTTAAGTGGAGTGGGACCAGACAACTTAAATGACAATTTTCATCTCTGAGAAAGGAGCGCTGGGGTATATTGAATTCTTTGAAGTAAGGGAGCATGGTTGGTGGAGGGAATATTTTTGTTGCATTCCACGCTCTGGTTTAGCAGCTCCTCTAATAGAACCCGGCCCTAACTTTCCTAAGCCACCTATTTATAGTGCTCCAAGGATGGGACTTGGGAGCACAGTGTGTCCCCCTTAACTGAATACTCTATGCCCCTACTAAGGTAGCTCCGAAATTCAAATTAGTATTAATTAGTAAGTATAATTAGCAGGTAATTCTCTTGTATTTTGATGAATATAGCAAGTATTTTTATGTTGCACACATAAAATAATAGTAATAAAGCTGAGTGTGAGCCTGGAACTCTGCAGAAGTTCACGATGAGTTCACAGCAAAGGTTGTCTCCCTTTCCTTCTCCTCTCTGGCGTTCGGGATTAAAGCTGCAGGCAGAAGCTGCTCCTTCCCAGTGGTGCTTTCTGTTGCTTTGGGAATAATTTGGCAGAGGTCAGGCACGAGGTGCTGTCCCTCTGGGTGCTGAGGATGCTTTTTGATACCTTCACAAAGACCCTTTTCACCTCCCAGCTCTGAGTCCATTCCACAGCTTATATAGCCCAAAACTTGGAGGAGAGAAAGCAGACAGCACTGACTGACTCTGGTTTGTTGGTTTAGGACTGTAGATTTTTCTGCAGTAATGCTGAATTTCAGTGCTGGAGTCAGCTCACTGTAGGGCTGTGATTCCTGGACCTTCCTGAGCTTGGGAAGTCAGAACAGTGGAAGATTCTTCTTTTCCTGTGATCTTTCCATAATCTCTTTATCTCCGTGGGCCAGGTTTCCAGGTACCATAGAGATGAGTCTGAACAGGGGAAAAAAGAAACTGTGGATGGCTGCAATTGTGGTTTTGGAAAAGCTTGCTGTGGGATTTTTGTTCAACGGCCATTGGATGGGAGGATGCTTAGTTTGCTAATTTGGGTGCCAGGGCTGGGTTTTACAGCTCGGGGTTGTTTCTCAGTGGTACTGGCAGCTGGGCTGCTGGGGGAGGCACCAGGCCTTGGGTGTGCATTCAGCTTTTTTCTGTGATGTGCTTGGCAAGCACTGAGGCAGAGTTGGGAATTTGGACAATTTTAAGGAATAATAGCAACTATTGAAATATTAATTGTTTCTGCAGTTGGAACGTCACTCAGGAGTTTTAAAGGGAGATGGGCGTAAGCACAGATAACCTATGCAGATACTTTCCTTTTGAGATGCCATCTGTTTACTTGTGTTTATAAATAACCTTTGAAAACAAAAGAAATGGACACAATTCTTTCTTCTTCCATCGCAGTAATACAGGAGGTGCCTTGGGAATGCGTTATCCTCTATCCATTTCCCTTTCCTCCTCGTTCAGTTCATTGTACACTGATTTTTTTTTTTCCTCTAGAAACGGCAGGATGGCAGCACGAGGTATCCATTACCAAGTTTGTTTCCCTGAATGCTTTCTAGCAGGAGGCACAAGTGCAATGCACTGAATTAGTGGAACCCAGCTCAAGGGTGAGAGCGCGTTCCCTCTTTATCAATAAAGTCCCTTTATCCAGTGAGAACAATTTGTGTGCGGGAGGCTTTTAAATAATATCTCTGAGTGCGAGTCCTGCTAAGCCTAGAAGGTAAGGATGGTTCACTGGCTGATTATTTTGATGTGGGCCCTTCTTCCTTGAGGCCACTGAGCCTTCAGGTTTCTCCAAGCCTTTAGTGGTCTGCACTTCAGTGTTATTCTTTCCCTGAGAGTGCTGATTAGTGACTTGCGGTATGGATGCTGATTTATCGCAGCCGAGAGCCGCCCCTTGGGGGCTGAGCAGAAACACTCATGAAGGAGCCCTGATTAAAAAGAGTGGTAATGAAGACAAATGTTTCGGAGGGAGTCAAGAGCAAACCAGGCCTTGGCATTCCCACTGCTCCTCTGAGCTTTTGGAGAGGAGGTAACAGTGGCCAAAGGAAATATTTCCCCCTTGTTGTTTATTTCTCATGGCACTGGAAAAATTTTTCTTTTCCTCCTGGGTGTTCTAACTCTCACTTGTTAACTGCTTTTCATGCAGGGTTGCAATTAACCCTTGGCAGATACTTACCATGTTCCCTTTATATTCACTCTATACATAAAGAAGTTTTTATGTTTTGACCTGTTAACCATTTTAAGATTCTTTAAACTTGACAGTTTCATCTAATTTCTCACGTCATTAAATCGTACTTTATTTTCCAAAGGTCCATTCACAGGAGGTTTTGGTGTTTGTTTGATAGCTTTAATCATCTTTTTTCCGCACTGCCCTTTTTAATAAGGAAAAAGAATGGCAAAAAGTAAAGCTTACAAACCAGGTTTTAAATCAGAGAGAGGTCAGAAAGTTCCTATCTAGTGTTGGACGTGTAACTAGACACAAGTCTCAAAAGCACATTGGTGGTTTCGGCATGGTCTGACACTTCTATTAACCAGGAATTCAGAACAAAAATAAATGCAATTATTTCACCCTATTGTATTTTTAAAATTTTTTTAAAATTCTGCAGCTTTTTCCACTTTTAAAGATCAGCCTGGGCTATAATTAGTGTATGAACCAGAAGCTGAGTATGTGGAAAAACAAACCCTGCCTTTATTGGTCTTTGCACTCTGCATGCAGGCATTAGATAGGTCTGTTAAAATCCATCCTAGTGCCTGCAGTTATTTCTTGTCAGGTTTGTGCTCCTGTGAGGATGCTGCCGGTGCAGGGGAGCTGTGTCTGCTGCAGGAGCGCTCAGCAGAGCAGCAGTGATGCTGAGCTCTGGTGTTTGAGCAGGAGCTCGTCCTGGTGGAGTCCCAGCAGATCCATCAGCCTGTTCCTCCCCATCCCCCTGGGGGGCTGCCCTGAGCCCCTCTCACACCCTCCCAGTTTGGGGCTGTCTCTAGGGGTGGCACAGTGTCCTCCCTCCCTTCTGCCAGGACTTCCAAGGGGACGAGTGCGGGTGCAGCCCCCGGGGTGCTCGGTGTGTCACAGGTACAGCGTGGCCTGCTCATCCCTTCTCCCTGAGCTTGGCTGTCCAAAGCAGCAGGCAAAGCCAAAGGTGAAGTGCAGCTGGGAAAATGCAAACCCTGCAGCCTCCATCTGGGCTGAGTCTGGTGCACTCCCAGGGCTGGGAGCTCTGGCGAGCGTGGGCACCGTTCCCGTGCCATCCCCACAGCTGTGCCAGCTGTGCCTTCCTTTGTGAATCACGTGCTGAGCTGGACACTTCCTGACCACTGACAGCATGTGGATGGCCCTTTGCATTCAGGGAGAATTTCAGGGTATTTTCCAAATGTTAATTAACTTTCTCAGGAAATTTTAGCTCATGCTCTGCTTTAGAACAACATCCTGACCTATCGTGCCGAAAGGTTTTTTTCTTCCTAAAATAGTGTGATAAAGGAACAGTTCATCCAAGAAAAAAACAGGGAGAAGGGTTTTCTCTGATTGACTGGCCTCGTTCATGATGCACCCAAAAGGTCAAAGACTGTTTTGAGAAAGTATTTTAAAGGATGGGTCTGTGTTTTCTCTCTGTCTGAGAAGCTACTTACGATTTCCATGGTAGTTCTTGCAGCGTTAAATAAACTCACTGTGCATCTAAGGCTGCTCTTTAATCAGTCTTACACTGATTCTAACTCTAATACTTCCCAAGTATTCGAATGTAAACATTGTTCAGCATCAGGTTGGAAAAAGAAAACAAAACTTAAGGTGCCTTAATATCTTTTTGTCCAACGGAGTTATTTTTTGGGGTAGAGGCATAGAATGAAGCAGCATTGCAGACTGTGCAATTCATGGTGAGTGAAAGGTTGTGTGTGATTTGGTGCCAGGTTTCTTAACTTCATTTTTAAACTTTCTTTAATTGCTCACCTACTTAATTTTGAAAATCCTGATAGACATCAGAACCTTTCAAAACTGGCTGTGAAATTTTAGAAGTGGCTTTTGAAAGTTATTTTTAAAAGCACCATTTTGTCCCCCTCAAAATTCCATTGTTTCAGTTCTGAGCGAACTAATCTACGTTTACTCCACAATCATAAGGAATTCAGGAAATGCTGATTACGTGTGGCTAAGTGAAAAGTCATGTGAGTTGTTTGATGTGAGAAACGGAGCGTTCTGGGGAGCTCCATCTCATTAGCAGCAGTGTCTGGACCACGAAGAGATCACAGCAACTGGTGGAAGCTCGGTGGCACCAGCCTTTGTCCCTGAGCCATTGCACTGGCCAGAATTTTGGAAATTTTGGGGTTGAAATCTGCTTAAGTTGTGGGTGTTGGAGAGCTAGTTTGAGACTGGCATTGCTGCACTAGTCAGTTTGCATCACCATCAGCTGCCCACTAATTATCAGGAAATTTATAGCTGCATTAGGTAAATGTCACTTCACTGCAGTGGCCTGGAATAAGAGCGTTTTCTGCTCTGAATTAGCACCATGGGCACGTCTCAGTGAGAGTCTATCCAAGCAAGGAAGGGTTTGATTTATGCACAGGCTTATTAAGGCTTTAAGAAAGGGTAGCTGAAAGATGTTGTGTTGCTTTTTTGAACCGTAACGTCTCCCCATCGTAAATGTGTGTTTGTTTATTCATTAGGCATAATCACATGGAAAGTGTTTAAAAAGAATTTGCTAATTCCAGGATGGAGCTGCTTTCAGCAGTTCCGTGGGATTCTGTGGGTGCTCCATTGCAGGAGCTTTTCAGAAGGATCATCCAGAACAGGGATGGCTCGGTTTGGGTTCTTTTTGGTGAAATTCAGTGTTAGGGGATATGATACTTCTGCAAATCTCAGCAGCTCTTCTCAAGTGTTGCAGAATTAAAGAATGTCTCCTGGATTCTTATTTCTGAGCTGCTCAGGAGCTGCTTCGACTGAGATTTTGGGCAAACAGTCTCTAAGTATGGAGTCTAGGGTACACAGTTGGCCATTCTGATACACAAACCTCTCTTGGAAAAAGCCGAAGGATCTCACACCCCTAAAGACTCAATGGAAAAGAAACTCGACTGTTCAAAAAATATTCACATAAACCCCCACCTTCGTTCTTACTGCAGTGGGAATAAAGTCCCCAGCTCTGAAATATGCTTATATTGATTGGTTTGAGGTGTCCTCCCAAAACACTTCCTTAATTATGTCTCCTTTCACAAATCATGGAATTACTGAGGTTTTAAGAGACCCCTAAGATGCTCAAGTCCCACCATCAGCCCAGCACCACCATGTTCACCCCTGCGCCGTGTCCTCAATTGCCACATCCACACATTCTGAGCACTTCCAGGGATGGTGACTCCACCCCTTCCCTGGGAAGCCTGTTCCATGCTTTACAACCCTTTCCATGAAGATGTTTTTCTTAATATCTCATCTTCCCTGGCTATAAAGCAAGAAACAAAAATGGGAGGCAGAGCATCACTTCTTTCTGTTTGCTGAGTCCTTCTTGATTTCTGGGTGTTATTGGGGCAGGAAAGCCCCCAGCACCCACTGCTGTGACAGGGGAGATGTGCTGCAGTGAATTTGACAGTAGAAGACATTTAAAGGGAGTCACTGTCCAGTCCTGAGCACTTGGCTTCCCTCCTCTCTTCCCTCTTGCTGCTGTTATGGTTCAAAGTGGTGCAGATCAGACAAAGCTCTTGCTGCGTTCAGCCACCCTTTATTCCATGTCAGGAGCCAGCATTGGCACAGGCACCCAAACCACCTGCTTCAAAAGGATATTTTTATTAGATAAGAGCAGATACTTCCACATCCTTGTCAGAGGAATATCATTTTTACAAGAGACCATTCTGCCTGCAGGTCTCCTCAGGGTTGTATTGAAGTTGCTTCCCTTTGTTCTTCCCGAGATGCACCCTGACCCCCTTGTGCCAGAACTCCCAATTCCAGCTTGCAAGGGAAGGGTTGAAGTTCTGGGAGTAAATTCAGCCCGAAACAGGTTTACTGCAGGCATTAAAACTGTCTTGTGAGGGAAGACTTCATCTCTTGCTCCTGCAGAGCTGATGATCTCCAGTTCTTCCCAGTGCCTTCAGCAGGGAAGCAGCGATTGCTTTGGGCTTTATATATTGTGTGTCTCACTGTTTAATTACCTTATGTGAGGGATGGCTTTCCTTGGGAATTTAGAATTTGTCTCAGGTAGAGCAAGATGAAGGCAGAAAGCAGACCCAGGCACTGTACCTTGTGAGCAGGTTTGTGTCAGGGCACCAAACACGGTTGTGCTGCTCCTGTCACCCGCTGAAAAGTGTCTGCTCCTGGTGCTTTGCAGGGCTCCAAGAGGCAGCAAGGGGAAACTCTGTTCTCCCCTGCAAGGCTGTATTTCACTGTTTGCACCTGAAATCTTGGTTTTCATCATGAAATTTAATTTGATTTATCACTGTACCTGTCAGATATTAAGGGTCAGTAAGAACTAAATATGAATCTTCTCTTTCTCTGGTTGTTAATGCCCAACCTGCCGAAGTTTTACTCAAGTGTTATGTGCAAAAGAAGTTCCCTTTTTCCTGGCTGGAGAAGTGCTCAGTGCTTGGCAAAGCTGAAATTCCACTGATGTAAATGGGTATCTTCAATCATAGCCAAAAATTGGGCATTTTGCTGCAGATACTATTTCATCATTTAAAGCCAGTATTTGAAAGGGTCTTGAAGCCCTTACATGAAAAGATAAATGAGTTAAAATAAATAAAATAAAAGGTGGGAGAACAGTCAGCAAAGTCTGGATTCATTGACCAAATTTACCATTCCGTGGCACTAGTGATGACCTGTCCAGGGCTGACTTTTCCCTCACTGTAGCTCTGAGCTTGGCCTGTCTGAGAGCTGCATTCACATTGTTTTTCACCCAAGCTCATTCTGTTTCAGAAGTTAAAACATTCCTGAGATGGCAAATGGCTTGGAAGGTTTGCTTCCAAAAGATGCCTCATGACTGTTCTCCCCTGCAAGGCTGTATTTCACTGTTTGCACCTGAAACTTTAGTTTTCATCATGAAACTTAATCTGATTTATCACTGTAAGAATTTCTAGTGCGTATTTCTAGCACTCCTTGTAAACGCCGCTCTCCAGGGAAACAGGTGAGCACAGGGAGAGGGACACGAGGCTCCTGCACAGTCCAGGGACAGGGCTGAGCCTTGGGGTCCCCCCAGCCTGGCATTCTGGGGGTGGTAAATGTTCGCTGAGCAGGGCAGGTTGCTTTTCTGGAATGCACGAGTGTTGCATCCGTCCCTGCAACAGTCACTGGAGGGTTTCTCATCTGCAATAGTAAATTAATAAACAGCCAGACTGTTCTGCCATCAAACTTTTATACTTGTGCTTTTCTATAAGAAATGACCTTATATAATTAGGTACATTACAGTGACATGAATTTATAATATATATAGATATAAAATGGAGCATTGGATATTGGATATTGTACAATCTTGTTACATTCTCATTTGAAAGTGTTCTGACAAACGCTGTCTGGGTAAAAAACACATTTTCCTCTAAATTTAACCTGATTGATCATTTCACAAATGTGTTATTACTTTGATGCAAACAGAATTCCAGAGTGGATAAACCAACTCCTCATGCACCACAAAGGCAGTTTTGATGCCGGTGATTTATTGCTGCCTTTTACCATGTTTCGTATAGAGCTGCTCAGAATTAAACATGCTGCTTTAAAAATACTTCGTGCAGCGTTCCCAGAACATACATAATTTTGAGCAACTTTACTGACAATTGCTTTTTTATGGGCCTTGATGGAAGCGAAGGACAATCTTCCCATTCCCTGGAGGAGCGTCTGCCTTTGCAGACAGAGACACTGCTGTGATTTTATGCAGGGTCTGAGTACAGCCCCAGTTTGGGAGCAGCTGGGGAGGCTGAGGTGGGCAGCAGGGATGTGGCAGCTGTCCCTTGGGAGCCCTGGTGACATTGGAGTCTGTCTTGTGCCATTTGTGTAGGATGTGGCGGCCCGATTTGGACGGGATCCTTGGGATGGCTGCTCCCAGGCTGGCATCCTCTTTCCCAGGCTGCTGCTGAGTGGAGCCCAGCGTGTTGTTTGTCCAGAGAGCCCTTAAATCCTTGTTAACCAGCTTGACAACATGAAAGCAAGACACGGGGGGCTTGTATTTGCTCGAAGTTTTGGGCAGCACCGAGCGAGTCAGAGAGGAGAGAGCCAATGATTCCACAAGTGTCCCGGCCTCTCTCGTTTCTCAGGCTGCTGCTGGAGCAGTTCCTGCTCCCCTCGACAGCTCGTTGAATGCAAATAATGAATGTTAATCCAGCCTCATTGTTCCAGGGTCAAACACCAAGAAAAAGGACTCAGTCAGGGTGACAGTGTGGTAAATCGTGTTTGTTTGCTTTGCGCATTAGGTTGGGTTCTGCCTCCTTCTTTGAGCCCTCGTTCCAGCGTGTGCTTTTCACTCGCAGTGTGTGAGAGAGCCGGGCTCCAGCTGGGCTCCCTCTTCCTCCCGAGGTGAGGACTTTTGTCCTCTGTTTGTTGTTATGCAATGTTGTGCTGCTTGCAGTGATGGAGGGGGGGAGAAATGGGCTACCAATATGACTGTGATATTTGGATGATTTATCTCGTTCCTCTTCTGAGCAACCTAACTTTGACATTATCCGTGAACTCCGAGCCTTGCTTGCGTTGTTCTTGCTGGTAGAAAACATAGCAAGGATGTAGTGGGTAATTGAACCCAGATGCACCGAGGGCTGCTCAGCCAGACTGTTATTTTAGCCTACACTAGTAGGTTTTTAATACGAGTTTGACCTTACTTTGAAACATTCTCAAAATACCATACTTTAATATCAATTTATACACTCTTGCTTTAAGAGTGGGGCAGAGTCTCTGGAAAAAGTAATGAAACACTTTCTACCTGTTAATGCAGGAGATACAGAAAGAGTTTTGGAGTTAATTTATGTGTCTGAGGGACAAGCTTCACGTGCTGCCTGTCTGATGGGAGCGTTCTCCTGTGCCTGGGGTTGGCTTTGGGATTGAGACCATCAGGGAAAACCTGGCTGTCAGCTTTCCCTGGGCCTGCCCCTGCAGGAGGAGGCACTTTGGGCAGGGAGGCTTTAGGTACTCAGGGATAGGAAGATTTACCCACAGTCCATATCAATAAGTTATTAAATGGAGTTTAATAACCACGATACATATTCATCTTAATTATTTTTAATGGGAGGTAAATGCTTTGTGTTCGTGTTCTGGGAGGTTAAACTGCATTAAACAGCTTAGAAAGGCATTCCTGATTTAAAAAAGGAAAAAACCCAACCCCGACCAGCCCATGTTTCTGTGCCGGAGTGGAAGTTTGATTTTGACATACATGTAATGCACTTTCCATATCCACGCTGTGTTTTCCTAAAGGAGGAGCTGCTAATGGCAGGACAGAGCAGAGCCTCGTCTCCCTCCTCAATGTGTGCTTTGTCACTAACAACTGAGCACAAAAATCTGATGTATAATTAAATTTCCTGGGAAGATAGCATACCTTTTTCTGCTTAAACAGAACCGGTTTTCGTTCATTTTTGCTCCACTCAGGTGGAACCGATGTTGCTGCCTTTCTAATGGGTCTGAATAAGTGTTCTTTAGTAAAGAATAATAAGGGAATTAAAGTTTTGTGGTTGTACATCAACCGCTTGAAGTAAAGTAATAGCGAAATGAGATTTTGTGGTAGATCTTGAAGTTAAATACTTAAACTGATTAATTTTTTCAATTTCACTCTAATTTAGGGTTAATTCTTCTAATTGCTCGTGGTGAAACGGGAGAGAAATTGAAGGGATATTGAGAGGGAGAGGGTTGAAGTTATTTTAAATTATTCCTAAGGTGTTGCTGTACCCACTCAGTGTGGTTCACTCCCAGCCCTGGTCCAGTGCTCGGTGTAAAAACCGAGCTTTTAATCGGAGTGATGGTGGCAAACGACTTTAAACCTGTTTGGCTTTGGGCACTGCAGCTTAAAACACAGAAAGCAAGAAATTAAAAATGGGTTAGTGTTTTTCTTTCTGTTCTCTTATCAGAAATGTTCACTCAGACTATAACAACTGTTAGAACAAGATAACAACTTCAGGCCAGCTGTCAAATGTTTACCATTATCAAACCTCTCCCTAGGGTAAGATGCGACTTTGGCTCGCCTCACCGGCAGTAATTTAATTTTTCCTTCGTTCTGACTCGGAAATGGCAGCATTTTTCAAAGCTTCCTCCCACTGATGGCTGAAATTTTCCTTGTGAAATGATTTCCACCAGTCTTGAATCTTTCTTGCTTCTGCCGTCTTCACCTTTCCTGATGGTTCTGCAACTCATCACCAGCTATGCGAACTGACAGTTCACATCCTGGGGCAGCAGCCGGGGCTGGCCTGCAGAAAGGAGCAGCCTGACCAAATTTACGCTCACAAGATCTCTTAATTCACAAAAGCATTTGCTCCAGTTCCTGCTCTCTGCTGCAGGGGCTTTGGGGGGGTGAGCAGGAGCGGTCGGAGGGGAGAGAGGCTCTCTTCACACTCTGCTGAGTACACAGCCTTCCGAGATGAAAAACAGACGGAAAGAGACATTTCCAGCCATCTTGCTGATCTGTGCAGGGGTTCACTGAACTGTGCAACATAGCACCAGACCCATGTATCATTTAATGTGCTAATTTCTCTCTTTTTTTTTTTTTTTCTTCCTTTGCGTGAGCGAAGGAGTTTCTCATTTTGTTGACAAGCACATTAAAATTAAAAGTAGGAACAGTTAAAAGAGAACTTAAAAATGTAAACTCGATACCCACCGGTTCCTTCCTCCTTTGACATCAGAGCTATGGAGAGAGAGATCTGCTTAGTTTTGAAAAGCCTCTGACAAATGAGAATAGTCAGAATAAGTTTTCTATTTGGTCTGAACTGCACGGAACATCGTGATTTTTTTTTTTTTTCCTTTTTTTTTGCCTCCCTCACAACCTGAAACACATGCCATATGCTTGCCCAAATGCTTCCCCTTCTTGCACTGCGAGACAGATCTGAAACTTTTGTTCCATTCTTTTCCTGGAGAAGGGATTTTGTTCCTCCTTCTCCCACCCAAGGCAGTTTGCAGCCAGAGAAAAGTGATGCTTCCTCTGGCCACCGGCGCGGCCGGCTGTGCTCGCTCCGTACCAAAAGGTCATTCAGACACTTTTTTTGGGATTCTTTGGCTCTCTGTTGAAAGCTTCTCCTAAGAATAACCCATTTTACGTTTTCGTGATTACTTTGGAGGAAAAAATGTGCTATAATACCAGAATGTAAATGCAGGGGGAAACAGCATTCCAAGTAACCTGATCACACTCCTGTAGTATTTGCTTTGGTACTTTCCTATCATTTGCTATCCAGTTGCTTTAGGAGCAGCTGCACGATCTGGTAAATGAATCCATGTTGTAGTCAGAAGTTTAGACAGAAGGAAAAGTTAACGTGGTTTGTCCTGACACAGATCCTGATCCTGTTAGCTGGTATTCCAATCGAGGGGGGAGCAGCCTCTTCCCCCTTTTCATGTGCAAAGTAGTCCTGACTCTCGGTAATGGTGGGGTTTTACAAAATAAATATATAGGATATATCTATTTCTAATGGCATCTCGTGTCCTCAGCATTAACTCTGCTTTGGGAGCTTTTGGCATTGTGAGAAATAAAGGAGAGATTTGCAAACAGGGGCAAGGAGGGGTCAGAGGTATCAAATCCATGGATTCCAGCAAGCAGAGACCCTGCCTTGGAAATGTGAATTAATAGGAGAGCTTCCTTCTGTACAGACTCGGAGCAGCACAAACTAGTGGTGACTGGCCGAGGTATTTGTCATCCTAATAAACTGACAAAATGGAAAAATAAACACCAATCTTATCAGTCTGCATTTTTTGTTGGGGATGAAAGTGTTTGAAGAAAAATCATAAAGGAATCCATGGTAGCTCAAGGAGGTTAAACTCAACAGTTGTTCCCTTTGAAGTGTATGACCACGAGGTTAATTGCCAAAACTGCTTGTGGAAAAGGTGGTAACAATTTAACAAGACTGTACAACTGCAGGACTCAGATGAATATCAGGTGTTTGCAAATGGGGTTGTTTGGGGGCTGGGGTTTTTTTGGGGGGGTTTGTTTTATTTTTATTTTTTTTTTTTCGTTTTGCCTAACAGGCAAAGGGGAGAAAAAACCAGAATGAGAAGCAGGGGCCGGGTCGGGAGAAGAAAAGCCCGACTAAAGAGCCAATAATTCCTTGTTTGCTTTGCCAATGAGGCTGTAATTGGGCAGGAGGTCAGAGGCAGCCCCGGCACTGGCGGCGCTCGCTGTCCCCGCAGCCTTGGAGCTCTCCCGTCCTTCTCCGGCTCCCAGAACTCTGATTTATTAATCCCAGCACGCCCGCTGCGAGCACTTCACAGTTCAAGGCACTGCGTTTGGGTTTTTGCTACTCGCAGTCCAGTTTATTCCAGAATTTATCCCTCTGTAGGTTCATTTGTCCCTTTCTGAAAGTGCCACGCTTCCACATCTTTCTTAATTTAGTGGGAACAAAGTGTTTAAGGATGGAATTCCCTGAAGCCCTCCAGAAACCCGATTAGGTCAATGCAATATCATAATTGGGAAGCTGAAATCCCGTACCATTAGTTACACTGGGTAAACAGAGATGCAGAAGTGTGATATAAACAGAAGGAGAAGAAATTCTTTTAATGTTGCTTTGCACTTCCAGAGAGGGAGAACCTTTATAATTTTAACAATATCATCAGTGTATTTTAATTTTGACATCCTTCTCGGAATTCAGCAGTGGGGTTTTTTGCCATGGTTACATTTTATATCTATAGCAATTTGTGGAACTTGGAAAATGTGTACAAAGAGCAGCTTTTTCAAGCTATTTTCTTGTAGACTAAGAGTTGGCAATGCCTGAAAACAATGAGTAAAAAATCTTTAAATCGTTAACTAAACTCTTTGAACCTCAAAGAAAGTTTGTTTATGATGGAAAGCTTGTTCACCAGTCCCAAATCCCTATTTACATTGCTTTTTCTCTGTCAGATACCCTTAATGAACTGCAAGTTTTATTAACAGCAGCTCAGATAATACTTTCAAAACTTTGAAACCTTTGTAGTACAGCACCATTTACTTGCTCCAAGCAGCAGCCTGGATCTGAAATTTAATGCAAACTGTAATTTTTCCTGTGTTGTTTTGCTGTTTACATCTTGTGCATTGAAAACAAAACCTCTTCTGGGCAGAATCCTCCCTTTGCAGATCTCTGGTCCAGCTGGAGCATCCTGGGATGCTGCTGGTGCCCTCCCAGCAGGCAGGAGATGTGTGCTGGTGGTTGGGATGGAGCTCAGGAGATCCCATCTCCCCTCTCTGCTGAAGAATTGGCAGTTTGGCTCGGGGGGGACTCACCCCCATAATGACGCTCTCAAGTACAGCTTTTAACCTGTTGCATACTGTTATAAACAGAATTAAGTCACAAAGGCATCTGGGAGAAGTGATGACAAAAGGTGAGGGTTTAGAAAGCTCCAGTGTGATCCTTTCCTGGGAGATTGACTGAGAGAAAGAGCTCCCCTGGCTGCTGAACACCTTTGAATCTGCCATGGCATCTTGTCTGTCATAAACCATTGACATTTTCACAATTCACTTACGGCTCTGACCCTGTTCCTGTGCCAGGGATGTTTTACAGGCGGCAGGAACCCCAATTCCAGCCCTCCAAAAGGTACCTGCCAGTCCTGCTTTGCTGTTAAACAGACAGCATTGCTAGAACACCATTGCTCTCAAGTGTGATTCACACTTCTGAGGGGCAGAAGAGCTCAGTTTCCAAGGGTGATACCTCTGCAGTATTGATTGAGCCTCATGAGACAATGGCATGATGAAAGCTTAATACAGACCTTGTTTTTCTTGTATTTCAAACTAAGGGGTCTCTGCTGGGCTCCAGCAGGTCAGTGTGACTCAGCAGACGGCAAAACTTTGCTTTTTTGGGATGCCAAGCAGGTCTCAGCCAGAGCAGAGAGGAGCCAACCCTCATTCAGTTTTAAACTTTAATAATATTTCTTCTTCACTATAAAAACACAAACTCCCTGCAACACAGGGGGGAAGTTATTCTTCAACAGAATTTTTATTCATTAAAAAACAAAAAAAGGGGAGGGGGGGATAGAGAAGAGAGAAAACCAGGCTTTGCAATCTGCATATGCAAATCCTGCTGTGATTCTCCTAGACAGGAGGAAACCCTAACTCTCAATAGATATTTATTTTCTAAATTGGTGACAGACATGCAAGCGAGAACGTTCAAATGACTTCAGCTCTCTTTCTGCCTTCATTATGTCAGGCTTGCAGATCACATATGGCATTATGGAAATCACTAAATGAAAACCATATTGATCAGCATTGAGAACAAATGTAAAAAAGCTGGGCTGAAGGAGGAGAGGTGGAGAACTATGCTCCTCTCTTCAACCAGATAGGCTCTCGTTAAGGCCTTTAATCATTTATTAATGTAAACTCCCTCCTTCCCTTTCCACTCAAATTACCTCAGCCATAGAGCATCCTGCTCCATTTATCTTTTAATGTTTCCTTTATTTAATTTATTTTTAAGCTATACATTATACTTTTATTACAAAATCAAGGGTGTTTTTTTTTTTTTTCTTTTGTAAAGGACAATATTGAGCATCCAGATTTGATATAAAAATGCTCCTGCCTGAGCAGTGAGGGGAAGAAGAAGCAGGAGTGTTTTTTGCGTGGATGGCAGCCTTGGCGTGCCGGAGGACTGGCAGTGAAAAGGAGTGTGTGTTACAGAGCCTCCCCCCACTTCACGCTGTTTGTAATTAAGGTTGTGTCAGCATTTCCATCATAAACCCTTGTTTACAGGGTTTATAATTCAGCTGTGAAAATTTGCTCCAGGCCAGATTTGACATACAAGGGCTCAACCTCACAGTAAAGGAGGTTTCTGCCCTCCCTCCCTCCTTCTCCCAAACCTAAAAGCTACTCAGTTTCAAAAGAAGAAAAAGGTGTAGTGCTGGGGTTTGGGGAGAATTGAAAATTGTTAACACAAAAAAGCACTGGGCCAATGTCATACATAACTCCTAAAGGTCTCCTCATGATTTTTAAGTGACTGTGCTTTGCCAGTTTTGGGAGATTCAGGGCTTTTGGTCAGGCAGGAATCACTGCCTTGTAGTCATTCATCAGCATCTTGAGTGATGGACATCTCAATCCTGGTGTCCATTTTCCTGAGCACTCTGTCATTCCCTCACGGTTTACTTTGCAATTTCCATGACAATAATGAAGGGGTTCTGCTCTGAGATCCGTGCTGGTTTCTGCTCCTGCCGAGGCTCTCGCTGGCCCGTGGGGTATTTCCCAGTACCCTCTCAGCTGTGTAACACAGGCTGTTCTTAGGGATAATAATATACTTCTTACTTGGAATCCTCATCTTTCCCACAGCAGAAATAGTTTCACTGGCATTTTTTACTCCGTTCGGTTAAAAAAGAAAAAAATCAGATTTGTGCGTGCGATTGGAGCAGTTGGGTGCCTGTTGCACGTCGATTTAAAAATAGCTGATAACAATAATGAAGAACAGCCAGAATGATCTCCCAGTGCCCAGCACAGGCGAGGAAGGTGGGAATGAGCAGGAAGCCGCAGTGTTGGGAGTTTTGCTCTGGCTCCAGGATCCAGGCACAGCGGGCACAGCAGCTCGTCAGCCCGGGCTGGGAATCTCTGGGCTGCTGTCAGTTGTAGTTAAAGCCTTATCATTTTAATGTTTTCATATTCCCTGTGATAACAGACTTCAAGTCTCAGTCGTGGAGATGGCTCCTGATTGATATGGAATGATCCTGGCGTCGCACTCTGCGGCGCGTACGTCTCATTTATTTTGAGTGGTATTCCAGATTTTTTTTGGAGGGGACAATTCCTAAGGGGCAGCAAAGATCCCTACAGTGATGTATCTCTAAAATATGCGTGTAAAACGTATTCTGTCCTTCCTCTTTCTTGCACACTCACCCACTTCCAACTTCTTTTCCTCTTTGACTCGCATTACAATCCTACTTTCCTTCCCCTGCTCTCAACATCAAACAGTCTATAAATTACAGCAAGAGTGCTGTCTGTGGCAGACATACAGTCCTTGTTTGTGGCAGAAGAGCAGAGCATTAAACAGTGAGTGGACTATGCAGAGAGCTCTCTCTCTCTCCCCGTTCCCAGTGGGAGTGTTGTTTATAGAGCATTATAATTTATAACTGAAGAGAGTGGATTTAATTTCAGCGGAGGGGGCTCGCCAGCGGGGCGCCAGCCTGCAATCATATGAATCAGCAAGCTGCAAACTCTATTGAATGGAAAGTATTATCGCTGGCCACAAACGGACACTGTTTCTCCTTAAACAACTCCCTCGGTGCAGGAAGACCTTGTCTTCATTCATCTATTTTACATATCTACTCCTGGTTTAATTTTGCTGTTTCCTAAAAGTCTTTTTCTTTTTCGGATGCGTCTTTTTCTTTTTGCTGCCTGACTTCCTGGTCTGACATTGGAAACTGATTATTGTCTGGATGTTGCTGATTTTGTAGCTCTTAAAGTTGCCTTTGCCTCTTGGCATGTGTGTGTTTTGTTTTTAGTTTCTGAAATGCCATTTCCCTCTGATCCTGTGTACAAGCAACTTTTATGGGAACCGAAGTTAAACATGCAAACAAGAGGATGATAATCCATTAGCATTAATATTGTAAAGTGGTAGTCAGATTCAATCACAGGAAGTTTTATTTAATCATGGATGTTTTGTGCATTTCTCTTGCACAAATGGAAACTCTTTTTTCCCCCCCTCCCTTTTTAGTCTTGGAGAAGTTTAGCATTTTGGCCTTTGAAATAAGACCATCAAATCCATAACGAAGCCGGATGAGTTTCTGAAATACTTTTGAGCCGCTTTTGCTTTGATTATATTTTGTATCAGTTGTTTTTGTGGTGTTTAGGAGACGGCTGACTCATGGGCTGATGTTTCCTATAAGGGCTTCATGCAGCTCTTGTAATTTATTAGACATTTGCAAGCAAAGCAGTAACACAATGCATTAACAGCCTATGGCAAATACCAGTTTCACAGGAGTTACTATTTTTCTTTAGCTTTCTTTTTATGAAATAATGGCTAAGCATTAAAAAACCTCCAACAGCAGAACCTAGGGCCGGTTGGATGGAATTACGGGCTGGGTTCCTGGCAGGTAATTGTGCAGCAGAACACCTGAGAGCTGCTCCTGTCTCCTCTTCAGGGCAAAGTTCCTGTTGAAGTTTGGGCATTTTTAAGGAATAGATTAAGTTAATTTTTAAGGATTTTTTTATCATAAACCACAGGTACCACACAGAAAATGTTGGTGCTGTGTGCCACAGGGCTGGCTCAGGTACTGCCCTGCTTGGAGAAGGGCTGCTGGCAGGGCAGCACTCCCATGGAAACCCTCCAGAGCTCCTGCCCCAAGCTGGATTTCCCGATTTCCCCGGCTGGGAGGGAGGGAAGGGTGTGTTCATTATCCACACAGCTGCACTGGAGGATGGTCTTTCTTCCCCTGCCCTACATTCTGATCTCCAGACCTGACTAAGGAGCTTTGTGTGTCTCGTGCTGATTGAGCCGTGGGGCTGCCCCTTCTCCCCGCCCTGTCCGCAGCACGATCTGTGCCACGACACTCATCTGTGGGGATTCAGGATGCTCCCTGCTAATTGGCCTCATTCCACACTGCTTTCCCAGGAAAACCAGGGCTTGGGATGGCAGATCTGCCTCCATGCACGTGGAGGTGTTTCCTGCATAGAAACCCCGCTCCTGCTGCATCCTGCGCTTTGCAGCGATGACAAATGGCAGCTTATCTAACGGATTTTAAATAATTGTGGCTTTTTTGGTCCCGTGTGCTCTCTAATTTTGCCTGACTTAAAACAAGCGGTGCAGCTCCTCGGTCTGATGGATCTGATCGAAGTTGTGCTTTTGGTGAGCAGATAGAGCAGGGGCATCAGTCTCTGTTTGCTTTGCATTGCATTTATGAGCATAATAAAGTTATTGCCCTCGTTTTCACAGAGAGATTGTCCTGCATTAGCAAAAAAAGCCACATAAATTATTTGCAAATGAGTGGCTTGTTTTTACCTATTGATTTCCCAGAAGTGGCAAAATGCTTTAGCTTATGTTCACGACTATTTATAAAATGTAAAATGTATTTTTCTCTCTGCCTCTTGGCACAGACAGTGAAGTTTGTTAAAGGATTAAAGGCTACGTCCTCCTGTTCCTCCCATAACCATTCCACAGGCTTTTAAACAGTCTCCTTGGCTGTATTTTGTACGCTTAACTTCATGCTAAATTCCAAAGGTACACGAAATAATCGTAGCTCTTTAATTCCATAGCACCACATACGGCCCTTTTGGTCCCCTCAGGGGGAAAAAATGTTGTAAAATCCAGAGCTGTAGGTAGATTGGAAAGATACAGCTCTGTACCTTCCAGTTTCACCTCATTACCTCTTTTGTATGTGTAAGAACTGTTCTGCACTCCAGAATGATCATATTTTATACTGTTTAAATCTGAGTCAGAGCTGGTAAATATTTTGGGCACACAGAGTAAACTAGTTAGTGTTTAACTTTGGCTTGCAAAAACCAAGATGATTCACAGTGTTAACATTTTAATTTCTTGTTCATTCTGAATGCAATGGGAATGAATTAAATTTGGCAGGTTAAATCATTAAGAATTTAAGATACATTCCACCTTTTTTGTATCGTTTTCCCAGCACTTTTGAGAACATTTTAAATGCCTGGAGTACTGTAAAAAATATTTTGCATTCTGGTTGGGGAAATAGGATGGGCTATGTCTGGAGCTTTCCTTTTCTCTAAAATAATATATCTGCAAGAAATGGGAGCAAAACCTGCTCCACGTTTCAAATGAACAGGAGCAATGTCACCTGAAGTACAGTCAGCTGCAGTTGGAGAATTCTGTGTGCAGCAGAGCAATCTCTTGAGGAATGCTCAGTTAGGGAGGTCTGGCTGGTTTTATGTAGTTCAAAATTACTTGATCAAAGAATTTCAAGAAATAAAATGCAGAGCTAATCTTTATTGAAAATATACTTTTATTTTACTAGGTGACTTACTACTGTATAACACCCCTTATTTCGGGTTCCATGTGCTCCTGCTGTAGGTCTCGCTATAATAAAGACATTTTTGGGTTTGCTTTGATGAAACTTCACAAGAGCCGTCTGTAGGGGAGAAATACAATTTCCCCTCTGCTTTAATTGTGCTCTGCCGTGTGTTTGGCTCAGTTAACCCAATCAAGGGAGCTGCATTCGGGGATCTGAGTGGATCTTATCAGCACTGGACTCTGGCTCCTCTGTGTCCCTCGGTGCCCATTGGAGAATTAAACCGTGCTGGGCAGTTCGATTCTCCCGGTTTGGGGGTGTGCAGGCACACGGATATCCCCCATTTCTGTGCCTCGGGACGGGGTCGTGTCCTTATCAGGGGTTGTAATTGATAACAACGTGGTGGTTGGAGGCGGCCCGGTGACCTTGGCGCTGCTTTCCTCGCTCCCTCCTGCTTTGATGTGATCGCCAGCTGACGGGGATGCGCAGGTCAGGCGGAGGCAGCTGCCTGCCAGCGCCGCATCGAAACGCTTCTGACCCCCAAAAGTAACCCAAATGCCCATATTTCTTCATTTACCATAATTAATACCTTGTATTTCCAGTGACTTTGATAAACTGAATATTCTCTCCCTGCCCCCCCCCGCCTTTTTCTTGATTATTTTATTCCCTGTAGCTCTCAGTAATGGTTGCAGGAGATCTGCAGTTAAAATGTTTTACAGACTCTGAAGAATAACATGTTTGGGAAAAGCTCAGATCAAAAGTCTCAATTAGGTCGCAGCCTGGCAGGAAGCTTATGGCCACATTAAAATGGGAAAGTTATTTCATTTTTAGTAGATTTGTGTTTTCAGTAGCCAGCGTAGTAAGCTCAAGGCAAAAAGACACATGTTGGACCTCTCACCAAGGAAATCCTCCTGCTCTTATGAATTTGTAATTAGGGAAGATATGCACAATAACTACAAGTGCTCAGCGTTTCATGTAGATCCTTCTCGAGGAGAGCTTTCTGAAACAGCAGCTGGAGGAGCTGATGAAATACTTTTTTTTTCTTCTTCTTTTTTTTTCCTTTTCTGTCATAAACGCTGCCTGTGAATTATTACTGCCACCTTTTAAAAGCAGTCTATAAAAAGTAGCTGAGGAGGGAGTGGCTGGATGTGCGTGCATCAGGTCTCTAATAACGAACCTGAGAGCATCCACTCTGCACCCACCCGCCAGCTGATGGCTTCATTTAAAAAACAATAACCACACCAAGGGCACCGCAGCCGTCTGGAGGGCTCAGCTTTGCTGTGGGCCACGAGATTTGGAGCTGCTGCTGCCTCTTTTTTGGGGATGTGAGGAAAGCGGGGAGGGAGGGCAGCGCGGTTCCCGGCTCCGTGTGCCGCGGCACGGCGGCGGCAGAGGAGGCAGAGCCTGGGAGAGATGAACAGCCCTGATTTGTTGTGATGAATGGAGCTCGGGGAGCTCGCTCCTGCAAGGCAAGAAATATATTTTATGCCGTAACCGAATTTGAGTCCTTTTTACCAATAAATTTTTTGGATTGCGTTTAACAGCCAGATAAACGCGGAGCTTATTTTATTGCAGTTATGATTCTGGATATCTGTATTACATGCGTTTCTATTGAACTTTGCATTAGGGACAGTAGATCTTCTCTGTCAACAAATAAATTAAGGTTGGAGCAGGGAGTGTTTTCTTGTACGTGTTGTGGGTCAGTTTTGGCAGCATGGTTTTGTTTTCCTGCGACAGCAGCATCAAAATACAATACCTGGGAAGTCTGTGTGCCCTAAAACACTCCTTAACAGAAGAGGTCCTGAGCTGTTCCCCTTGCATGAGTGTAGGGAAATCATCTTTGCTGTAAGTATTGCAGGAAAAACACCCGATTAATTATGCAGGCAGTTTTACTGGTGTGCACAGAGTGACACGGAGATGGGCAGGAAGGTGGACAAGGGTCAGAAATGTTATTTCATTTATCCCCAAGGTGCTGGGGTTCAACACTCCCCTTTTTAAACATCGGAAGGATTTTATACATTAAATTTAATTCATCCTGTAACTGAAGAATGTGCAGGAAGAAGGAAAATTAAAATAGAAAATTAGTAGTGTTTAAGCAGCTTGTTCTTTTTACTCTGAAAACATCATCTCTTTTTGAACTAGCTGATCCTTGCTCAAATCCTGCCTGCATTTCCCTAATTTAGGATTTCTCACCCTTTTCCATATCTCAGATCCCTTTACCTTACTGAGTTTTCTTACCCATGTGAGGCTGTGGGGGTGGATTCCAGGTGCTGCCTCCTGCAAATTCCCAGCAAATTCCCAGCAAATTCCCAGCAGGGACGAGCTGGATTCAGCAGCACCAAAGCTGCTCTCACAGGCTGAACCTGCACATTGAGCATCTCCTCCACCTTCGTGGAAACCAAAATAATCCAAACTCTCTGTGTTGCCTCAAATGTGGCTTCACATTTCTTTTGGGGTTTATTGATGAGTCTGAATTCCCTGTGAAATGTTTGATAAAGGGAGGGGGTGGATGACTCGAGTCTGGTAGAAACAAGTGTAAGTTAGGGCTGTTAGGGCAAATAGCTTTCCAAAATCTGAGGAATCCCTGTTGGAATCTAGATTTTGTCTGGAACTGGTGCTTCTTTGGTGCTCTGAACGTCTGTCATGTGTCTCAGTGACCATGAACATGATTTGTGTGTGCCTGGGAAGTGCTGGGTGTTCGAGCTTTGTCGGTGTTTGTCGTTAGCGATTGCTGATTCCGACAGAGGCAAAAAACGGGAGGGGAAAAAATGACCAGGGGTTTCCTTCTCTTTTAGAGGATTCCTTCTCCTCACCTGTGTTTGCAGCAGCGCTGTCAGAAGCAGCAGCAGCGTGGAGGATATTTATTTATCCCTGAGCCAGGCTGCTGGGAGGCTCAGCACGCCCAGCTCCCGTCCTTCCCCCTCCCTGCTTTTGCACATGCTGGGCACAGGCATTCCCAACATGTGCATCACATCCAGGGAGCATCAGAGCTACTGTGTGGATGAGCTACTGCACATCCCCAGGCTCTGTCAGCACCCTGCCCTGGCCAGCACAAAGCAAGTGTTTGCACAAGCTGATTCTGAAAGCAGAGCAAGGCTGGCTGGAATCTTGGGGATCGCTGCTGCCACAGCCCCAGATCCTTTGGGAAGGGAGTTCTGGGCACTCTGCTCTTGGATCCACCACCCAGAGCCCTTCAGCTGGACATTCAGCCCCTTCCCTCTTCTGCTTCACTGTATGTGAAGAGAAAAAAAAAAAAAAGCTGCACTGAAAGAGGAAAAAAAATGAGGCTCAGATCGTGGGGACATTTTAATAAGCATCTAACTTAAGTTGCGAGTGGTTTTAAGTCTGTGGAGCTGCTCTTATGCTTAATAATAAACATCTGGGTATTTTTTTCTGCCCGAAGATTTCAGACAAGCCAGTGTCTGAGGAGCTCACGGCTCAGCATAGATGATTTAAAGCTCAGGTCAGTATTAATGCACAGAACACTTGGGGAAGCAAAAACAGAAAACATCCAAGGAAACAGAGTGTTTCAGGGATGACATTAACAGTTCTGAGCAGGATATGTATCTGTGCTTGCAAATTCTACAGAAGTGTTCTAAAAAAAAAAAATCAGTTCAGACATGGCAAATCCAGTGTTTAATTGTATTTTGTGCTAATTCTTTCAAAAGAAGCCTACATTCCAGCATGTCTTCATTCAGTAATTTAATTGGGATGTAGGTCTTTGAGCTAGTGGCTGATTAGAAAACATGACCTGCTTGAGAGATCAAGAAGGTAAATTGATAAATGTTGTAGCAAAGGTTAGTAATGTGTGAGAGAGTAGAAGCTGCTCTGGGCTTTGAATCACTGATCAAGGTCAGCTGCAGTTCATTAAAACCTTTAGAGATTTAGATTCGCTGTAAATATCCCCACATACCATGGTTTATCTTGCAAATCCTGCATACTGTTGGTTCGTAAGATTGCACATTATAGCACAGGTTTTGTGGTGGTGCTTTTCCACCGAGGTACAGAGGCAAAGTTCAAATATTTCAATGAGAAAAGCAGGATGGACACGGGTGATGAGACTCGTCCTGTGTCACTCGGACTTCACACCCCCACACTTTGGATTTAATCTTTTAAGGCACACCTGCGTTTGTGCCCATGCTGTCCTTTAGGTTAAATTTTCCTTCCCTGGAAGGCCAAGCTTGTCCTGGCTCCCAGCTGGAATGGGAAGGAGCCTTGCTGCTCTGCCCCTTACCAGAGCCAGGGGTTCTGTTCTCCTCCTCAGGCTGCTTTTATCTCTTTCAAGTGTCCAGCTGGAACTGGGCTATTGGTCCATGTGCTTGAGGTGACATCTCACTGCTGAGCTGAGCAGGACAATTTTCCTCTTTCCTGCTGGGCCTGGGCATGGCTGTGCCAGCCCCTGTCCCATCCCTGTCCTGGGGCTCTGCCCAGCCCCTCCAGCCCCTGCACTCCTGACCTGGCACTCTCTGCTGTCTCATTTTTGGTGGTTGTAGTCCTCTTTTCTGGATGGCCCATCCTCATTGTTGCTGTCCAGGTTTCTCCCTTCTCTTTCCAAAAGCAGGGTTTTTGAAGGCCATCTAAAGGCTTTTTCTGTAGTCCAGCATGGCCTGTTGGTCTCTTCCAGTTCACCCTGACAGTGCCAGAGCTCGTTTGGATGCTGTCACCAGTTTGTGTCACTGCCCTGCTCTCATCCCAGCCCCTCATTTCTCTTTGGAATAACTCCTGTGCTGCTCCCGTATTTCTGCTGCTCCTTCTGGCCAGCTCTGCTCCTGTCCCTCACAGCTTTGCTCTTGTATTGCTGTGATGACTTTCCAGCAGCACTTGGGTGTTCTCTGCCCGTGTCCCAGCCCAGGGTTCTTTCTCAGTCCCAAAACACTCAGAGCTGTGTCACAGGGCTGTCAGGACAGCTGTGTCCATCGTGTGCTCCCATCCAAACCCCAACTTGCCGCTCATCCCACAGCCTGCCTTCCTGAAGCAAAAGTCACGCAGTTTTATGTGCACTTCACGTGGTTCTATTGCTGAGGGAAATGCATTTGAAGGTATCCTGGGAAGAGCAGAGAAATGTTCTTTAAAACTTGACCAAATACCTCTCCATGAGCTTATTCCTGGCTCAAATCTGTTGCCATGAGGTTAAAGTGATGTTAAATCTACTAAAAAAAGTGCCTAACAGAAATACTTTGAAAGTACTTTTCTTGAAGCATAACTGTGAATCACTTTGAGCTTAATGGTTTTTAAAAAAATCTAGAACAAAAGAGTTTTTTCCCTACAACAGCTGTGCACTTTTATTAAAAATTTAAAGAAATCTTATGTGTCTAATCCTTTGAGCGGATGTGTAATTACTTGGCTTGGGCTCTTACACATGGATAACCTAGCTGTACTGTGAGACAAGATTCTTATGTTTAATTTAAAGAATCATGGGTGTGCTTTGGAGATTATCAACACCAAGCCTCATAAAGGAGCACAAACCCAGAGCAACTATTCTACATTATCATTTGTTATACAGATGTTACAAACCATCTGACGAGCAGATAGTGCCGTTTGCAATAGATTAGCAAATGACAGCGGAGTATGGAGAATGAAAAATGGGGAAAAATGGCTTTTTGGGGATGTTTTCACTTGCCCAGCGTTTAGCTTTTCCCCCTGTGGCTGGGTATTTGTATTTAATATGTGTTTGCTTTAGGTGAACCTGTTGCTTTTATAATTAGGTATTCAAAGGGAGTTATCACCTCCTTTGAGTGGTCATTTGTAACAAAACCCCATCAGCAATGTCCTGGGGCTCGAACCAGCTGAGTCTGACCTGGGTGTAAATGCACAATGCAACTGCCACAGGTTAGAGGCTTCAAAAATCCGTGTATTTTAAAGGTCCAAGAAAGTGATCATCCATAAGCAGTTAAAGCCCAGCTCATTTTGCATTAGGTCATTTTATCAGGATAGGTATGTTAGGTACTTTTATCAGAATATGATTCATTATGTAAAATGGTGAAGAATTAACCCACATCTGAAATGAATTATAATCTCTTTCAATCAAGTCTTAGGTATCAGTCAAAATCACCCCTCATGTAAGCAGGTACAACTCCATTGAAGTCAAGTCTGCTTACAATCAAGCTGATTTCAGCCAAGGGAATTTTTTCCTTAATTTTCTTTCTTTTTCCTCCCTTTCCCCCCCACCTTTAGTAATCTCCTCCATACTAGTTGCATTTTTTTTCTATTACATTTGCTTGTAGTCACTTGGGGAGGACAAACACATATCACACAATTTTCTTCCCTAGAAATCATGTGTGCACATTATTTTCAAAATCTGTATTACAAAGTCTTTTATCCTTTTATTAGTTTAGTACTTAAGCCCTAGACATAAGAAAGAAGCCTATCAGTGAAAATCAATTGAAATGCAGTTAGATACAGATCTGATGTACTGGGCAAGGAGGCTTAGACACGGCACAATAAAATCAATTAAAGCCTTTCCAGCCCCATAGAGCTTTACCCATCCAATCACTTTTCACACGTTCCCTCCATTAGTTTTGCGAGAGGGTTATTTTTTTTAATATGAATTATGATGAATGAGAGCCTTGTTATGAATATATAGATAGGTCATTACCCTACGAAACCCAGACTGTGCTGGTGCTTAGTGATTAAGGCTTTCTGCTGCTACTGTCAATAAAGTTCAAATCCATCCGCCTCAATCTATGATAGGGAAGCTGCAGCCATTGTTGTCTAATTCACTTAACAATGTTTTAATTGTGATTTGGGTTTGTTCCTCACAATAATTTACATAAACCCTTTTGTATTTGTTAATAATTTGGATTAGTCATCAAGCTTAAGGAATGTAACAGATCAAATAAACAAAAGGGAAATAATAATATATTAAAAAAAAAAAAAGAGGCACCAGGCCTACCCAGACAGATGTGAAGAGCAGATTAACAACTAGTTGTGTACGGTGCCAAAAATTGAAATATTTTGGATTGAGAAGTTAAATATGGACAAAGTACAGGTTGGATCCCGGGGCAGAGGTGGAACACCTTACTCCCAAAGCTCTTTTTCCCTTCTGGGAGTGGATGGCTTGGCCAAATTTGAATTTAAACCTTAAATATCAGCCAAGCCAGGGACAAGTGGCCAGACCGCCGTGGTATATGAATGTTTATGCAAATGAAGATGCAATAAAACAAGGCTCCTTCAAAAATCTGCCCCAGTAAATTAGCGGAAAATGCACCGCCATAAACAGCTGTTGCATTTTAATCAAGCATCTGTAGAGTATATTTTGCTTTGTGTTACAAACAAAACAAAAAACACCCAGATTGCAGCAACCTCATTTTATATGCAGAAATTAACCCATTCTGCACTGCTCAAAAAGAGGAATTCCCAGGTCACAGCTTTGATGCACTGTGGGGGCAGAAGGATGTTGAACTCATTGGCTTCCAGGTTACCTGGTTTGATTTAAAAAGCAGCGTTTCTGACTGGAAGAACAATTAGAAATTTTCCTTGTCTGTAATTTTTGGGAGGTTTCTGTCGTGTGCTCTCATAGTTTGAAACACAGTTTACACTGAAAGTGCTCCAAATAAATTCAAAGTGTGTCCCCTCCGTACTCCTGGCTTCGCACAAATTAGAATTAATCTTGCAAAACCGTTCAGCTGTGGGGGCTGGCTAGAAAACATCCTTCATTCGAAGGTGCAAGGAAATGGTGCATCTTGGTTTCCAAAGAGTTAATAAACACCCCGAGCTGTGCTGATCTTGTAGCTTTAGCGAGCCTTAATCTGTAAGCTTGATTACCTCCTAACCCTCAGTCGCCTGCCTCCCTCCTAACACAGCGGGAGTTTTACGGCAGCATTAGTGGCATTTTGCCCAGCTTTGGCTTTAGGGAAATCATTCAGTGAGAAAGAAAAGCAGAAGGACTGGATCTGTCTACTGCTGCGAGGTCATTAACACGCGGCCTGGCCGGGCGGCGCTGGCAGTGCCACCGCCACCCAACGGGTCTGCCACCGTCCCCCGTGGGGCGTGGGCACCCTCCTGGGGATCCCACCCCAAAAACACCAGCGGGGAGAGCGTTGTTTCCCTTAAATCGGCTCCACAGCGTCCGGGCATCAGGGTGTGTGAGTGTCTTGGTCCTTCTCAGAGCAATATTCCTCCAGATTTATGTGCTCCGGGCTCTTTGTGCACACCAAGGCAGACAGGAATATTTAGTGGGGTTTGCTCTCACTCCAGGAAAAACTCACAAATGGGAATAACTCTTCCCCATCACACGGGCTGGATGTCCTTTATTTACAACGCTGGGCAGCTGAGGAGCTGCCTCCTGCTGCCCTGCTCCTGAGGAGCTCTCCCTCTGCAGGGACTGGGATGAGTTCTGCCCCTGTGGTTGCAGCAGTGCCCTGCAGTGGGTTTGGTCCCAGGGACAAACGGTGCTCTGTGATGTCAGGTGCACAGGGGAGGCTTCCACAAGTGACTCAGATTCTACCTGGTCACCAAAACGTGAGATCTAAACCTTGTCCGGGGTTTTGTATTTTCAGCAATTCATTTGGTCAGCGAGTGTAGACACCATCCCATGTAAAACCTGCTGCATCCCTGTGAACCTGGGTGTTTGTCAGAGGGACGAATGTGTGAGACTGATCTGAAATTAAACACACAGAGAGCCCAGCTCTTGGCTCAGGTCTGTTGTCTCTGACTCCTCCTTTCTATCCAAACAGCTGAAGCAGGGGGGTAACGTGCACCTTCCCCTTGGGATTCCCTGCACGTCTCTGGTGGCTGTTCAGAAGTGGCTTTGGGCTCTCCAAAGTCCATCAGTTCTTCTGGCAATGTATTGGCTTAGAAACAAAAAACCAGATTGCATCAACTCTGATTTGGCGTTTTGCAGTGAAGCTGTTTGGGTTGGTAACCTGTTGTTGGCTGGGAGGGGTCTCCGGGGGGCTTGAGGGCACCGCTGGCCACCTTGGCAATGAGAGAAGGCACATTTAGAGCCCCTCATTCATCTGAAATTTGGGTGTATCATCGGTGCAGATGTGTCCCTTGATGTTTTGTTCTCAGTGGGAATTCAGACTTAAGCCCCTGGGGTGCTCCCTGACAGATTCAGGAGGAACTTCCCAACTGGTTGGTCAAGGACACCCCTCATCATCCTCACCTCCCTGGTGACAGAGCATCTTGCCCGTGGGCTTTAGCTGGCTTGTTTGCCGTGTTTATTTAATAAAAGTTCAGCCTTTGCAGCTGTTTTGAAACGGTAGGCATGTGTTTATCCTCATTTCAGTGTGCTGTCAGCAAGTATTCCCTTAAAAATCTCCTTATTGTACCATCCCCTCCTCTGCCATGGTCTGCTGACATCTCCTGTTACACAATGAGGTCGAGAGCAGTGGCCAAAAGGTGCTGAGGGAACAATCCTGCAAATATAGAAGTACCTATTTCTCCTTAAAGTGTTGTCTTTATCTAATAATGCTTTACAGAGAGGGTTGATGTTCCCCTGCGCTCCCCACCATCGAGCCCACCCCTGCATTGTGCTGCTCCTCATCAAATCTGCTTTATTTTCCTTGAACTTGAGGAAATTTTTCTCCCCCACCCCGCGGTGCAGGAGCAGCAAAGTGTCTGTGTCTGTGGAGAGGATGGAGAACTTTTCTACTCAATGTAGAAACAAATGCCCTGAATAAATTCACAACTTGGGTGACAGCATTTCCTTTACATTCTTGGGAAGCAGTAGTGTGTGTTTAAATTCAGCACCGAAGCTGTTGCATCTTGTTCTGCTTTTAACCTCTTTGCTACGTTAAAATCTGCCCAGATATTCCAGGGTATTCCAGGTCAGTGTAGACACTGCAGGTCAGTGAGAGGGTGATGCTGCTGTTGGTGGCAGAAATTGTGTTCCCGGTACCTCTGGATGCACACAGTGACCTGTCTCATGCTTCACACCTGTAAATACATTTTGCTAGCTGGGCTCAGTGTTCCTGTACATATTTCCTTTAACAACCCACAGAAGTGATCTATTTAGTGTCCTGGGTGTAGCAATTCCCAGCAATATAATATAAATCCTATGGGAAATAGAGAAATTATATTTTCCTTAATGTCCTTCCAAGGACCAGACACACAATGCGCTGAGCTGAGTTGGTTTAAAAGAGCTTTTAAAGGATTTCTTGTGTTTTAAAGAGGGGTTGCTTTAAAGTTTTGACTTCCAGCTACTGATAGCTAAGAATAAATACAGACTGTTTGCATATAAATTGCATTTCAGTTTAAAATCTTTTGATATCAGCCTGCAGTTTTGCACTGTTGTCCAATGCTTGCCAGCATTTAATATCCTCTGTCTTTTCAGTGACCAGGCTGTGACCTTTCAAAATAAAAGTTGCAGATCGGAAGTAACTGGCTGAGAATTAGTGCTTGGTATATTCCAGTTTACATAGAAATGTCCTCAGTTAAAATATGGTTCATTCATCGGTCAAACCGTCCTTACTTCCTTTAATTGAATTAAGATGGGCAAATGAGAGATGTGTGCAAGGCAGAAAGAATTCTTTTGCAAATCACTGTTATCCTTTCGATAGTGTAAAACGAATCAATTAGAAACATGGCAAAGCATCTTTTACACAGGCACAACTTGGAAGAGGGGAATATTTCCTGAAAGTGGGAATTTAAATGGAAAATAGGGGAATGTAAATTAGATTTTGCAATTACACGTAATCTGATTTTTCTTTTGGGAGAAAGACAGATGACTGTTATTTGACCATATTTTATAGGTTGTTACATCTACTATAATCACTTTTATAACTTGTTCCTTTAGGAACACGTTCATGGATCTTTTGTCTCATCAAATTGTAGCAGCAACAGTAAGGAAAAAAAAAATTTTCGCCCTTCACCATTAAATGCAAGATTTTGCCTGTTAGTTGACAGGACTGTGAATGATAACATTTTGCTGTTCTATTTTCCTGCATTTCCTGATCAGCTGATTCTCAGGAATCCGCTGTTTTCCAGGGTTTTGTGTGGGGTTTGTGCTCTTAGTGGCCTTTGCAGCAGGATTTCACATCCCTTGGCAAGTTGGTGGAGATGATCAGGAGAAATTATTCCAACTCAGAAATGTTTAAATCTCTCTGATATTTTTGGGTTGATGGTTTCCCCTTTGTTTTCCCTCTGTGTTTCCATCTGAGCCATTGCCAGGGGCTGGCAGAGCAAAGGGTGACGGGCACTGTGTGTGGGGTTGGGACTCCAAAAGGAGACCTGGGAACCCTTATACATCATTTATAATTTGAAATAATTCACATAAATGAAGAAATCTGTATTTGCCACTGCAGTATCTTCAGTAAAAGATGTGAATTTCAATACAGGATCCCATGTTCTGGTGCAAAATATGGTTGTATTTATTGAAAACTTTAGCTGTCACTCTAATTCTAATCTGGATTAAATTTTAATTTGCAATAACCTTAGAAACTAATTCTTAAAAAACAAAACCCAGGGTTTTTTGGTTTTTTTTTTTTAATTGGGTGCAATTTACAGTCTGTCCTTTTGTCTTATTTTTATACAAAGCATTCAGATAGATTTTTTTTTTTTAAAAAGTTTGTTTTGGTTAACTTGTGGACAGCATGGAAAACAAGAGTTTCACAGTGCTCCACAGCCAGGGACTTTAAAAAAACCTTTATTTTCATCATGAGCCACATGGTTTTTCACTTGGAAGCTTTTAGAAAACAGGCTGTTCTGCTTGATCTACGGTGCAGGAGATTTTCATGGGGTTTTTTAGTATTTGAAGGAGTACCTTGGAAGGTAGAAAATCCAGCTGTGGTCTGATGCTGAAGGCAAACCTTATCCATCAGCCGCCTTCATTTTCGTTGGTTTTCTTATTGGAAGCTTTTTGTTTGTCCCACAAAAAAACAGAGGAAAAAGAAGAAAAGCAGCACAAATGACACGAGCACTGCAAGAAGCTCTGAGCACATTAACAACAGATTTGGAGTTATTTATTGATGGGTTTGCCCACTGGCGGTGTAAAATGTGTGTCAGTTGTCATCACCAGTAACAATTTCAGCACATTGTGTTCCTTTTTTATTTACACCAGTGGCAACACGCTTATAAACACCGTCACCAGGGGTGGGTCAGGAGGTCAGAGCTCGGGGTTAAGAATGGAAAGGGTCATCAGCTATTAACCTAAGTTTAGCAGCAAATAGTGCAGCCCTGGACGTGCCGGGGCCTCAGCACCTTCCAAACTTGGGGAAACTTTCGGATCTCGAAGAATTCGGCTGTAAAAGATTTTTTCGGGGTTTGAATTTGGGGGTTTTTGGGAGGGTAAAGTTCCGTGCGTTTTGCGTCTGTCTCTGTATGTTTTTATGGTTTTCCTGATCTTTGCACCAAAGGAAAACTCTTTGTTTAGGGCTTAATTCCCTTCTCTTTGGAGGAAGGGGGAGTGTCCCATGGGCTTCGGCAGGACAGAGTCAGACTAATCCAGCACGTCACAGAATAAAAATGATCAGCAGCAGCAGTGATTGAAACCTGAACTCGGAACTGATGAGGTGGAGGCCTGTTATAAAACAAAAAAGTGAAGTTTTCTACTTTGCCAGTTTTTCTGGGGAATGTGGGAGCCCAGAAGAGCCCGAGATGGGGGTTTGCAGCGGTGATGAGTAGCTGGGGTGAGCAGCCCGGCACGCTGAAGGGACCTGCCTTTGAGAAAGTGCAGCCCTCTAAAAACACTTCCCCTGAAGGTGTTTCCAAACGAGCTCTGAGAGGGAAAACACGGGAGTGCTGCCCAAAATATCCCGAGGATGGCTGTTACTCCCTTGTTTATTCAGAGCTCGCCCGCTGCAACCGCGAGGCTTCGGGGGAGCGGAGAATTCCCCGAGGATCTCTCACCTCCTTGGCTTTTATAGATGCTCCTGCTTTTAATGCTCCAAAGGCCAAGTAATTTTTTTATTGTATACTTTGTATACTGTGTTTTCTGGAGCCCTTAAGGGGTTTAAAAATTCATGACGAGGAGTGCAAGGCTTCCCCTCTTTCACACACGGCGATGAAATCCATGAGCGCCGGTAAAAGAGACAAAACTGTTCCCATTAATGTTCCCTGTATTTACAAGTTACACTGTGTTTGGAGCCGTGTACAGCCCTCAACATCCCTTCAGCAGGGCGCACTCTGAGAGTGAATGTACCTGTTTGAAATTCCCTCTGTTCCCATCTTTGCCGTGCGTCTGATACAGCGGTGTTTTCCCAGGAGCTCTGCGCCTCCTCTGCCAGGCAGCCTCTGCTGCAGCACAAAAACCCTGTTTAGGAACCTTTAAAGAGAGCTGAAAACTCACAGTTGCAGTTAAACACGAGCTTAGTGTTTCCGAAGGTACCTCGTGGATTTGAATACACAGATCTAATGAATTTTAATGGGAATAAGCTTTGAATTATGTAAAATATAGTAAGATGTTCGGCTCGAACCAAACAAAAATAATCTTTTAAAGTAACATTTTAATACACAATTTATCTAACATAGATAATTTATACCAGTTTCTTCCAACCCCAAGTTTGTTCCAGCAAGCAGCACTTCTGCCAAAAAGCTTTTCCGTACAGAATCAGGGTTGTTCTGGATTGTACCAAAAAAGTTGCCTAAAGATGCCTTTACATTCTCCCAGCCCTGTTGTTTGGATGTTTGGAATTTGTTTTGTAAATAAAACTTCCAGCCTGCCTCCAATGAAGCCTTTGCTCATCCATGAAAACGGATGGAGTGTGATAGTCCTAAAAGAAGGATTTAATTCCTCGGCCGATACGTGCGAGATAGCACTTATTGAAAGCACGGGGCTGCATTATTTATAGAGATTATATTTGCATAATACATGAAAGTGAAAAAAATATATAGTTTTTGCCTTTTTGTTCTGCGGGGAGTGCTCAAAGTCCAGCTTTTCCCCACAAAAGGAGCGAGGGGTGAGCAGAGCAGGGCAGCCCCGGGCTCCGTGTTGGGTGGAATTGCTCGCTCGTCACTCCCACGATTTTCTGGGAATCTTTTCAGAGGCACCATCAGCGTTTTCAGGGTGTGTAAGCGATGGGGGAGTCACAAAAGGCCGGGTTGTGTAACAGGCCTACGTGTCTGGATTGCTGCAATCTGTGCACACCAATGGTGTTACTATTAATTTTCTGAATCAAATCCTGTGCGAGGGGCCAGATGGCTTGGGAGCATCTTGTCATCCCGACCGCTGCAAACACATCCAGCCAGGAAAAAAAGAAGATTGAACTGTGATTTCACAGATTTTGCGTTAGTTAATCTGGGATAGAGAGGCTTCAAAGATCCCATCAGTTAATTCTCTCAGCACTTGTGGAAATTTCTGGCACATTGTGCTAAAGCTGGTTTGAAATCCAAGCGGAGAATCAGCGCCTTAAAGGAGCTGATCTCTTGCATGTGCCCAAATTAAAAAAAAAGATAAAATAACCCCTCCCTTGTGTGGATTTGGACTGAAGCTGATGTTTGAGAAAACACTTTGAATACTTGCAATATTATCCGAAGCAGTCAGTGAAACTGCCGGGATCTGTAATCGGTTTCATTCCGAGTGCTTCCACAAATTCAAATTTTTCTAAGTCTAGAAATGCTAAAGGATTTTTTTTCTTCCTTTTGGCTGGCTGTAATGCCACTTTCACCTTTGCAAACAGACCTACTAAATAATAATCACATGCAATCTGTGAATTTCCCTCCCCTTATCAATTATTAAGTATCATAAACCTTCTGTTTGGATAATCTTGGCACCACTTTAAGCGTTAACAGTAAATTTATTTTTAATTAAATCTGTGCATTGAGAATAAAATGAGGCTCTTCTGCATACTAAACAGAACACATATGCCACCTCTACTTATTATCAAAAAATCTGATAATGCTTATGAAAGTTGTAAGGGCTGGATGGAGTTCATTCTCTGTGTCCCATTTCACTTCAGCAGAGTTGGTTGGTGAGGTACCAGCCAAGGTGAGCGGCTGCTGTTGCTTCAGAAGGGTTTGCTGAGAGAATTCCTCTTTTACAGAGGAATTTCCTTCGTGGAATTCAAAACTTTTGTTTTCAGCATAGCTACAGGTGGTGGGGAAACGCTGGTGGACACAGAGCTGTGCTTTGGGACACAGGGAAGGTGGTTTTCCTCCTCAGATGCATCTGATCTGAAAGTTTAAAATTATTAGAGCAGAACCTTGTGATTTATTATTATTGTTGTTGTTATTATTATTATTTAGCTGCAGTTTTTCAAGCACTTCAGTGAAGATCCATCAGCTCTCAGTTCCACAGGAGGAAAACCAAATCTAGAAAAAACAGTCCAGGATGTTTTGACAGCTCAGCTCAGGAAACTTTCTGCTACCAAATAAGAGGTGGCCGAGTGCAACTGCCTTTCCACGTGTGTTTCCATTAACCTTTTTGCTAATAGGAGATGAAAATGCCTTTCCACGTGTGTTTTTGTTCAACTTTTTGCTGATCCGAGTGTCTGGAAGCGCCGAGCGCTTCTGCCGGGGACAGGAAGGCTCCGGCCGGCGCTGTGAATCTCATCATTTATTTTTCCTGAGCAGCGCTCCCAGCTCGGGGCTGGGGGGACTTTAGCCCAGAGGGAAACACCGGGCCAGCACTGGGCACCCATTGTGCTCCCGCTCGGGGCCGGGGCGCGCGGAGCTGTTTGCATAACGCGCTGCCTCCGCCAGGGTCAGCCCCAGACTGCGGCCGCCAGAAATGAAAAACATGCCCCAACCGGGCCGAGAGCGGGGTCAACAGCTGGCAGAGGATATGGCAATCATTTATATAAATATGCTTTCTCAAGCCCGCAAAAACAAAAAACCCAAAGCCAACAGCTGGGAAGGGTTGGAAGTAGCCCCAAGGCTGGTTAGTTCCCTTCCAGATGGGGAGGTTAGACCGGGGGTAGCCAGGCTGCTCCACATAGACTTCCGATTCGCATTAGGAATAAAAAGAGTGGAGGGAAGGAAAAAGGAAGAAAAGCTACAAGCATGACTGCTCTGTTTTTCACCTAACTTAATCAAATAAGTGAAGAGTTTCCGAGACGGAAGGCTTGCATTTATTGGTATTCACGCTCGGTTTTCTGTGTTTATCACGGCGTCTGATACACTCCTTAACTCTGTCAAAGGGGAGCAGATATATTCCGTGGAATAGTTTAGATGTAATGTCATGGTCATTTGTAGACAGATTGAAGAATCATGTGAAGATTTATGCTCCGTTCATGTCTTCACAGTGTTCGTATCATCAGATTCAGGAGAAGGAGACACAAAGAAGTTGCTGGTGGTGGCTCTGAGTTCTAAATTGCACATGCTGTTTGTTCCTCCTACAATTTGCTTTTACCTGTCCTCTTAGCATGTTTTGATCTGTCCCATCAAAGAGTTTATTTGTCCAGAAACTTGGGCATTAAATGTTCTTCCCTTATTGCCATCCCTGCTGTGATGTCAGGCAAGGCCTTCCACAGTTGCTGCTGGTGTGTTTTGTGCTCATTAATTTTGTATTCTCACTTTTGTTTCCTTCCATCCCGACCTGTGGTGTCAGTTCTTTGATGGTCACTATGTCATTACTCAAGCATCCAAGCTGCAAACGGGGATTTCACTATTCCTTCATTCCCAGGGAGAGGATTTCTGTCCTTTCTGCTCCACATGCAGGTGCAAAAAATCCCTCATGTAGGGCCA
This sequence comes from Pardalotus punctatus, assembly GCA_013400915.1. Classification (NCBI taxonomy): domain Eukaryota; kingdom Metazoa; phylum Chordata; class Aves; order Passeriformes; family Pardalotidae; genus Pardalotus; species Pardalotus punctatus. The sequence goes on along the minus strand of VZTX01028497.1, from coordinate 112,515 downwards.
AAGCTCTGTTTTCCATCTGCAGTTGTCCCCAAGCCTATCAGGATTTGGAAACCAGCTTGGGGTCACACGAATTCACCGTTTAGATCTGTGACTAGTGATTTGCAGAGAGGTTAAGCAAGCTTTCAATAGCTGGGCAGCACTGAGCTCTCCTCGCTGTGAAATCACAGTTGCAGGGGAGAGAAGAATTTTCACCCTCTGAACATTCAGACCATTTACAGTGGGAAATGAGAGGTAAAGCTTGTGTTGGCTGTGTGTGTATATTCATGGAGGGGATATTCATCTTCTGAATTTGATCTTATCTCTTTTCCTCTTGGAAAAGACCAGTAAAATGAGGTAATTTAAAACTACCTGAACACATCCTTCCACCTTACTGTTGGGCCCTGAAGTCATAACCTCCTGACCCCAGAGGTTACGGGTCTAGTGCTTTTTATCCACCCTGATTTCCCAGTATCTGCCCACTTCCTCCTGACATTGGAGCCTTGTTATATAAGGAAATTGGAAACACCGACCAGCCTGTCCAGCAATCTCCTCTGGAGATAAGGGCACTGGAGCAGGAGGGCTGGTTTTAAATAGAAATGTGCACCCAGGGTGTGGGGGAAGTTGAATTGGCTTTGCAGTGCCAGTTAGCAGAGCATTTACTCAAGAAATTACTGTATTTTTACATGTCATTCAACTTTTTCTGAAAAATGTACATCGAGACTTCTGCAGCATAAAGGAATGCATGTAAAAATCAGAATATAAAAATCAGTATACTTTGGAGAGATTCTAATTCCATAAAGGATTGGCAGGAGGATTAATAGAAGTATTAATAAGCTGCCTGTTTTCTTTTGTGGTTTTTTTCTGAATTTCTTTCTCTTAACTCTTGTCTGTCTGAAGTTTTGAAGATGAGGTGTCAAGGTTGATGTCTCAAGGGAGTGGTTAAGCTGAGCTTGACCTGCCAGGTGACAAAGTTCGTGGAAAGATCCAGCATTGGAGGGGGAAAGAGAACAGGGTTCCATCAAAGCCAAGCAGTGGAAATTTAAAGAAAAATTAAAATATTTCAAGTATATTCCACAAAGTGACTGGTAGGAAGTGTCCAGGACTGGTGACATCCATGGGACGTGCTTGAATAATTTCAAGTCAGGAATCCAGGTCAAATCCACTTCTCTTCCAGGGCACACAGTCCAAAAGCCCAGCAAGTCTGTTTGTTTTTCCCTGTAACAAATGTGGAGCCCAGGGCAGGGAAAGCAGGGAAATGTTCCTTGAGGCCGAGCCAAGGGAAATGCGGAGCTGGGCTGAGAACGCAGCCTCCACAGCAGAAATCTGCAGCCTCTCCACGAGGAACAGCCGCCATCTGGAACAACAGGACTTCATGGGAATGTCTGAGCTCCACCAGTTCCTTTTGAAGCGGCTTTCAGGACAGTTTTAGCCTCGTGGGTAACAAATAAACAAATTCCAATTCCTGGGAGATGGGGCGGGTTGGGATCGTCCATAAAAATACCCTGGAGACGGGAGAGGCACAAGAATATCCCAAATGCAGAAGGCGAAGGAAGGGTTGTGTGCTAAACAAGAGTGGCAAAACAATATCAGGCAGCCGGAGTTTTCCTCAGCCATTGTGGTCATTACATAGTGCATTTATTGTCTGTTAATTAATATCTCTGGTTCTTGGAGCACAATGCTGAAGCACATAAGATGGATTAAGGGAGGTAAAATTTAACTTATGTACTGGCAGCTTAAAGCATATTGTTGATTTAATCTCATTGAACTGCTCAACTGATCCATAGTACTGACCAAAACCTGACCAGGAAGGGCCAAAGAAGAAGAAAAGACTGAAAAATAAACTCTACAGTAGCAGACATGCCCAAAGCTTCGTGGAATGAGTAAATGAGAAGATTTCATAGAATGAAACAGTAATTCCTTTCCAGAAGATTAACCAAATGGAAATGTTCAACACACAGGACTGGTTAATTAATAGTCAGGTCCATCAGTTCCCTGTAGGATTTTCCATTTAGGAAAGAGTCTCTCTTCTTAAAACAGAGCCAGGTGAAATGATTGAAGTTGTACTACTGTGGCTTAATTATTTTAAAGCAGGTTTATGCAGTACTGACCTCACCTCTGGTTTTAGCATTCTCTTTTCCTTGCCTTTAAGATAAATTTCCTCTTCCTTCTGTTGCATTGATTGTAGAGTTCTTATTAAATATGATCATAATCATTTGGAAACTCCCGTTTCTGTAAGTGTAGTGTCAGAAGAATTAGAGCTTTGCCATGTGCATAATGTTGGCCTCAATATTTTATTATTTGGTGTTAACTTACTTGATCCTTACAAGTCTTCTAAAAATATAATTTCACTCCTTCATTATTCTTTAGCACTTCCCTGGATGAAGTTTATACTGTGAATAGTTTTCCTTAGTAGTCATCTTTGGGTTTGAAGCAGCAAAACCAGTGAAAAGAAGAACTTGAATGTAGCTTAAAGTCATTTCCTTCCTTCCTTTTCCTTTACACCTAGCTTGAAACACACACCTGCACCAGAGCCTTTCTGTGGTGGCCCAGTGGGCCTTGTTGGTGGCCCAGTGGTGGCTGCAGGCCTGGAGGTGCCTTTAGGGGCAGTGTGAGTTTCATTTGCAAAGTTTGAAGCTGTTTACCAACCCCCCAAACACACAAAAACGTTTCTTAAGGGTTTGGTTGGGTTGGTGATAAGGAAAACCATTTTAACCACATTGTGAGTTTGTCCAGAAGATGTGGAATTTGGATTCAGGAGTCATTTTAACTGAAACTTTCGCTTTATTAAAAAAAAGCAGCAGTTGAGACCAAAAGAAAGGGCTCATAGTACAGAGCAGAAAGTGTAAAAGAAAAAACTGCCCCCCTCAAATGGAGTATTTCTCTATTCTTACTTTTTTTCTCCAGTAGGAAGGAAGAAAACATTTAACTTTGTTGTTAAACTTCACTGGCTTCACGGGGCAGCTCCTACCTATGGTTTAACAGGCACTGAGCAAATTATTTCTTATTTAATGTCTCCCCTACCAACTGTGCTTATTCCAACTGTAGTGTCCCTTTTCTGCCACCTAAAGGAAGGAGTAGTGCCCCATGGGTTCTTCTCAAAAAGCAAAAACTCTTTTCATCACTGTAGACCAACTTTTTGTCCCGAATTCCTTACACCGTGGTGAACAGAGGCACAGGCCACTCAAAAAATTCCTCATAAATCGTCATTTAAACCCCAGCATTGTAATACAGAGGCCATACATAAGAAATTTGGAAGGAATTTTTTTTTTATCATGGTTGTCCAGCACGTAGGCCCCAGTCCAGCAGAGCACTTAGGTCCATGCTTAACTTCAAACATGAGAGAGCTGAAGTCAAGTATGTGCTTAAGTGTTTCCTTTGCATTGGCTGCCAGCGCCAGGACAGGGGTTCGGGTCCTACGGTAGCAGGTGAGTCATTCCATAAATCTCTCCATGTTATGGAGTGATTGCATGACAGCTTTTCAACTCCAAATAACCCTTCCTGGCGTTTTTGGCATCGGATGAATTAGACTCTCGCTGTTCGTACAGGGTTTGTAGTGTCTGTGTTTAAAAATGCGGAATTTTACCTTCTGGCTGTGCCAGGTCTCCAATTTTTGTTGTTGTTTCTGCGTGTGCATTCAGAGCAAGAACTTAAAGCTCCATCCCTGAGCTGAAAGGTCAGTCAGGATCATTTTGCAGAGTTTCTTGATGATTTCACAGCTCGGGGTCTGTCTGGTGAGACAGCACCAGGTACCGAAACCATCGGATGGCGAATGCGTCATCCTGGCAGAGCTCCTCGGTCTGAAACCCTGCGCCTTCCCCCTGCTTCCCAAGGGTTGGATTTTATTTTCAAATGAAGTTTGGGATGTGAAGAAGCCCAAAGGAGCGAGGAGCCGTGAGCGTCGCCGCCCTTTCCCAGCTGGGGTTTTGGCAAAGTGTCATTCCCGCTGTTAAACACGGTGACCTTGCTGCCTATGATTTACTAACTGTTTTACAAACATTTCCTCACTCTGTGAGGTTTGATATGTTCTCCATCCTCAACAGCTCAACAGAGCCACTCAACCACCGAGCCAAACCTGCCTTTGTTTACAGCTTTTCCGGAAATTTTCGCAGAGAAAAAAAACTTTCTCCTTTTCCAATGTTTTATTTTTAAGTCAACACTTTCTATGGTTTATTTGTGCAAAGCAACATTCGGGTACAAGGTATTGCACCGTGTCCAAGTGGGAATTGCTGCCTTTCTAAAAATAAATTGGGGGTCATGTGAACCAGTGCAGAAAAATCTGAAGATACCAAATATTACAGGACCTTTACGTTCGGTGGTTCTTTTTTCCATAATATTCTGGGCCTGGATTTTTCTGAACTTTTTTTCCCACATTAGTTTCTATAATAGAGCATAACGTAAAATGATGAAGCACAGGAAGGAATCTTCTTTTAAACAAAATTATCAGTGTTAAAAATAACAGTCCTATTTTCCCTCAGTGTGCATTTTTTTCTTATAAGGGCTTTATTTAGTAGCCTTGCTATTAGATATAGCCAAAGAGCCCAGTAATATTTAAGTGTCATTTTATTTCATTAAAGCTTAATTTTCCTAAATGCTAATTTGCCTCATGTGCCTTGAAGTCCCACAGATTTAATTTCATGTTTTGGGGCAGGGAACTTGAAACTCGGGACGCTTTGGAGAAGGAAATCAGGCAGCTGTGCCTGGTCTTTGCATTGAAACTTAGCGCAAATTAAAATTAGAATGGGATGGGAATGTTTTTATTAAATGTTTTCACAGTGGAGATATGTTTCATGGAAATGGCCTTGTTTTGATGACAGTTTCTCAGGGTCAGGGTGGAATTTCTGGGGAAAAAAGGAGACAAGAATAACCTGGGCTGCCTGGGGAAGGAAGGGCACACGGGGCTGCTCGTGCCCAGGTAGCCGGATGCTCCCAGCAGTGGGAATTTCTCTCTGTTCTCTCATTCCTTTAAAAACATACATTTATTTAACAGTTTTATCATTTCTATTGAAAATGCTGCTAGTTTCAGCAGCAGGACAGACATATTGGCCTACAAAAAGTCCCTTTCAGCCATGGTTATTCTGAATTATTGTTTCTCTCTGGTGTTTCAGAGTAAAGAAATAAAAAGAGCTTTCATTGAATACTTTATTGCAGATTGTCAATTCATGATGCAAAAGACAAAGACATTTAGAGAAGGTTTGCCTTGTGTTAGATGTACAGGTCACTCAGGACTGGGTGCTGGATTTAAATCTGGTTCCAAATGAGACACCTGTGCTTAGTTTTGCTTTCAGTCCTGATCAATTTGTTCTTTGAGCTCTATCCCACTGAATGTGTATTTTCAGGCCTATCTGAGAAATAAACATTTTCTTCACATTTTACGGATCAGTAAAGTAAAATTTAAATGACCTGGAGAGGCGTTGACATCGAGCTCCTGCACAACACGAATGGATATTGTTAAAATACCTCCTTGATCTGGTTGTGTTTCTGTCCTGTGGCTATATTACATATATTGCATTTTTAATCCTGTGAAATACAAGTGAATTAGAATTCTAAATCTTCCTTTTAAATGCATTAGTTTATTAATGCTGTTAAAGGAAATACCCACAAATGGAATTATTTCTGGAGGGTTTGTTTGCTTGTTTTAATCACTCAGAGTCACTCAGGCATTCGAAGGGAATTTTCTGTGCCAGGCTACCAAGTCAAAATGAGAGACAGAACCTTCACCAAAGGAAAACAACCTTTAATATTGATGAAAAATACTTTGAAAACGTTTTGTGTGTAGAAATTGTAATTATTAGTGTAATGTTTGTTATTTAATGCCAGTGTTAGGATGAAAACTAAAAGGAAAGGGCTTTGAATACTGCAGTAAATGATTATTTACTTCTTGCAAAGAAAGTAAATTCAAGTAAGTGAACATTTGCTTCAGTTTCCAGGCATCTGTGGGATGGAAAAAAAAATAAGAGGAGGAAAATAAAAGTCATGTTGAGGGTGTTACAGCCCCACAGGGGCACAGGTTGAGGCGGTGCCAGTCCCTGGCTGCTGGAGCAGGGCAGTCCTACATCCCCACTCTGGAAAAACCCATTTCCTGCTTCAGCTTGGTGCGAAAAATCGGAGAATAAGTGAGTGTTAGGCAGCACGTGCTCGGAAAAGTGGTTAAAGGGGAGTGAAGTGTCAAAAGTTGAGTGTTGGGTGTGCGAGCAGCGGGGGCAGCCCCATGCTCCCCTCGTGATGGAAATGCTGTGTGTGCCTGCAGGGCTCTCCCGAGAGCAAGGCTGTGCTCGGGGCTCTGGGAGAAACTGCTGCCTCTCCTCCAGCAGCAAATATCGGGAAATTTTCATCCTGGGTTGTTGCTCTCCTCATGGTTTCCTTGCAGTTGCTGTGAGGAGAGCGGTGGTTATTTTTCGCTGGGGGTTTGTCTCTCTCAGTGTGTTTTTAAAGCTTTCCTGTGCAGTTTGGGGGTTGTGACCTCAGCAGGAGAAGCAGACTTGCAGGGCCTATCCTGCTGGCCGTGCCTTGGCTGGATCTGGATTTAAATCCATAATTCTGGTCGTGTCCATCACCCCAGAAACAAAGAGAACACCCCAAGCAACGAGTTTGGCTAAAGAAATCACTGATGAATGATAAAATAAATAAATTATAAATTCTTATAAAATAAATGTCCACCAGTCAAGAACCCAGCTACAAGTCCTGCCTGTAGGTGCGTTTTGGCAGCGATTTGGGATGAATCCTGATGGGACAGAGGTGCAGGAAGAGAGGAACAGAAAATTATCCATTCACTTGTCCCTTGCTGCTGAGAACGCTGCAGCCAGCTCCCCACTGCTCCCCACACACTGGTGGTTCCAGGGGATGATAAAAGTAGCCTGGAGTGGTTTTGTTGCTATGGGAAAAGTGCTAAAAAAGGCTGGATCTCTTGTAGAGCTCAGATCCTTTGGGTATTTAATGTACAATTTCTGGTAGGGACACTCAGAATTATACCTCTGATTCTAAATTGCTTAAATGTTGAAACATATGGTCTTGTGTGCTGTTCTCCAGGAAACAACTGGCTGTTTCCAAGCTGCCAAATTCAAATAAACTCGGGCTGGAGGAAGGGGGAATCTGCAGCAGCTCAGAGGAACTTTAAAAGAGAGGGATTTTACTGAAAAGCCAACCTGACGTATAGAAAAACCCTAATTAAACTTAGTGCCATATATCGGTAACAGATAATTAAATGTTAATAGCTGAGAAGTTTTTCAATTAAAAATGAACTGTTTGTGTCCTCTTGATTTCTTCAGGGGGCCAGGGCCGTGTCGCTGGCGTTTGTGGCGTTCCCTGCTACAGTAATCATTTTAATAAAATGCAATTATCTGCATAATTAATTTCTTTGACTGCTCTGCTGTGTCCTTCTCTTGCAGAGGCCAGAATGTCAAAGATCAAGTAGACTGGAGAAAATAAAAAATTCACGTTGTGAAAGGATATAAAAAATACTTGGAATTTCAATGCATTGGCTTCTATTTATCTCAAATGTCAAGGGCAGTGTAAAATGTATTTTTAAAATGTGTTTTTGTATGGTTTGAGCCCATTCTTGGCGTAGTTGCGAATCTAGAGGGGCCATTGTTCTTTGAGAGAGTTTGAGGGGGTTTCTTTGTACAAAGTGACAAAAAGAAGACTTGGAGTACTGGGCTGCCATTGTTCCTGTGCGGCGCTGTAAAATTTGATTTGAAATTAGGACCTCGGGGCAAGCTCTTCAATAGCCAGTTTTTATTTTCTGCCAGCATTTTAATCACTCTTGGGCTTAAAGTGGATGACCAACATAATGCCTCTATGTTTAATAGAACAGTTCATATCTTGAAGGCCAGTTAACTGAATTCAGGGATCTGTCATCTGCCCAACATTAGTCTTTTCTGTTTCCTGTCTATTTATGAAGATAGCTCTGCACTCCAGCCAGCTCTCAAAGAAGAGCAACTCTTTCTTTCTCTTTTTTCCCCCTTTTTTTTCCCCCCTCTGAATTTCTTCAGAGCACTGACATCTCTTTTAGCGATCTCTTAAAGGAGCCGGGCGGGTGCTGTGGCATCGGACCCCGCTCGTGTCACCAGCTGGGGCAGGGAGGGAGGGACAGCTGGAAGGCTCAGATTTCCCAGTGAAACGGGATGGTGGGAAGGGAAAAGCGATAGCTTGGCCTGAGCCTCGTGCAGCTCGTTGGGATTCACATCCGGGGATGTGTGAGCGGGGAAAGGAGGAAAAGCGGGGAGGAAATACAAGTTTGAAAGGGCTGATGTGCAGGTTGTGTTGTGCTTAGGAGAATGAGGGAACGAGTGCAGGTTATGTCGTGCTTAGGGAACGAGTGTTTGGTCGTTCCCAAGGGCGGTTTGATGTGTTTGGGTTATGGAATGCTCGGGGTGGGATCTGCGTGGGTGCAGCTCAGGTTTAAAGTGAAAAGGAAGCGGCAAACAGGAGGTTTTGGTGCTTTAGGAGCAGCTGCTCTGGGAGCTGTCGTTACGTTCCCTGTAGCCACCGATGTCCTGCCCCTCACCTGGGCACACGGGGACAGCAGGTCCTGCCCGGGGACAGCAGGTCCTGCCTGGGGACAGGGGTCCTGCCCAGGGACAGGGGTCCTGCCCGGGGACAGGGGTCCTGCCTGGGGACAGGGGTCCTGCCCAGGGACAGGGGTCCTGCCTGGGGACAGGGGTCCTGCCTGGGGACAGGGGTCCTGCCCCTCCTGTCCTCAGCTGGACGTCACCCAGGAGTTTGCTGGGGTGCCAGGGTGGCTACAAGTACAGGTGACGTTTCAAAAAGCAGTAGCACAACGCAAACTGCGCTTTCCTAATGAAGATGTAAGGATTGGAACAGATGTTCCCTCGAAGTTTTGGGTTGAGATGGCTGTCCTGAGTGCTAATTGTGACAGTGTGATTAGGGAAAGGACTTCGCCCACGAGGCTGTTTCACGCTGACCACACACTGACCATTAACTGGTGGTGGTTTCTGATTGAGTTAAAACTGGGCAAAGCTGACACCAGCAGCCCAGAGTAGAAGGGAAGATGTTCTGTATCCCATTACTAATTATGATCTGTTACACATGACAAGTAATTCCTAGTAAGCTGGAATTTGGGGTCAGTTTGCCAGAAATGAAACAACTCCAGACACAGATGAATTTTCAGTCACAGTCATCCGATGCCTTTGTTGTCTTTATTTGTCCGTAATCAACAGAATCCAGCTTGTTTTCCACGCTGTTCCTCGTGAGGATGCAGGAGCAGAGTGGCTCACCAGGGCTGGGATCTAGGAGAGGTTAACATATTCAGCAGCATCAAGCAAAGCTTTTCATTCACGTTCAAATGGAGCTGTGTGGGTGGCTCCACAATGTGGGAAACGCTTTTCATTGAAGAATCTGAATATTTTGTAAGGAAGTGAATAGTTGCAAATAATCTTTTCTGTAACACTGAAATAAAGAACAAGTGAGCTATTCTCAGAACATACTGAAGCGTTACTGTCTTCAGTGATTTAACAGAGCTATACAGAAAAAAATATTCCAAACTTGACAGATTCATATCCTAATCTTTTGCTCCTTCATCAGGAGACTGCGTGGTTTGTGGAGCTGATAGCAGTTAAAGCAGGAGGAATTAAAGGAATACATTTGCTCCAGCACTGCATTTTGGGAAATACAACTCAATTTCTGAAATGATAAATGTCAGCTAGGACTCTGATAGTCACCATGGGGCCCGTGGGCTGGGAACATCCCCAAAACACCCAGCAGCTCATGTGGGCCAGGATTTTGGCTCCTGCCAGGATGCTGGGGAGGCTTTGGTGCTTCATGTGAATATGCCAAGCACTGGTACAGGCTGCCCAAAGCCGTGGTGGAGTCCCAGATTTAAAGGTTGTGTGGATGTGGCACTCGGGGACGTGGGTTCGGTGCCTTTGGCAGTGGAACAGTTGGACTTGATGATCTGAGAGTTCTTCCAACCTCAGGGGTTCTCTGCTGTAACACAAGAATGAAATTTTGCTTTCAGTATTTTACCGAGGTGAGACTTTTCCCTGACTTGCCTACCCCTGAGTGCAGGGTTTGAAGGACAGGGCCGGGCTTCAGGATTCTCCAAATCCCAATCCACAGCCCAGCTTTCCTGCATTTCCACCCGTGATGTCCAGCAGGGATGCTGCAGGGCCGAGGTGGGGCTTTAATTCCCTGCAGGAATTCTGCAGGGCTCTGTGTTCCCACACAAAAAAACTTGGAGCGAGTCTGGGGCATCTCCAAGGCAAGGCTGAGCAGGTCAGCACCAGCCTTTGCTAAACGTGATTAACTTTATCCATCTCCTGGTGTATTTCTTTCCAATCCACTCCAGTGCTTGATTTAATTTTCCTTTCATGTAAACTCCAAGATTTAGCTTCATTAGAATGATTGCAGGGATTCCCTGCACACGGCCGGCTGCTCTCCTGATCCCTCGGGGCTTTCCTACCAACCCCTCCAGGCTGGTGGTGAGGGGGCAGAACAGCAGGGCAGGCAAGAGCTGGCGTGGAAAAGTTCTCAGAGGGGAAATCCAGTTGGAATCCTGCTTGGGAAAGTGAGCAGCAGGTTAGATCTGGTGGGGAGGAAAGGAGCCACCCCTGGCAGTGTTTTTCTGAGCATCCTGTGGATTTGGTGATCAGTAGATACTCTTCATCTTTTTTTTTTAATAATTAAAAATTGCTTTTAAAATAATTTTGAGAGGTTTAGTGAAAAACAGTAGTGCCTTTATTCTGAATTACCCACTTTGCCAGTTCCCAGAAGTGTGTCATGTGCTACACAAGCCTCTCGTTGTTTTTACCTTTTCTAACAAGTTCAAAACCCAGCCACAATTGTTTTCAAGCTTTAGGAGGTTAATATTGCATAGACCATTTTAACCACCATTTTAAACTTGTTTTCTCACCCAAAAAAAAAAAAAAAAAAAGGGACTTCTGGCTTTTTCCACAATATTAGATCTATCATATCAGAGTCCTTTATTGAATATTTTATTGACCGTCTGCTTGCCCTATGCTAACCTGCCTGACATCCAAAGTTTCTCCCTCTCTGGAGAGGCCACGTCAGTTCCCATTAAGCAGCTGAGCGTGAATTTTCCCTTCGTATTTCCTGTGGATAAACTCCATCCCAGCAGGAGGAACCTGGGCCCTGGTGCATCCCAGGGACTGCCAGAGCCGGCGTTGGCTCGGGGTGGATTTGAGGTGGCCTTGGCAGGGCTGGGCTCCGCACACGAGGATCTTCCCTTCGGGGCTGGCGTCAGCATTTTGTGTAATTTTTGCTTTGCACAAATGTAAAGGTATTGAAGAGGAAAATGTCTTCCCCTGGCAAGTTAATGACTTGAGTTCTCATAGAAGCAAAGCTTGGAGCAAAAGGGAGAGGAAAGTGCATCTTCTGCTTAAATTGGGCAGCCTGACCAGGAACAGGGCTTTGATGTGCTCAGCTGGTGCAGATTTAATTATCTCTGTTAATTTTCCAAATTTTTTTTTATCTGTTATTAATATTTGATTTTACTTTCTGTACAGCTTCCTTTTAAATTTATATAACATTTCAATTCTGTATTTTCTTTCTTCCTGGAAAGCCAGAAATCGGTGTTGTGGCGCTGGAGGGTTTTATGGCCACATAAACCCTTTGCTTGCAGTCTGCTCTGCTTGGGCATTTTTGAAAGCTCTGTGCTGAGCCTGCTGCCCTCTCAATAACGTGCCCATGGTTTTTTGCTGTGCTATGTGACATTTACTAAATAGTTTTAATACAAAATAGGTATAAATCTTTCATAATTCCTTCGCTGACATGGTTGGAATAATGGACAATGTCATTATGTGCCTTCCTTCGTATGCAACGATTGTTTGACAGACATTGTGGCGTCTGAGCAAAGCATCCAGGGCAAGGGAAAAGAGAATTTTCCTCCAAGCCATAAAATATTTTAGGCCACCTTTCATGGTGTCTTACTTGAAAAAAATTTTTTTAAACAGAATCTCAAATATTTAGAAAATTTGTTTTCTTTCAAGGAATAACAATTCACACAAGAACTTAAAACAGGACAGCTCTACCTGAGCTTTACTATTCTTAAAAAGCTCTCAGGAAAAAAAGCAAATTTGGAGAAACAGACTGCTAGATTGTGTTTCTAAGTGTGTTTTCATTGGGGTGGGAGGGGTGAACAAAGTTGGTTCAAATTCTTCCTCTGTGACTGCACTGCCCAGCAGATCTGTGCTGGCAGCAACGTGTCTCTAACTCAAAATATGATAAGAAAGGGAGGGGATTTAATTTTTTAAATTGTGGTTGTGGAAGTCTGTGGAGAAGGGGTTCTGTGGGTGCAGTTCTTGGGACATGTAAGGGTTAGATAGCTTTGGGTTTTTCGTGCCTTTCTTTCTCCAAACTTGGTGTCAGATGTTGTAACTTGATTTATTTTCCCATTAGCTTTTGCTAATGATACTAAAACCTCTTTTAAAAGCTTTCCTAATTAATGATCTTCTTGCTCCCAAACAAAAACTATATTGTCTTTGAGAAGTGCCTGAGTATTTTAAAAACAACGGGCTGTTGGTAGGTTTTATTGCCTCATGAATTTGGGGTCAACACACCTATTATTTGCCAGAGTTAATTTGTGCTGGGTTATTGACTGTCGGCTTGTTGGCGATATCTGACTCTTGTAAAAGTTACACTCATCTCAAACGGCTGTAATTTTATTCTTGGTGCTCTGGTGCCACAATATTTAGCTAATAAAAGAAGGGGAGCAGTTGTACAAAGGCAGGTATTTAACTTCAGGCTCTGAGAGCAGGGGAGTGAGGCTGTCATTGCTCTTTGGATTCCTCTCTAACGCTGAATGGTTTTAACTTTCCTTTAGATAAGGAGAGGGGAAAAGACAACTCTGTTAAAATGTGTAAAAATGTACAAGATGCTTAGGATTTGTTAAAGTTTCTGATCAGACTTTTCAGGTGGCTCTGGCTGAGATCAGGGCTTGTCCAAGGGGAAGTTTGGCCACTTGCAAGGGGCTCAGTGGCACTAAAATACCCAACTTCCCCCAGAAAGATGGAAGAGCTTAATTTTGTGTGTCAAGGTGAAAATACCCCTTGGACTCTCAAACTGGAAGCACAACAGATAGTAAAACTGGCTAAAAATCCCCTCAGAAACCATCCCTCGTGTGTTTGCAATTCAGAATTCCATTGCAGTCCTGGGGAATGGTTCTTTCTGCTTTTCCAAGTGTCTGCTTCCATCCCAAACCTGAGCCATGTGTCCTTGTGGGGAAAAACCCCGAGTTTTCTCTAAACCAGCCTTCAAATGCTCGGTGCCAAGCCCAAAGCCTCTCGCTGTGCCTTGCTCTCCCAACTCCAGTCAAGAAGAAGTTCCTCAGCAGAATCCAAATGAGCACCAGGAAGTCATGACCTGTAACGTGGGAGCTGGAAAATATCCATTTATTCTGCAGGGTGCGCTGGGAAATCACGTGTTCCTGTGGAGGGAGTTCAGGAGAGGAGTGATCTCGATCCTGTTGTCCCAGTATTTTCCCAATGAGGTTTTTTTTATATGGCCAGATATGTTGTTAGTCTTCTGCTTCATTCTGACAGAAACAATTAAAAATATTCCTCAGCATGCTGGATCCCTGCAGATCCAGGGGGCACCTGGCAGGAGTTTGTTCTAAGACACTCAGCGCAGTCACTTCCTATTAAAAAGGGGAGGGATATTCTGACCCCTAAACCCAGGACTGCTGAGCAGATGACAGTCTCATTCTTTGCTTGATTTCCAGCAGGCTCTGGCTTTTGGCTCTCTGTGGTGGATATTTATTGCATAAAAAGGGGGAAGCATCTGAGGCTGCTTTAAGTCAAGTCTGGGAGTTTCCCTGCCTGCCCCAGCCATCCTGAGGAAGCACCTGAGGGTCTAAAGCATCTCTGATCATCCTGCATTCGGCAGAGGTGCACACCATCTCTGGCATGGTTGCTTTCTAAATAACCCCCCCAATCCTTCCTGAATTATTTTCGCTACTTTTTAGTGGGTGTATAGCTTTTAAAACTGGAAAACCAAGAGCTGGCTCTGTTCATTTTCTCATGAAATCGTAGCCAGAGCAGTGAATTCATAGCAAAGCTCTTACTCAGTGGCTACTGTATTATAAATAACTCTTCACCTTGGCCCTGTTTCTGCAGCCATTACTCACTGTGAGTAGCACTTACGAGCCCATAGTGGCAGAGAAGTAGATGACTCTGCTGTCATTACTCCCAGTTTTAGTTCCTTGGCACATCAGAGGTCTCTTTTCAAACAGGGCATCGCTTTCCTCAAGAAGTGGCGAGTTTTCCTACCTGGTAAGGCAACACTTGCAGAAATTATCCCAGGGAATTAGTACTGAAGATCAATCAAAAATCCAAGCAGAGGAGAGAGGAAGAAACCGTAGCCTGGGATTTTTGGAAGGGTGCATGCTTAGAAGTGGTGCTGTGGTTTGTCCTTGGGCACTGTCAGGAGTGAGAAGCTGAGGAGCAGCACTGATGGGAGAGGCATCACCTCATCCCTCCTGCTTTCCCACTCTGCTCTGCTTTCAGAGTGTAAATTAACTTAAAGGTTCAAAGCTTTGGGGAAGGATTCCAGACCAGAGGTCATCTTCTCTGGGTGGTTTATTGGCTGGCCCGCGTTTGCCCACATCTCTAGTGTTTACCAGCTGAGGGAGTTTATGAAATTTTGATGCAGGAATTAGGTTGTTGCTCGTCTTGTACCTCCTTGCTCATATTATTGACAGTACCACTGAACTGCTCGAGGCAGATCGTATCGCAGTGATCACCGTGCTCTTTCAGCTCTCCACTGCTGACAACATCAGAAGTGTTTTAACAGGGTTTTAATGGGCAGCCTCTGCAGCTCCTTGGAGGGTTGCAAATAGCTGCCGTGAAAAACCTTTTCTGCCGCGCTGAGCGGCCGTGCCCTCCTTTCCTTCCGTTCCTTCGCTCCCTTCCCTTCCCTCCCTTCCTTCTTTTCCTTCC
>VZTX01028497.1:57756-97296 GCA_013400915.1 Pardalotus punctatus | reverse complement strand
GCCTGGCCGTGGCTGCTGACAGCTCCTCCTGATCTGGGCACTGGGCAAGTCCCTGCCTCTTCCAGGGGAGCTGTGAAGGAGAACAAACAGGGCTGTGAAAGCGTTGGGAAGAGCCCGGAACCCAAACTGCGTCCGCAAATCCCCTCGTCTCCGGCGGCTCCCCCGAACAGCAATCAGACAAGTTACACCGATGCTCAGCACAGCTTTTCTCCCGCTCTTGTTGCTCACAACATGTTTTCTGTGATACCCCAGAGCAAGACTTAACGATTTTGAAGAAAACAACCTTTATGTTTCAGCAGGAAACAGAATAGGGTGGAATAAATCCCCTTTTTCTCAAGACAAAGCGTTGGTTTGATGGCAGCAGTTTCTAGCTGAGTGGTTGCCTTGCTCTGCTTGTTACCAGAAATGAGGCTTGGAGAGCAGCTTTCTTTGGGCTATGGAAAAGCTTTCTCCTCCCTATTTTGCTTAATATAACTATAATGTGCCCTTTATCACACTTCAACTTGAGTAATCCCAGTTTAGAAATAGTGCAGAAATACCCATGGGAAAAAGCACGAGAAATGTACATTATAAAAAACACACAGGCCGAGCTCAAAAGATCCACTGACATATAAATTTAATTAAAAAATTATAGGTTTTCAATGAGGGCTTGTGTCTTCAATTTGCCAGTTTCCATGACTTCTTCAGCAAAAGTGTTTCTTTTCTGCATTCTTGGTGGAAAACACGCTGAGGGCTGTTACAGTCTCCAAGAAGAGTCTCTATTCTGTGTCACAGGGAAAAAATAAAATTACCCAAAATATGTGCACTTGAAATAAGTAAGAAAAATATCCACTTTCCTGTTTTGTTTTATTTCTATCCTCTAACAAAAGTTAAACTTCCCAGTAACGAGCAGTGCATGAAAAAGCATGTCCTAACTGTGTGAATAAGCTTCCTTTGATTGCATGTGCAAATTTCAGGGTATTTTGGTTCTTTCCATGAAAGATGTGCGAGATTGGATAAAACAGTGGTGAGTGGGCAAGCAGAAGAAGAGCTGATGGCCAAAGGTAGACCTTGGTTATAAATAGGACTCGTGATATAAAATGTCACTATTCAAAGAGGATTCTGGCTTAAAGAAGGGAATCCTGAAGTTGTATTACTGAAAATTATAATTTCTTCATCTACTGCGTGTTTAAAGGAAGAAATCACAGCAAGGGAATCCCGTGTTCCTTGGTGTGATGTCCTGGGACCAAGGGGTGTCCTAAATCCAGAGATTCTCCTCAAGGTCCTCAGTCTCCAATCCCGAGCAAAAATAAAACTTGAATTTCTTGGCTGCTAAAACTTAAAAAGGAAAATCTAAAGGTCTTTGGAACTCACCAGGATTAAATGCTTTTCTTAACTCTATTCTTCCATCCACTCTTCTTTCAGCAAAGCCCATCCCAAACTGAACCACTCAAATATCAGGGTTTATAAAAGCTACTCCTGCTTAATACCCATTAGTTCAGTTTTTCATGCAGTAAAGGCAGTGGCTTTTGTGGTGCTTTCTTAAGTCCAAAGCAGCTGCTCAAAGGACCAAATCTTTAGGTTAAGGGAGAGGAAAAACCCCTTTTCTCTGGAATTTCAGCCCCCCAGTAAATAAATGGAGGAGCTGTTCAGAGCAGAGCTCTGACTTTCACACTTTCTGCCTCCAAGCTTGTGGGTTCTGCTGCAAGTTGCAGCACTGAAAACCACTGTGGTTTTTGTTTCTCTAACTTAATTAATAAAAACAATTCATCAGTAGCTGATGCCTTTCAGAGTGGTTTTTCCCTGAGTCAGCTTACTGGGGAAGAGCTTCATTATAAATTACAATTAGCGAAACAAAAAGAAATAGGCAGAATAAAGCTCCTGATGCGGTGGGCTTCTCGTGGCTGAGTTTATTTGAGGAAACTTGTAGCCAAAATGCTGCATTCTTCTTTATATACATTGTTCCATGTATAAAATTTTTTTTTAAGAGTTTAAATAAGCAGGAGCAGGAGGGACTAAGGGAAGGCAAAGGAGCTGGTGCTGCTTTAGACTTATTTTCATGCAGATTGTTTGTCACCTGTGCTGGTTCAGTTGCTGCTTTGAAGTTAGTGTGGCATTAGCGTTGTGCCTTAGGCAAGGTTGTTTGCTGCCTCTCTGTCCGTGTTATTTCACTTGTGTTCATGTTCACTCCTATCTCATAGAATTGCTCTGCCAATTTGGATGTAATTGTATGAAACTTGGCTTTTGGTTTACCCTATAGCTTCTGCTCACACCAGCCATCCTTCCACCCTGCAGAAAGACACTTGGTGAATGAAAGGCGTTGGATGGGCCTGGCCATTCCTGAATTTTCCCATCAACAAAAATGGAATATTTTTAATCTTAACACATTCTAACCAAAATCAATCCGGAGTCAGAGCCACATTCATTCAAAAGGGGGGATCTGATGTAATTGTGCATCTTACAGTTGGACTCCACGATCCCAGAGGTCTTTTCCAGCCTCAGCGATCCTGTGGTTCCTGTGGATGCAGGGTGTGATTCCAGTCGGTGTGTGAGGATCTGCCTGCCCGAGCTTTGGACTGTGCAGGATCAGTGCAGAGGTTGAAGGGATGGATTCATCGCTGCAGCTGTTTGTTTTTTTAACATCATGGAATAGAAAAATGATTGCACAGGTTGTGTCACTGCTTGACTCCTCTCTGCCTCCCTCCCTTTATTCCCAAATATGATTTTATCCCACGTATCTGGGGACAGCAAGGTGCTGCATAGCCAAAGGGCACTTCCTCACTTAAGGGCTGAAGAGTTCCTTTAAAAATAGACCCTGTGTGTACCTCTAGGTTCAGTCACCTAAAAGAATTGCTAAAATTTCCTTACATTGCGTGTGCTTCTTCAGCACGCAGAGCAAACATAAACTGCAGGGGCTTCATTAAAAAAAAGGAAAATGAAATGTCCCTTTTGCTTCCCTGCAAGAGCTGGGAGGTTCTCAGGTGTCCTGGGCACTGCACCCATCACCCCAGGTACCCAGGCCACGGTGACGGGAGAGAGCTGAGACTCTAGGTCAGGTTTGGGAACATCCATTTGTATTTATGGCCTGATTCAAGGGTATTAAATGTATAAAATATGTATGTTTAAGTGAAGTATTCGAATCTCCAAGTCACTCCGCTGTTAATGTGCTTTTAAGTGTTTTCATGACGATGTGCTTAGGTAGGAACAAATTGGNTCCTATCTCATAGAATTGCTCTGCCAATTTGGATGTAATTGTATGAAACTTGGCTTTTGGTTTACCCTGTAGCTTCTGCTCACACCAGCCATCCTTCCACCCTGCAGAAAGACACTTGGTGAATGAAAGGCGTTGGATGGGCCTGGCCATTCCTGAATTTTCCCATCAACAAAAATGGAATATTTTTAATCTTAGCACATTCTAACCAAAATCAATCCGGAGTCAGAGCCACATTCATTCAAAAGGGGGGATCTGATGTAATTGTGCATCTTACAGTTGGACTCCACGATCCCAGAGGTCTTTTCCAGCCTCAGCGATCCTGTGGTTCCTGTGGATGCAGGGTGTGATTCCAGTCGGTGTGTGAGGATCTGCCTGCCCGAGCTTTGGACTGTGCAGGATCAGTGCAGAGGTTGAAGGGATGGATTCATCGCTGCAGCTGTTTGTTTTTTTAACATCATGGAATAGAAAAATGATTGCACAGGTTGTGTCACTGCTTGACTCCTCTCTGCCTCCCTCCCTTTATTCCCAAATATGATTTTATCCCACGTATCTGGGGACAGCAAGGTGCTGCATAGCCAAAGGGCACTTCCTCACTTAAGGGCTGAAGAGTTCCTTTAAAAATAGACCCTGTGTGTACCTCTAGGTTCAGTCACCTAAAAGAATTGCTAAAATTTCCTTACATTGCGTGTGCTTCTTCAGCACGCAGAGCAAACATAAACTGCAGGGGCTTCATTAAAAAAAAGGAAAATGAAATGTCCCTTTTGCTTCCCTGCAAGAGCTGGGAGGTTCTCAGGTGTCCTGGGCACTGCACCCATCACCCCAGGTACCCAGGCCACGGTGACGGGAGAGAGCTGAGACTCTAGGTCAGGTTTGGGAACATCCATTTGTATTTATGGCCTGATTCAAGGGTATTAAATGTATAAAATATGTATGTTTAAGTGAAGTATTCGAATCTCCAAGTCACTCCGCTGTTAATGTGCTTTTAAGTGTTTTCATGACGATGTGCTTAGGTAGGAACAAATTGGGCTTGCGGGGAAGTTCAGGGCAGATAAAATTTAGGATGCCTCGAGCTTCTTCAGATGGATTTAGCAGCAGGAGGAGGCAGGGCTGGAGTGGGGCTTTCCTGAGCAGTTGTTCTGTCTGCCGTGTGGGCCAGTCAGGTACAAAACAGAGATGTCAGTGAGCAGATCTCCATCAATGATGTGGGGGTGCCCTGCCCCAGCCACCCCAAACCTCTGCCCTGGCTCTGTGTGCCCCAGTGCCAGAGAGGAGGCGACTCATCCTGCAAATATTTCCAGTCACATGCTGCAGAGTGTTTTAGGCAAATTTTGTTTCAGCAGCTGTCGGATGAAAACTATCAAAGCTCAGTTTTGTTCCTGGAGCTCTCGGAATATTCGTCATGGGTTCCCGGGGCTGAAAGCAGTCATGTGTGGCAAAGCCACACTGCCAGGCTCTTGTGCTCTGGAATTTAGAGGGAAATGAGGATCCTCTCCCTCTCATTTACTTCCATCGCTGCCTCTTCCTTTATTTCCGTGCGCTGAGGTCTCGCAGTCTTGGAACTGGGCAGCTCCTTTCTAAAATGCAATATTTACCCTGTGCCACTTCTGAGTCTGCATCCTCAGCGACGGAATTGATTCAGTTGGTGCTGCTGCACTTTTAATGTTCCCTTTTATGTTCATGTTTGTTCCAACAGAGTGGCCACTAGCACAGACGACTTGAACTTGTATCACCCGCAAACTGACAACGCTGGAGCCACCAGTTTGTCATTATCCCTCCTAGTGTATCTGATTTAATTTTGCAACAGTGGATTAATTCTTAAAATTGCAGTGCTTTTTGCTCGTTAATGGTCAGTAAATGATTCGGGGTGGGAGGGGGGTTGGTGGGGGAATGGGATTCATCAGTTTTGTAGTCGTTTTAATTCTTCTCGTTTTAAGTTGTTCTATAAATATGTCTTTATGGATGTAGTTTTACTAGCTTAAAAACATCTAATTGAAAACAGTTGCTTAAATCTCTTTGGATCAAGGAGGCAGTAATAAGCAAAGAGAGTATCTTATCCCTGCAATCCAGAAACGCTTAGTGACTGGTATACTCAGTGCATGTGTAATCAGCTTCTTGTTTCATCTAAAAACCTTCGCTCTCGTGGTGTGATTTAGTACTTCCCCAGAAGCATGGTTTTCCTTGTCTGTAAGATTATCAACGAGCGAAACAAAATACATAAACCAAAAATGGCCGAACAGGCAGAAGTGTTTGGAGAACTCCTTCATTCCTTTGTGCCATCTCGCTGTGGGGGTGCTGCGTTGTAGCCCGTCAAGGCCTCGATCTGAATCTCCCAAATTCACATTTTGCTGTACATTATGTAACGTTATTCTTATGATTTAACATTTACATCAGGCAGGACTGATCTCTGCTGTTTTGTGAGGGCCCCCAGCAGATGAAGCCGTGGCTCTTAGAGGAGATCAGCCTGGGCATTTCCCAACTGATGCTGCTTGGGAATCCCGAAGCACCGAGCTCCCAGGGAGAAGAGCTCGGAGCTGCCTCTGCTTCCTGAGCTCTGTGGGCTTGGGTTTGCCAAGGGGGCTGTGCTGGGATTTGGGTTTGGGGCCTCGGCTGCCGTTTGTTCGATGTCAGAAATGTGGATCCTTTCTGGCTGATGAGATGTGCTGACCGTGCATCCCTGTGTGCGATGGGGGATCCTGGGATCGTGTGACCGCTCTAAATTGTGTTGTTAATACATTCAAACAAAAATAGCTGCTGGCCTGGTTTTTGAAGGCTCATAGCTGCGTCCCTCTGGTTTGGAATGGTACCATTTTCCAAAGGGATCCTCAGAAAGTGCCCCACCAGCCCTCGGAAGGTTGGAAATGGTCTCGTTTTGAAGCCAGGGAAAGAAAGCCAGTCTGTACTGGGGGAGAGAGAAAGGAAAAACCACAATATTTCCTTCGTGCAGGTGGGAAGTAAAACAGCTTAAATTATGTGACTTTTAGTAATATTTCTTTTCTTTTTTTTTTTTACATCTGTGTTTATTCATCTGGATTGGACTGTCCACATGCTCTACTGTAATGCCCCATTAGGAATCATAATTGATGGAGGTGGTAATTTAATTTAATAAGATTTCGCATATCTTATTCCTTCTTGTTTAAACAGGCAAACTGTGACCTGGACTTTACTCAGAAAGTTCTGTCATTTTCCTTTTTTATTTATTTTCTTTTGAGATGTCCTCCACACAAATTTGTCAGTCTGAAGGATTCAAGAGCTGTGGCAGCACCACAGCACTAAGGAGCACACACTTGTGCGGCATCTGATTCTTTGTCCAGGGTTAAAACTCAGAGTTCAACCCCTGAAATTCTTTTTTCAAGTCTTTGTGATAAGCAAGCAGCACTTCACACAAGGCCTTTGTTGGAAATCACCCGTGGTTTGGGGCTTTGAGAAATGCCTGAGTGTGTTCTGCCCATCTAAAAGCCGTCCATTACAAAAAATAATCAGACATCCTTTTTCTCTTGTACATTTGTGTCATCCTGCGAATCAGAAGCATTTTGTGTGCTGAGGGCAATGTGCTTTGCTTTTGGAATTCCTGAGTTTCACTGAAACCCTGGGGCATAGTTTGTTCAGGAGACCTGAGGTGACCTGTAAATGGGAGCTGCTGTGTCCCTTTGCTGCTTAGCAAGATCATTTTAAAGAGAAAGTGAAATGCAGTGTCCAGATATAATGAGATAACGTCATAATCCAAAGAGAAAAGCAGTATTTTTATATTAGTTGGCCTCTCCAAAGCACATTCTCATTGCTTTCCTCTTAGATGGGCAGTTTCCTCGTTCGTAAATGACAAATCTCAGATGGAAAAAAAAAAAAAAAAAAAAATCAGGTGACTTTCCTGAGCCCATAAAACTCCTTATGCAAGCAGGACTGGAGCTGAAGAGTTCCCGTGGAGGTTTGGATTCTGTGTTGCTGCTTGGGATGCTGAGCTCTGCTGGCAGGGAAGGGGTAGGAGGGAGGAATACCTGGTTAGGATAATGTGCTGGCTTATCTGGGAACCAGCCTTCCCCCTCTCCTGGACTGAAAACCTCAGTTTTTCCCCTAAATCCCCATGGTGGACTGTCTATAAACACACTGACAGTCTGAAAAATAAGGGAGGGACCTGTTCCCTGTCCCCTTTTCCCATGGAAAGCAGGAAATGTGTTGGAGCTCCTGAGCTGCTGTCTTGCCGTTTAATTCACCTTAAAATTAACGAAGAATCTTTATTGCCGTTGGCTTGGAGTTGGATTAGTTTCTAAACTCTCAATATTTGAGCTCCCTCAGGGGAAGGGTGAATCTCTGTCTCCCTGGGGATGGGGTGTGGGAAGGACCCTCCACATCCCAAACTCGTGTTTGTCCACAGCAGCACATCCCATTCCGAGGTGCAAAACCAAGTTCTTGTACCAGCTGGGAATCTGGTGGAGTTTGCATCCATCTGACAGCGTTTCCAGATGTACAGGAGCAACTGCCTGTTCCTGTACGGGGCCATTCCCTTGTGCTGGGTTTGGGTTTGGGGAGGGGGATTGGCCGCTTGGTTTTCATAGCGTGAAAAACAGATGTTGCTGCCCTGCACTGTCTGGAAGCTTTCCCTCATCCCCCAGCCCTGCCGTGGGTGCTCGTCTTGTGAACCAAGACAAATTCCACTGGAGGTGTTAGAAAGTTACTTCCATTTCCAGGTTTTTTTAATGATTCCTCCCTTTTCTTGCACGGTGGGTTAGGAACGTGTTAAAGCCGGTGGTAAAGTAATTTATGAAGGGCAGCTGGAGTTCAAAAGGTTCAAGTGTACAAGTTCAGTTCCAGCATCGTTTGGATCTTCACACCTCGGTGTCCCAACAGAGAAACTGGATACTGAGTTTTTACAGGTTTTACTGTAAAAACGGAGCCCTCCAGAACTTTTAGTAACTAATGGATTTTGCAGGAGTGATTTGACTACCCTGCGTGTCCATTAGCTGGTTTGCTTTGATGTCTTTGCTGGAAACCTAAATGGCTTTTACTTGCACTTTTTTTTTACCAGTTCTATGTTTGCAGGAGATGTCTTTTGTATCACAGTAGCCGGTAGGAAAAAAGTGATGTACTCAAAGCTTGTAGGAGCATTTAATCACAATATCCTAACTAGAATTTAAACTGTGTGTTGTCAAGAAAGTTTCCATCTGTAGCCTACCAATCCCGAGCTGACTACATGCAGTTTTAATCTTCTGATTCTTGAATTCATTCTTTCCTCTGTGGCTTTGGTGGTGTTAAAATTTAATCCTCAGCAGCTACATTGTATTGAATCTATATTTCTCTCCTTTCCTTGCTTGTCCTGCTTTGTTCCTGGCAATGGGGTTTGAAATATCCTGAAAAATCTGTGTTTTCTAGTATGGGGATGATTGATAAAATACCTTTCTACCCTGTGAGTAGTTCAAGTTTTCTCTCGTATTTATTGAGCTGCCAGATACTGGGCATAATTAATTTCATATAATATACTGTTCCTGTTAGAGGTGCACACCTTTGATGGGCAACTCTTAAAAATATCTTGTGGATTTAAAAGAATTTTTCCTCCTGTTCTTTTCTGTCACTTACCCTGGATTTGTCTATTTTCTATCACCGATGAGAATTAACTTCATGCACTGATATTCAGAGCAAACTTATTCTGTGTTGCAAAACGATCCAGAACAAGAAAAAAAACCTAGAAAAATACCAATTTTCAGGTATATATGGCAATTCTGGAAATTTGACACGTGGAAAAGCTGGCTGGAACGATCAAACCACTTCCATTTGGAGGAGGGGGCTGGGATGGGCTGGGGGTGTTGGTCCCTGTCAAACAAGTCCTCAGGAGGAAGGAGGTGTTGGAGCTCGTGTGGTTCCCCACACAAGGCTTTTATTTTGTGGTGGAAAATCTAATCTTTCCGAGACCATTTCTCTTGGGTCTAAGTCTGAAGTCTGCTTTCTATTGGGAGATTGGCATGAAATCCACAGCACTTAAGAGGATAAAGGCCTTTGTCTCCAAAATGTACATTTTTTTTGGAACTGTAAAGGCAGTGGAACAAGAAATGGTTCTAAGTATATAATGTTAAGATTCACCCTTGTAATCCTTTCTCAAGTAAAAATGTGTTATAGATCAATTTTATCGATTCCGATATTTTTTCCACGTGTTTGAGAGCATTCACTTTTTAAAAAAAGGGAAATCTTCCATGTTTAACTAATGATTGAAGAATTAAAAAAATTAATTACGGCTTATAAGGACCTACTGTCACTGATGAGAGTGACGTATTCTGGTTCCTCTGTAGGCACCATTTGATTTCTGGGAGAAGCACGGGAGACTTGAAAAACAAAATAAATAAAATCCCATTTCTCTTATTGCCTTTCTTGTTTGCATGGTCACTTTAAAGGACCCCAGAGCCTTTTTGGCTTTAGGACATAAATAGATGGAAACAAGAGCAGACCCCTGACTCATGTCAGTTCTTCTGGCACCACTGACTTAAATCAGTTTACACCAGCTCAGGATCGGGGCAGACTGGCTCAGACTGACTTTTTTAATGTGAACTTCTGACTTCCTTGCTTAGTACACTTAAATCTTGTGTTTTCAGCTTCATAAATTGATGTGCAGCAAAAATGGAATTGCCGCAGGTACTCGCACCGGGTGAAAAATTACAAAATAGGTCAGATGTGTGATGAGCTTTGCTGTTAGACTGAGAGGGACTGGGGTTGGATGGGATTTTGGGAAGGAATTCTCGTCCTGGCCCAGGTGCCCAGAGCAGCTGTGGTTGCCCCTGGATCCCTGGGAGTGTCCAAGGCCAGGCTGGAGCAGCCTGGGGCAGTGGGAGGTGTCCCCATGGCACTGGGTGCTTTTTAAGGTCCCTTCCAACCCAAGCCAGTCTGGGATTCTCTGTTTCTATCCATCCATCTTTCCAAAAAGCCGCACTCGTGGCGTCCCAAGAAAAACCACAGCCTGTGACATTTTACAAGTGAGTTTTACTCCCCAAAATCCCTCACACACACAAATATTTCTTCTGTTTGCGTTCAGCTCTGGGGAAGGGCAGCACCAGCTTTGTGCCTGGCCCTTGTGTTTTGTGCAGCTCGGGTCCCTGAGCAACATTTATAAAAAATTCAGAATTTTCTTTAATGCCTCATTTTGAGAGCTGGTTTGTTGGCCACTGCTTCACTTCCATTCAGAAGTCAAATTCAGAGCACACCGTGGGCAGCGTGGGACGCATTTTTGGTCTGTGAGCAGCAAAGGGCTTTGGCCATCCCTGCTCCAGCACTTTTAAGGCACCTCCTGGAGTGAGCCCGAAGTGCTTTTAAAGTGAGCCAGCATCACTTGGATGTGGGTGAGGTGCAGCAATTTGGGAATTGCTCCCAGCTGGTGGAGAAATGATTTCCAAGCAAGCTGGGTGGCTCTTTAACCACTCTTCCCAGTAGAAAGAAGCTAAAATATATAGAAATTGTTGCTTTGACAAATAATCTAATGAGCCACTCAACTTGCTTTATGTATTGAATGTAGTTGCTTGACAGTTATTATTATTTTCTAATGATATTAAGTTATAAATTATTAACAAGTGTTTAATTTCAGTCCAAACAGACCCAACAAAAGGGATTTGTATGGTTATGAATTGCAGCAAAATACAAAATTGTTGAGCTTTTAGTAAACGCAAACTTGGAGACCCTGGTTATTTCTCCCTCTTTCAACAGCCAGTCATGAAACTTTCTTGCCCTTTTCACCTTTAAACTTCATTTGAACTTGGAAAGAAGACTTGTGAATTGTGGAGGGGGGGAGAAAAAAAAAAAAAAGGGAAGAAAAGAAAAAGGGTGGGGGCTGGGGGGAGAAGCTCTGATTCTGTGTTACCGTAACAGTAATTCTGGCAAAATAATCCTCCTCTTGTGCATGAGTGTCTGCTACTGCTGCAGGGTAATCAGCTCACATGACATGCCTGGAGGCTAATGCTGGCCTGGGCTTTCTTTCTTTCTTTCTTGGTTGTTGGTTTTTTGGGTTTTTTTTTTCCTTCAAGTCCATATTTAAACAAAGGCTGATTATCCAAACAAGAATTTGGACTGCGTCAACTGGGCCAGTTAAATTATAGTTAGTAAAACTTGGCACCTTCCAGGCTTGGAATGTTACAATTACAGCTGGATCCTCGTTTGGTAGGAGCCGTACAGAGTAATAAAAGTGGAGATTTTTATCTTTATAGGACATAGCTTAACTCTTTGAACGCAGAGGACTAAGTGCCAAATATTACAGTTAGTGCTCAGACACCAAATTCCGGGCCAGGAAATGGGATAAACAGTTGAATCCACGCTCGTGTATCCATGCCAGTGCTCGGGTGGATGCTGTGGCACTTGGAGTGGATGTTCCTTATCCTCCGGGATTCCTTGGAGATGAAGAGCAAGAATACCAGCAGCAATTTGTTCTTGGTCTGCCCTGTCTTTCTGCTGCCTTTTCGACAGCACCGCTGTGCTTTTATTTGAATTTCTCCTCTTTTTGTGTTTCCTGTTGCTGTGAAGGTTTGTGTCCGTGCAGGATCTGGGTGATCTCTGGGATTGCTGTGATTTTCATCCCTCTGCAGAGCTGTCTTCAATACGGGCTCGAAATCCTCGTGGAGCTGCTCCAGGGGGGACAGGGGCCGCGAGGCAGAAGTTGGGTTTCATTTTAACAAACTGATGTTGACCATTCCAGATTTGTTTTCCCTCCTCCCCGGCAGAGAGGGATTGGCTTTGAGAAGTCACTTGCAAAGCCGAACTTTGGCTTTCTGGTTGTGCAATAAACAGCTCTGGTTGCCAGTCAGAAAATGAAAGTTCTTCTCCTAAAATTAAACCAAGAGCCCTTATCATTAGCCTAGAACAAATCAATGCCTTTGCATTAATGCCCGTGGAGTGGGGCCAGCTGACAGCTTTCCCTGATGGAGTCCTGTGCATTGCTTTATCTAAGTTTCTTTTTTAAGAAATTGTTTGTTGTTTGCATTTTCTGAAAACGTTACTGAGGAATAATGATTGAAATTCAAGCAATCAAGACCATCCAGAGCGTTTGCAAGAGCCCACCTGCTAGATAATGTTTAGCAGGCTGTACCTGGGGTTTTATCTTTGCTCTTCTTTGCACAGAATAAAAGTTCCCATTCATTAAAGCGTGGAAAAGTTCATTTCCTTTCCCGTGGCAGTTTCACTGTGTCCCAGTGTGCTTTTGTCAGTGACAAAATCTGGATAACATTGCTGCAGCCACGATGCCGTGGGAGCTGGGAGAGCAGGGTCTGTCTGAATGGAAGGACATTGCTTTTCTAGCCTTGAAAACCGAGAAGTTAAAGATTTTTCATCAAGATAAACGTGCAGATCCATAAGGTGCAGCTCGCTCTGGGAGGAATGATACCAACTGGAAGTAAGAAAGACCTAAGGAAAAATTGCGAGTTAATGTTTACTCTTTAATGAGTGCTTTAATGGAGTGACTTTACAACGTGACCTTTCCGATGGTGGCTGCTTCAGAAGGGGAGATTTGTGTGCCCTGGGCTCCTGGGAGGGAGCAGGAGCTCTTGGGTTTGGATCCAAACTCGGCATTTTCCATGGGCATGGCTCAAGGGAGAACTTCTCCCTCTGGAACCAGGGCATTGGGCCACTTCCCAGAAAACTCCTGACTTTTTGAGCCTGCAGGAGGAGGAACCCAAACCTGCAGTCTGAGGGAAAATAGCTGGACTTTCGAAGCTCCCTGCTGTGTGCCTGGGAGGCCACCAAGAGTTTCTTGTCCCGGTTTTGGGGAGGAACCTGGTTCTTGCTCGGTGTTCCCCCAGCCCTTTGCTGTCTGCTCAGCTCTCAGCCAGCCCTGAGGAGCAGCAGGGCTGTCCCAGTGAGTCTCTTCCACGACAATATTTCATTGCAAGCAGCAGCATTTGGTTTCTGGCCAGGAGAAAAACCCTGTCTTTATTCCACCTGCTCTCCTCACGTTTTGTCTGTGTTGAGCAGACTCATCTTAAGCCACAGGGATAGGCTCCAAGGGGTGCTTTGCTGATGGAAGGGACCCAGCTTTCCCACCAGGATCCCAGTGTCCATAGTGCCTGTGCATCCCTCCAGAAATGTCCCTGGATTTAAACAGAAAAGGAATCCACGGGGCCTTGCAGGTGGGATAATCCCAGAGCTGTTGACAGAGGGAATCTCAGATTTTAGACTCTCTTCAGACGGTTGGAATAGATTTCCAGCTGCCAAGGAGGAATCAACAGGAGTGATCCATGGAAAGAAAAGGTTTTGAACTGTTTTCTCACTGACATTGTTGCTACAGGAGTGACTCTTGATATTCCAGATGCATTATAACAAGCAAAATTATTTTCAACTTACTTATTATTAATTAATATTAGGTATTATAAAATATTTTCCATCTGAGTGAAAAAAAAAGATTCAAAATTTGCATTTTTATCTGTGTTTTGATTTCTCAGGACTGGTTGAACACACAGAAATATTTGTAGCCTTCTGAGGGTAGCAGGGATGCAAATGGTTTGGGAGTTGTTTAAATCAGATTTCTCAGTACAGTCTTGGGTGAATGGAACAGCAGCCAAATCTGTTGGGTCTTGTGAGTGAATTGTTTGTTGTTTAAAGCTTAATCAAAGGAACTTTTGCTTAAAAAGGAGGAGGAAAACTGAAATTAAATGTAGATATGTATGATAACTCTGTAATACAGCTTTTTCTCTTACAAATTGTGCTTTGAGTGGAGGTTCAGATAGATGGCAATAGCCGAAAATAATAATAAGGAAATTCTATTTATGCCACAAGTTGAGAATTCCCATCACCAGCAAATCCTAATTTACTACTTCATCTGATTTCTGATGGGAAAAATCTAATTGCTTTTGTACTGGAAATAAAGTTGATTGAACTCTGAGTTTTTCCAGTAGCTCCAAAGGTTATTTCCCAAGCAGTGCTCTGTTACAAACTGCACTGGTTTTTAGTTTATCTGCTTTTTTCAGCAGATGAACGTTCAGTGTTATTGTATGTAGGGGAAGGGAGACTCTTAATTCTGATCTAAATTAGATGTACTGGTAGGTGGGGCATTGTTTGACTTGCAGAACTTCACATGAAATCTCCTGTTAGAGATGTGATGGCAGAACCTCCCTAGGGATAAAACTGTGTGATAGGGAGAGCAGCTAAATAGAATTTGGGTGGGTTTCTTGTTTCCTATCAAGCTCTGCAGTTTCTCTCTAGAAGGAAACACTTGAGGACTCCTGCTGCTATAGGAACTGTTCAATCACTATGAACAGGCAGCTTGTCAGGAGCACAATCCTCAGAAATACTTGCTCTGAAGGTCCCTGGGCTTTCAATAGCAAATGTCAGTCATGAAAAAGCAGAGATTTATTTGTGTTTTTAAATTTTGTAAAGAATTACAGAATTTCTGTTTCGTTTAGGAAGCTAGAAGTCAAAAAAACAAAATCGGTTTTGCCTTTTGTCTTTATAGAATTAGAAACAATTTACTAACGTTTATTCCTTATGGTAATTTCTGTGGATTTAATGATTTCATTTGACCTGAGTAGTACCTGGTGGTGAGAGGAGAACTGATCCCAGGCCAGCAGCTTTATCGTTCACCACAGTCTGCCTCGACAAACTATTTAACATGATCAGTAAAACCAAGCTTTTCTTGTGAGATATCCAACTCTCTCTGGTTTTGGCAAATCCCAAACTATTTGGAGCCTTGTGCTGCTGCAGGAAAGCTTTGCTTTGTAGCAATCCCAGGGAGAAAGGCTCAAAGCGAGGGTGGTGGTATCCCTCAGACTGGGATCAGACTTTCCAAACCTCAAAGATTTATACCAAAAGCTGCACTTGAAAGCTTAGGTGGGTTTTCCTTCTCACAGAACTTGTTTTCCCGTCACTCTGGCAAATTCCGTTGAGTTTTTCACCCAGCAGGAATGGATCCACCCTCAGAAAGGATTGCCATGAGGAATGGTGCTGGATTTTGTAGGCATCAGCACTGGGAAGTAGCACATTGCTGAAAATGAGTCAAAACGACCCAAATGGCTTTGCTTGGGTTTGCTTTACATGTGGAGGAATTACTTAATTGCTGGAATTACGTAACTGGAGAAACCAGTTGTTTTTGTAATTATGGGGATGTTTGTGTCTGCCAAGAGACTTCCAATGCAGCAGGTTTAAACTGATCCAATTAGTAACGAAATTGGTGTAATTAACCTATCCGTTAATGAAATGTGTGCACGCACAGTGCCCTCAGTCCCTGCTTTGGGGTTGGGTTCTGTCCATTATCCTGCTGCAGAAAGTAAATTTAGCTCCGTATAATCTGTGTTTAAAGCATTTACAGCCATAGAGTAATTTAAATTGGAAAATACCTCCAAGATCATGGAGTCCAAGCATTCCCCAGCCCTGCCAAGGCCACACTAACCCATGTCCCCAAGTGCCACATCCACACAGCTGTTAAATCCCTCCAGGGATGGGGACATCAGAGATCCCAAAGATTACCTGGCACGTGGAACAAATCAGCTATTTCTGATAGCAGGGAGCGTGATAAACTCTGGATTCAGTGCTCAGGGAGCAGTTCAGGAAGAGTCACCCATGGCAGAGCTCACAGAAAGCTCCTCCAAGACAAGGAGCTCTCTGGATAAACTCATGTGTGCAGCACGATGGAAAATTTTACTCAGCAGTTCCCTTCCCTTGTAGTTGATTAATACAAGATTTCAGTGTTCCCAGTCCATTAATCTTCACAAGCACATCTGCATACTGAAAAATGTTTTGAAAAACAACATTAAAAAAAAAAAAATTACAGGCGCTGATAATTTTGAAGATAAAAAGAACTTAAAAGAGAGACAGTAAACTGCAGTTCACTTGCATGATGTGAATCCCAGTCCAACGGGAGAGAGGGGCTTTGCCACTTCAAATATTTTAATTGTATAAGAGGAAAACATTGAAAAGTGGTTGTTCTCCAGGCACTGGATGCAGTTCCCACTGTGAAATATCCTGGCCTGTGTTGTATCAAGTAATAGTATCCTGCAAGTCAGAAAGGTATTAGGGAAGTGTTAGAGACATCACAGGAGGAGCTGGAGGTAAAGTTTGGGCTGTTGAGAAAGTTAATTACCCTGAAAAGAAATTAATAGTGGAGGTGTGCAAGAATCAAACACCAGGAGAGCAGGATTTGGGATTTAAGGAGTGCTCAGCTAAAGCCGGATAGCTGAGCCATTCCTTTCTAGCATGTTTGTTGGTACAAACAGTGATGTCCAGGTGCCCAATATTTCCTGAAATGGAGGAATTTAAGGGTTCCCTTCACCTTCTGAAACTGCAGCCTAATGAACAGCAAAGCCCATGGTTAGTTTTGTGACCCTGGATTTCTGTTGATTTTCCCACGTCCTTTTCTAGTAAGGAGATACCTGGAAAGGCTGCCAGGTAACTCTGTGAGCCCTTCCCCTCTTGTCCCAGAAAGTCCTCATTGTCCAAGGCAGCGTCTGCTTCAGGGGAAGACGGCTCAGCACAACAAAACCTCAGCTCTGCTCCCCTCTTCCAGGGGGAATTGCTTTGGGAGGAGTTTGGGGTTTACAGCTCAGACAGGATCTTACCAGGAGCCCACCTTTGCTTGGTGGGCTGGGACACTGCCAGGCACCTTGTGCCAGCCCTGGGGACAGCTGTGACATCTCCAGTGCTGAATTCCTCTATCCCTTCCCAAGCCAAGCACTTCCAGCCATGACAGGAACAAGGCACCAAGAGAAAACCAAGCAGGGAAGGGCTGAAGGGCTGGGAAATCAGTTTAGTCCTTGTTTAGTTCAGATTTTTACTGAAAGTAACTGGATCCTAAGTTCATTTAAAGAACTAATTTTCTAGATCCGAGTGGTTTTATAGCGAGGGGATGTTGTAAAGAAGTTGTTTATAATGGAGTTTATCTTAGGCATGGAACTTTTTGCCAGCCTAGTATCAGGAACAGTCTGGAAAAGCCTTCCAGTGGTGGTAGCTTAAGGAAGGGGACCAGGGTGGGGGAGAAAACCTAATAAAAATAGCTGAGATCATTCAACAGTTATCAAGAAACAGATACTGCAATTTTATAACAGAGAGCACTAAAAGTATATGCACTCTTAAAAGGCAATTAAAATGTATACTCCAAAACTATAAAACATTTTCTTTTCATCTGGAACATTGAGGGCAGATTACAACACATTAATAACGTTTTGTTTACAGTTCAGTTTCTGATGGCTTCCAAATGCAGTCTGTGTAGATTAACCAGAAGGAGTCCAGTTCTCTTTTAAGAGAGCTTGTAAAGGAAAGCAATGTGGTAAGATTGTTATGAAAAGCTGGTGTATTTAGGAAATAGCACTTAGCAGGGTCTCTCTGAATGGCTGCCAGGTCAGGAAGCTGAAGTGCAAGGCTTGGCCCCGGTTCAGGCCCCCCAGTCCCGGCTCCTTGACCACACAGTACGTCAGGAGCAGTCCTGGCCAGCCAGGAGCCCACCACGCCCCCGCCGCTTGGCACCCGCGCTTTCACATAACCCAGGGCCCGGGGCCGAGGGAACAGGCAGCTTATTAAAATAGAAATGGATAAATAAAACAGGCCTGGGAATGCAGCGGCGGCTCGGTCCCGCTGCCGGGGGCGCGGAGCTGCCCTTGTCCCGCTGCTGCTCCTCATCCCTGCCAGCCCTGCGGCACCGCGGCGTTGTCCCCGTTCCACGCGGTGACAATGGCCGTGAGCTGGCAGAGGATGGATTTAGATGGGGTTTATGGAAGGAATTCTCTCCTGGGAGGCGCTGGCACGGAGGAACTCTGGCTGCCCCATCCCTGGAAGTGTCCAAGGCCAGGCTGGAGCAACCTGGATGGTGGGAGGTGTGGAGGGGCTACGGGTGCTTGAGCTGCTCTCAGCATGGTTCATCCACGGCAAGAACTTCTCCACACAGCCCTACAAATTCTCCTTCTCATCCCAAAGCCTTTCCTCCACGTGGTATCCTCCTGATTTTTGTACTCACAGTAATGAAGGGAAAACAGCATTGGCCTGGAGTTAGTTTAGTTCATGATATGGTGAATTCTGCCACTCCTGGGGGTTTTTCACTGCTGTTCTCTGTTAGGAATAGGTCAAAATGGGACACGCTGCTCACCTAGCACACAGGGTCCTTCTTCAGTATCTCTGCTGTCCACGTTTCCCCCTTTTTCCCTGGTAGCCACCTCTGTGTTAGTGAGAATTTGCCACTTTCTTTGGGTGAATACAACAGAGAAACTTTATTTTTCTGCAATGCTGCAGTGGTATATTTTATATTAAATGCAAAGGGAACACAATTGCTCTCCAGTCACTCCTTCCTGAGAGCTGTCCTTTGGCTGTGCTTTATTTCACTGTGCAAGGAAATGCTGGTCATTTGTACAGGCTGTTTTCAGGTCTCTCCAACCACTCTTTTGCCCTTAGAAATTGATCCCCTGGCTAGAAAAATCTGCTTTTCACAGCCACTAAGTTCGCCTCAAAAATATTTTTATAGAGAAATGGGGGGTATAAAGTGCATGGTTCCATTCAGTGCTTGGGTCACCAATAACTCCTGCCTTTTCTTGGAAAGAGCCCTGGGTATTCGTAACATGTTGTCCATTAGCAACTCGTACGTTTGATGGGAAAATCTAATAAATTGTTGTTACTCAGAGCTGAGTAATTATACACAAAATTCAGTGTGTGCATGTGAGAGAGGAACTTGAGCTTGTTCTTGGTTTCAGACAGTGACTCATTAAGCCACCCTAATGCCTCGGATATGCAGCAGAAGACTCCGAACGTTAACACTTCCATTCTCATCTCCATAAATGAGGATTTGAACACATAATTCCCTGAGATGAGTCTATACCTCTTGATTTTTATTTCTAAATCTATGCTCGACTGGCAGATGTTGGGGAAATAGCTTTTAGCATTTTTTCATTTAGATTCTGATTAAAAGATACGCTTTTTTTTTTTCCCTTAAAACCAGCAAAACTAATTATTCATGAGCGCAAAAATCATCATCCCTGACTAAGAGATGTCTCAATCGAGGGTCAGCAGCAGATAACGTGAGGTCTGTAACTGCTGTGTCCCAGAATGGTGTTTCTGGATTTCATTATCTGCAGGAATGGAGGAGAGGAGAAAGTTCAGGAGCTGCTCCTGCCTCTGCTCCCACCCAGCCATGCTCAAATCCAGCGTCAGGAGCCAGGGAATGTGGGTTTGCTCAGGGCTCTGGGGTTCCTCTGCTTCCCCTCATCAGGCTTCAGCTCTCGGGACATCATTCCCAGGGAGTGAAAAGCTGAGGAAGGGGAAGGAGCAGGGAAAAACTGTTTTTTAAACTGCTCTGGGGTGACTGGATTCCTTCACTGTCCGTGTGCTCAAAAACCTACTCCTGGAATAACAGTTTTCCCGTATTTATTATTCATATCCTGCCCAGTTCCTGCTTATTTGTCACCACACCTTCATTACCGTCAGGATGAAAACGTATTCGGTTTCTTTGCTGTATTCCTGCTTTGCTTCCTGATGTTGTGCAACACCTGAAATGGTGATCCTTTGGGCAGCTGGAGCCACGAGCAGGGATCCAGACTTGTACCAGCGGGCATTGTCTAAAACCCCTGACTGGGAGAAAAACAGTAGATCTGATTTCATTAGCTGAGAGATCATAATCCAATTATTTTATTTTTAATTTCTCATTCCTGAGCTCTTTTGCAGATGCTGCTCTTTGGCCCCTTGACAGAAGCCTTTCAGCCTTCCTTATGAAAATCCCAGATTGCAGCCTTCCGTGGGGGTATTTCTTGAGTTATAGAGTTAACCTGAGAAGGCAGAAAAAAGGCCTTATTACATTGCTACAAGCTGCCAGCTCCTCGCTAATATTTTAAAGGTGTGGGTGCATGTGTTGCTCTGGTGTAGTATCAGTTCTCTCTGATTTTGTAAACAGAGCCCTGTGAACCCTGAGTACCCGAACTGCGGTGTAAAGGCAAAACTAAAATTACTCATTTAAGGTCATCTGTTTTTACTGACACACCAAAGGTCTAGGAGAAGGAGTGAGCAAGCATCATATTTCTCAAATACAAAATTTTACAGTGGGAACGTGTTATAAAACATTCTGCCAGTGTTGTTTCCCTTGGGATTTAGAGTGAGAGACATGAAGGCTGACAACTCTCTTCCTGTTGTAGGTCAGAGCTTCAAGGAACTCTGTAATCTTCCCACCAGCTTTACTCTCTCCTGGAACTCACGGTTAAAATTAGATGCTGGCTGAACTTTAGCAGTTCAATTTGAAAGCTTTTTCGGTGGAAAAAGTAAAACAACTGCAGAGGGGAGTTTTCTCACAGTGCCATTTTGAGAACCGCTTTGTGCAGGGGAACGTCCTCCGTGAACCGACGGCTCTCTTGCGTGGATGTTTTCATAAATCACGATTAACGGGAGAGGCCACTGGGCAGCAGGGAAATCATCTCTGTGGGTGCTTTCTCTTGCAGGGAGGTATCTTTCTTTAGGCTGTTCCGCTGCATTTTGGGTTGATTTTTGTTTTTCTCACCGTTTCCCCTCCTGCCCCGTGGCTTGTCAAGCAGTTTGTGCCCCAGCAGAGAGTCAGAGATCAAACAAACACGGGGAAAAGAGAGGGTGACAAGGCCTTACAGTAAGTGCTGTGAGTTATGGACTGCTGAAGCAGGAATTAGGCAGGAACTGGAGTTCCAGCAGCACGGGAAAGCCTGGGCACTCTGTCCAGGAGGGTGAGGTGTTCTGCTTAGTCTCTGCTGCAGGATGCTGTGCCCGTCCTGCTCAGAGCCCAGCCTGCCTTGATTACCCCTTTTATTCAGGACTCAAAACACCTTGTAAATTTTTTTATCATTCCTTCCCAGATTGCGTGGAGTGTATTGTAGCCTCCCCTTGCCTTTTCCCACATCTGTTTTCCAAACTCATTACTTTCATGTTATTAGGTTCATTGAAAGCGCTGTGTTTATTTCTACCCCAAGAGTTTATTTCTTATCTTTTGAATTATTGCAACAACTCCATCAAATTATGATTTCTTTTAGAAAAATTGCCATCTATCAATTTTTCCTGCATATTAATTGTTGCTAGCACTGACTTTACCCCCAGACTGATACCACCAACAGCACTGAGGAGCTGCTGTTGTGTGTTCAGAGATGCTGTGCTGGGAATGCTCTTTGTAATTGCAATTTCTTGTGATGATGATACGAATACTGGAATTTAGGAGGATGCTCTCCTGGGAAGAGCTTTTGTCCCCTGCTTCCTTGCACAGAGCCTCTCACAACATTTGTGTAATGCCAGTCGAACCCCAGAGCTTTTCCTTGACACAAAAACCAGCCTGAGCCCATGGCCAGTCCAACAGCTGTCCGAGGATGCTGAAATGTCTGTGGCTATCACTTGCCATGCTGATCATAGGGCCTGTCTCGCTCTTGTCTCGTGGTTCTGGCAGGTCTGGGTGCTGTTTTTGCCAGATCATGACCCCACAGGTGATTCTGGGTTCTGTGGATCAGTGCACAAATCTCTGGAGATTTGTGGCTGTTTGTACATGAGCTGTCTGTCCCAAAGGCAGCCTGGAGGGATTCACAGTAAACTTCTGACTCTCCTCCCTCACTGTGTCCTACATAATACAGTTCAAAGTGGTATCAAATCGTATTTTACCAAAACTTGCCGTTTTCTCCTTGTTGTCCTCAGGTGCAATATTTATTTTATTCAAGATGAAGGCACTGCACCTTCTGGCTTAGAAACATTTGCTCTCCATTAGTATCCAGTAACCTCTGTTGGAAGTGCAGGGGAAGCCTTTGGCAACTGTAAGCAATTGCTGGTTATTAATGCCAAAGCTGTAAAAATGAAAATAAGAAGTCATTGCATAGGCTCTGAGTATTAGTGTTGTTTACATTCCTAATTTGATTCACATATTAACCACAATTAACGTGCTCTCAAGATTTCAAGCATATGTTTCTTCTATCACAGAACGGATTTTTCTCTCGTGCTCTACCCCAGATTATTCCTAGTTGGAAAAGCTTTGAACAAATTCAGGCAGTGGGGAAGGATTGTGATTTGCATTATCTTAAGGAGTCTATTTGTTGGAGTGGGGTGGGATGTTCTGCTGAGCAGTGACACTTTTAGATGTGGTTGGGGGGGAATTTTTTTTAAATTCACCTTTTTTCTCTCCCAGATGGAGATGGTGTTCTTGATTACAACTGGAATAATAATAACAATAATAATAATAATAATAATAATAATAATAATAATAATAGTAGTATTAGTAGTGGTTCCCTGCAGTCACATCCACTGCTTCAGTCCTGGTCCTTCCCCACTCCTGATAATCCCTCTTTTCTCACCCCACCCCCTGATCCAAACTCCCTCATCCCCCCATTTTCTTTTGTAGCCCTGTGGGCTACGGAGGGATTAATTGTACCAATAAACACAACTTTATTTTATAGTTTTATAGCACGATTAGCTATCAAATGCTCTGTGCTAAAATAACATTTGCTAGGCTGTTTCAAGACAAAGTTTTGTTAGGCACAGTGGGCCTTTAATCCCCAGAGGAGTTCAGCTAACTAAATATAATATTAGTTAACATACTTTACTGATGTTAAGAAAATACTTCTGTGCTACTAAGAGATCCTTAGTCATGGTATTCCACTCACAGTAATGGCTCTTTTCCTTTGCATGGAGTTTGTAAACTGAAGAACAATTTGGGTGATTAATTCTGTTCCTTCTTTTAATGGTGATAGATATCTGCTATTGGAAATTCCCATCAGTGTTATGGACAGCGCTTGATTCTGTCATCGTGCTATTAATTGAGATATTGTAGGAAATTGTTTTGAGAGCTCACAGTTAGGAGCAGCACTTCCCTCTTTGTGCCATTTTTCCACTGATGTGATTCCCCTGCATTGGTTGGGCTCTTTGAGATTTATTTCTGATACAATTCCCTTTACTCTCTGCCAGATCACAGGATCCCAGAATGGTTTGGGTTGGAAGGACCTTAAAGATCATCCCATCCCACCCCAGTCATGGCAGGGACACTCCCACTGTCCCAGGCTGCTCCAAGCCCCAATGTCCAGCCTGGCCTTGGGCACTGGCAGGGATCCAGGGCAGCCCCAGCTGCTCTGGGCACCCTGGGCCAGGGCCTGCCCACCCTCCCAGGGAAAAAATTCTTCCACAATTGCCAATCAGCATTTTTTATCCAATATCCAGGATACGATTCCCCGAGAGCATCAGGGTTAAACTACAGAATAATCTTCTGAGAGGTGACAACCTCGCCATGTAAAACATTCAAAGTGAGATGAAGTCACTGGAGAGAGCAGTGCTGTATGGGAAGGAGGGAGAGATGAGATGGCTTTGTGATTTCTGAATGCACTTGGAGTTTGCTTGTGAGACCAAATGAGGAAGGCTGAACCCAAACCCAAGTAAAGCATCAAGAAATATTCCAGTGGAAATTCA
This sequence comes from Pardalotus punctatus, assembly GCA_013400915.1. Classification (NCBI taxonomy): domain Eukaryota; kingdom Metazoa; phylum Chordata; class Aves; order Passeriformes; family Pardalotidae; genus Pardalotus; species Pardalotus punctatus. The sequence goes on along the minus strand of VZTX01028497.1, from coordinate 73,790 downwards.
GGGAGCTTTCTGACCTCCTGGGACACTTCTGTCATGTGCTAGGAGCCAGGTGGGTGTCCCTGGGGTGGGTTGTCTTTGATCTCAAGGGCTGGTCACTGCTCATCGGAGTTCTGAGATTCTTGCGTGTTAAGGACTCTGAGAGCAAAACTCTCCGAAGTCTTTCAAGTGACCAGATTGTTATAAAACCATGACTCAGTGGCGCCTTTCCTTCTGTCCTCGTAGTGTCGACCGCCCTTTATGCTATGTTAGAAACTCATATGTTTTGATCCAGTATAATCCAAATGTATTTAGTCTGTATTTTATTCCACTTTGTAAACACGTTTTTTCCATAGCTGCAAACGTCTCCGCAATTATTTGTTGCAATTTGTAAATTGAACAAAAGGCTTTAATAAACAATGTCCTCAGGCAGCCTCTCATCTTCTTCTCGTGAAGAAACATGATTTCTAAAGCCGGCAGCCTGTAAGCTCCATAGAAACTCAAAGGGAAACCTTCCACCATTTTGTCCAGCTTGGCCATTTAGAAGCTCAGCGCACTTCTTGCCATGAATAAACTCTGGAGCTGAGCCTGTAAATAAGGTTTGGAATGACAAGTTGGTATTTTGGAGCCTGCTGTTGGTGGCACCGCTCTCATCCGGTGGCACCGCGGGTGACAGCAAGAAGTTGTTGGAGACTCCAAGGCGCTTTACTGCTTGATTCAGTGTTCAGCTCCGCTCTGTAGCTGACCAAAATGTCTGATTTTATGCTTTGGATCTCTGCTCATGGCTGCTAAGCTGTAATTAGACAAGTGTAAGCTGCATCAGGCAGCTCCTGGCCATGGATTCTGGAAACTCGGGAGCTTGGACGGGCAGGCTGGGATCGCCACGAGAAGCAGGGCTGCAAACTTTGCTGAAAATTCAAACTTTCTGTAGCATCCCAAGCCCACAGCTGTTTCACTGCATTTTAGCAGCGGCTGAGACAGCCTTTAGCTTCCCTAGATCCCCAGGAATTTAAACTGGAGAATTCCTGATGCGTGTCGTTTAAATTGCTATATAAAAGTGTACGATGCACTTACTTGTGTGTTGATAATGTACACACACCCATTCCTAGACAGGAATCCAATCCCCGAACGTTGGAGTGGCTACAAAAGAAAGTAAAATCTTATGCTGGTTCAGCTCATCTCAGGATGAGGATGGAGGATGTTGGGAGGGAGAAAATAAGAACGGCCAAAGCCCAATTAGAACTTAATGGGGCTGCTGCCATAAAAGACACAAAAAATGCTTCCACAAATCCATCACCAACAAAAGGAGGGTGTGGAGGAGAATCTCCATCCTTTATTCAGTTCAGAATTATTTTCAGGAGAAAGGTGCTGGGGTTTTGCTGATGGAACACCAGCTGGTTTTCCCACCTTTATTAAATCTCTCTCCTTGGTACCTGTTGCAGACAGAGTTTCAGTGGATTTGTCTACCCCTCTTGGTTTTCCTGGCAACAGGAAAGGTGGGATTGTTTATTCTGTTGATTTTTTTTTTAAATCTTTTTTTATCAGCCTTTCCCTGCGAATGGAACTGGTAATATATAAAACTACATCTGTGGTTCCCTGCTAGGTGATACCGCCTTTCTCACAAGTCTTTTGCTCATTTTGTGCAAAATATGGCGTGTGAGGTTTTTTTTGTTTTGGCTTTGGCCAGATTCTTCTCCCTTTGACTTCATTGTTAGTGCTAATAAAACCATGGGAAATGTTTTGATGGGTAGAAGATTGCAGGGACTTGAGGTTTAAGCTTCGATACTGTATTGGCTGCTGCACATAATCTTTGGTAAACCAAAGATAAAAAGCAAAGCTTGTTTTAGAAAGCCATGGGCTTTTCAGAATGACACTTGGCAAATTTTGGTCCTCACTTTGTCAAGTATTTGTCCACATATCAGTAGTTTTGTGCCTGTGTTTACACTCATTTTGCCTCGGGGCTTGTTTTAGTAAGTCGGATAAAGCGTTTATTATGTGGCTTGCAAAATATGTTCCTAACGGCGAGCTAACCCGTGGTGCCACAGAGACTGGGGGCTCTTGGGATCTCCTGTTGTGCAACAGAGAGCGGGGCAGGTGACCACAAGGCAGCTCGGCCCCTTCGGGGAGCCGGGCTGGCTGTGGCAGGGCAGGACCGCGCTCGCCGCTCCCTCGGCGTTTCCCGCTCGCTTGGCTTGGCTGGAGGCTCTGGCAGGCTCTGCTGAGCCTCCTGCAGTGCCCAGAGCCTCCCTTCTGCAAAAATCAGTGCAAATCGCAGCAGATCCAGAGGCTGGGATTGGAATCGCAGCGGTGTCGAGGCGGCTTGTGGTGCTCGTTCTCGTGGAGATTATTGGGGGGAGCTGGTGGGGAAAGTTCTCCTGCTCTTTAACCTCTCTCTGGCCTGGAGCTGCTCTGCTCTGTGGCCTGTCCAGAGCAGTTGTGTGGACGCCTATTAAAATTTCAGCTGAATTGAAGATGCATTTTGGGATCCTGTTTCCATCCCTCGTGTGGTTTCAGGGAATGTCCCACGTGTCACCTCCCACATTGCTCCGGGTGTTCGGGAACTTCCTCACAAAAAGCTCTAACTAAAGCTCATTCAAAAAATCTCACCTAATGGAGGCTAAAGAATTTATTCTAAAATATAAGTTAGGCCTTCCAGAGCCAGAGTGCCTCCTGCAGATTCTCCTGGAAATAAATAACACTGAAAAAGTTTGCTTTCTTTAATGCAATAATATGTAGGAAGGTAGGTCTTGTATTAAATTACTTTGTATGTGATAAGATGTGATTAGAACAAAGAAGGAGATTTATGATTGCTATAAAAAGAAATGTGATTGTATTATAGTTTAAATAAGTTATTTGCATTTCAGATTTATTTTGGAGTAGTGTCTTTAGGCACCAGCTGTACGCTGGGTTCACATGTGCCAGGAGCTGTACAAAGAAAACAAGATTATTGCTGCTTCAGGAGCCTTGAGGGAAGTTGTGGCTTCCCGGGTTGTATCTGGGAATAAAAGTGTGTTTCATGTGGGACCTTGTCCCTTCGCTGCTGGCCAGTAAAAATTACTTTAAGAATGGATTTGGAAGGTGTGTCATGATCAAAACCTACTGGGACCCCCTAGGAGACACCTTTGGAAATTATTTTTCCCTTTACTTTTTTTTAAAATAATTTTAATTTTTTAATTTTTTTGCAATAATATTTAGTACAGACATTCATCCCCCAGCAGGTCCAGCTGAGATCCGAGGCCGTGTGAACAGTGCAGGGCGAGCTGACTCGGGTGAGGTGCAAATTGGGCTCGCACTTCTGCTGGAGCGGAGTGATTTACATCCTCTGGTCACAGCAGTTAATCGTGGGTGCCCTGATAACACTTGTTTGCTGCCACATCAGCTTGTCCCAGGCCTGCTGAGCATCAGCACGGCCGATGCAAGGCTCGATTCTCTATTCTGCTTTCCTGCTGCAAGGCTTGCATGAGCGAAAATCAAAATACCGTCATCTGCTCTCTGCTCAGAACCTGAAATTCCCATTCCGGAGTCTCCTCCGCAGAGACCCTCAGGGAGCAGAAGTGTTAAAGGATTAAATCACCTGAAATTGCATGTTTAGGAGGATTCTGGACCCTAAACCCCTTTCTTGAGCCTGGTGAAGGACTGAACCTGGCCACAGGTGCCTGCATGGAGCGTCCCTGCCCATCACGGAGAATTCGGACACTTCAGGGAGATGGCTGTGGCCGTGCTCAGTCCAGGGCAGGGCTGGGAGCAGACTGCCCACCCTCGGGGCCCATCCCTGCCCAGCTGCCAGCGATGCTGCTGGGAGGCTCCATGGAGAGCCAGCCCGTTCCTGCCAGCCCCGGTACCTTCCTGGTGTCATTCCCACGGAGCAGAGCGGGAGCAGCGGCTCCTTCCCGACCCCTGAGTGCGCTCCCAGCTCCCAGCCTGCCAAGTTTCCACTCCTTTTGTAGGCACACGCTCGTGCCTGGGGATGGGAGGCCGAGAGCAGGATCCAGGGCAGCTCCAGCACCCTTCCTTCCCTGGAAGTTTCACACATGAGGGGAAGGATGAGCCTTCCCAGGTGTTTGTGTGTGTGCAGGTGTTGTGGGGCACAACTCGAATCCGTCTCCTTCCCCTTGTCCCCACAGGGGTTTCCTTTCCTTCGTGTTTTTCTCTTCCGTCTTCCCCAGCTCGTGGCTGCCCCTGTGCTGTCTGCAGCAACCCCAAGGAAGCTGTACATTAAAATCAGTTCTCATTGAGCACCATTCCAGAGGGTGAGGGATGCTCCTAGACCATTCCTTGTGTGAAAAAAAATATTAACTAAAGCTTTAAACCCCTCTCACGCATGTATGAGAAGAGCTGATTGTACCCAGCAGGCTCAGATTGCTCTTTTTTTCCTAATTTGGAAGAAAAGCAGCATCGTGGCTGTGGTTTTGAACGTTCTGGGTGTTCTTACACACCCTTGAACACCCCCCTGCTTGAGCATCCACGGATACATCAAGGATACGACATGTAGAGTTGTCAAACAGCCTGCAGAAAACCTTGGTGATCAAGGAACATCCTGGGATTATCTGAAATCTAAGATGGAAACACAGGAAAAGTGCCCTGTGAGCAGAGCATCCATATAGGAGAGATTTTATTCCCCAAGGTTGTCCCAGAGACAACTCCACAGAGGAATTTCAGCCTCACTGGCAAGAGGAAGGGGTCAGGAATGAGCTCAGTCACTCAAAGGAAAATTCAGCAAACTTTCAAATAATGCATCTTGCATGCCAATATATTGTATAGGTTGCAAGATGCTAGTTAATGAATGTTGAATTAGGATGTCAATATTTCCGTTCTCCAGCCTTTTAGGGTAATTTTGCATGAATATAAAAAACAATAAAACATCCAGCACGTGTTTGTGCAGGATTCAGTTTTCAAGGGCAGCTTGGTCTGGCCAGAAAGTTTCAATCCAGAGGGTAAAAAATGCCTCTGTCACCTCCGTGGGTCTGGAAAAGTTCGGGGTGGTTCTGCAGATGTTTTGTGGCTTTTCTGTGTGTCCCTGCAAATGGGAACATCCCAGCCTATCAACATTGTGGTGAATTTGAGTTTGATTTTTGTGTTCTTATACGAAGTCCTGCTGTGCTGGGATTGCTGGGACTCTGGGAGAGAGGAGACCTCAAAGAGATACGGAGCCGGCATCGATCCTCGAGGGAAGAGCATTGCTGGGATTTAGGGGCACCTGGCTGCTCTCAGAGGGGTCACCTGTGCAGGGAATGGTGCCTGAGGGCCCAAGCACGACTTCACCAGTGCCTACAGTTTTATTCCTCGCACATCCGATCCTCCTGACCCGGTGGAATTCCTGGTGGTGATGCAAATCTCCCAGCACCGAGTTCACGTTAGACCCGCGTTCCATTTTTTGGATGAGCAGCAGAGGCTTCTGTGGTTTTACAGTGCAGAAGTAACCGGTCATTTCCCTAAAAAATGATGGATTTGAAATCCATTCAAATGAGATATTTCTGTCTTGTGACAAGAGCTTAAGAGCTTCTTGCGTTTGTGTTTGGAAACATATTCTTTGAATTTTTGTGTAATGTTCAGCCAGTACAAGGCAAACATTCTTCTTCAGTTGGTAATAGGCTGTCTGGTGTCTGTAATTCAGTTATTTAGCTTTAAAATTAACTGTATATATTTGTAAGTTTTTAATTAAGATGTGTTTCTAGTCGGAGCTTTCCAGAGCTTACTCAGAGGAGCATCAAACCCTCCACAGTTTTGGTCTTTCCTCTCTGCCTGTTAGCTTCTCCCCCTCTGCTTATAAATTTCTGATGACAGACATAAACATTTACCTCCGTGGGCATTACTTAACTCTGAGATCACTTTGTTCTATAAATACAAATAAATAAAAGGCCCTTTAATGGGTGAGGGGAAGCCAGCAGCGAAGTGGTTAAAGGTTTGTGCCGGCAGCCTGGCCAGCAGGAGCTGGCGGTGTGGAGCAAGGGGGACGCCAGGCTGTCTCTAAACTTTTTGGCCCTCCCTGAGTGCAGAGATGAAGGAAGAGCCCTCTATAAATCACTGGAGATTAGAGACCCTGTTCTTGCCGACTCTGCAGGGTTGCACTGCTTAATGTCAAAGCCTCACGTATTACTTTAACAGCACTCCTTTTCTTTATTAAATCCACTTTGAAATAAAAAAATGATGATCTTTCCAGTGAGGGGGAGAAGGTCTAAAAGGATTTAGAAAGTATCTGTTATGTTACATTACGGAGACTAATAACTGCACAGGGAGTAGGTAACATTTTTGCACCATTTCAGAAAGTAAAATGAATAGACTTTACAGAGTTTTCCTCCTTCAAAATATTTATTGCTGTTGATTTTGAGGAACTTTTGCGAGCTCCTCAGTAAAGGTGGACCGAGCGGGGATTTCCCTCCAGGTCTGCAAAATTAAATTTGCATCTTCATTTTTGCACGCTCTGCAGCATCTGGTTTTAGATTACTTTTTTTTAACCTTTGGATTTATTCTGGAGGAATTTTCTTCCGACTCTATCTCCATCTGAGTGTGATGAAGACATATTTTAAACAGCTGTATCTGTGTCAAATGTCAGTGTTTGCTCGTAGCCTCGCTGTCTTGAGGACATTCAGAGGCTTCGAGGCGCTGCATATTTATCTCCTATTATGACCTGATTTCTCCTGATTTGTGAAAGTCACATTAGGCCGGATATGATTTTTTTTTTTTTTTAAGGTTAATGGGATTGTTTTTATGTAAAACGCTGTTGTTTTTCCACATGCATTTAGTTACCTCCTTTAGTGCCTTGCATCCCACCTAACAAATCTCCTGAGCCAAAGGAATTGCGCATATGTATTTTTTCTGCACATAAGTGTTTCAGATCCTCCAGGTCATTTAGTATCCATTAGGACACTAAAGCTTCTTACTGTTTTCTCATTAATAGTCGAGTCTGTTACCACGACAAAAACAATTTCTGAGAGACAGGATTCTTTGAGAAACATCCCTGATGAAAGTCCTGGAAATCCTAACAACAAATGTTGTCAAGTTAGATTGCAGCGAAGCAGTTCTGTTTCACTGTGCAGCATTATGCCCCAGGAATGTAGTTTTTCTTTTAGTCTCATGACTTTAAACACAACATTGGCATGAAACCCATTAAGAATAACAGATTTATAAGCTCTTGTTGATGGATTCTGTTCAAATGCAGTAGGATGGAAGGTGAAAATATTTTTGGTCTTTAAACGTATTAAAAATAAACTGTGATTATTTTAATTCTCTACATTTGAAGTCATTTGCTTCTTTGCCACCGTACCCGGAGTGTTTTTCTACCCGTTCACAGTTCATTTACAGTACAGTTTTGAAGTTTGGAAATAGTTCACACCTATAAAACGCGGTTTTGCATTTGCCAGGGAAAATGAATATTGTTTTGCAATGCATCTTATCCAAAAGTTGACAAGTAACAGCTTTTTTTGCTGGTTTGCTCTGACAAACAGCTTGAAGGTATCACCTTTGTAGGCGGCTGCCGCAACGAGCTGCAGATATTCATTTGTAGCTGTTTGTACTCCGTGTGTTCTTTCATGTGTTCAGGAATATTGCCCAGTTCCAAAGCATGAGCTCTTAAAAGAACTGGAAATGGGGGTGGGGTCAAGATTTTGTATAAACAGGGCGAGTTTGTGGGGCTGGATGGAGGCACTGGAGGATCCCAAGAGCGCGGAGCAGGAGGTTATCACATCCCGGAGCAGCCATCCCGACGGCCCGGCCGGCAGTCGGTGTTTTATTAGGAGAGAACAAGTCTATAAAAGGAACAGGAGATTCAATCATAATATAGCGGGGTGACATGAAGGCAGCTGACAGCATGGCTTCAAAACCCATTTAAGATCCAAGAAAAGTTGCCACAAGTAATGCGCTGCAGCTGGGGAGGGCGTTTTGGAAAAAGCAGAACCTGCCACAGCCCTGCGGATTCGCGTTCCCGAGCGGAGCCGTCGCCTCGCACGGAACGGCTGGGCTGGGCTGGGCCCTCCTTACCACCCACAGGCAGGGCTGGGAAAGCTCGCTCACCCCGGGTTTGTGTGTGTTTTTCCTGCTGAAAGTGGTTTGGGGAGAAGTGGGAAGCGGTGAGCAGCCTGGTGGTTTGGGTTGGAAAGAGAGGGAATGAAGCGTTGGCTGCGAGGTGGCAGAGCGTGTTCTTTGGTGTGAGCAAATGCTTCCAAGAAGGGCCATTTTGAAAAGTGCTCCAGTGAGGGTGATGTGATACATGAAGAAATGAAATGCCATGTAAAATAAAATTTAAAAATCTTATTTTCTTCCCCTTTATTCTTTCTGCTGTCTGGCAGTTCAGTCAGCCGCTGTTTTTTGGGTCATCTCTGCTGGGTGGAACATTCCCCAGGGAAGTGTCCAAAGTGTCCACCATCCTTGGAAATGTTCAAAAAAACTGAGTAGAAGTGGCACTTCCCAGTGTGGTTTAGTGGGCACGGTTTAGTGCTAGACCAAAGGTTGGACTTGATGATCTCGGAGGTCTTTTCCAACCTCAATAATTCCATGATTCCGTGATCAGCACTGTCTGCCTTTCATCTCTCTTCCTTTGATAGCCGTGAGCCAAGTCCTGAGAGGTGCAAAGCCCTTCTAAATCCAAGGCAAAGACTGGAACATTTAAAAGTATAAACTTTGCTGTGCCAGGACTGGTTTGGTTTGGGACGGCTTAAACCCAATAATTGGCGAACTGGAATCATTTGGAAATTGGATACTTCAGTGTGTCCAGCTTAAGAATGTATTTGTAAAATCTCTGCTACTCTGTTAGCTCAGCTAGACTCTTAAATTTGCCTTTTTGAAAGAAATCTGGGAGAAACTTCGTGCCTGCTCTGATGTGGCAGTGGTTTTTCTGGGAAGTGATTGACAGCTGGATGGACTTTCCAAAGGATGGATTTTCCAAGGGCAGCAATATCAGCAAGGGTGGTGTCTCTGTCTAGAGAGAAGTTGGCCAAATTTCTACTCAACTATGATCAAAATCGAAATTAACTGATATTTTGGCTGAAAGTAGCATGTCATTTATGTAAGGAAAGGTCATCTTCTCCCTGATAGAAGGTAATGCTAATTTAGGAATAAACAGCTTTTTTTCTTTTTTTTTTTTTCCATTCTTCTTATAGAGGGTTCTGTCACACAAAAATACATTGCATGGAAAGGAGCTCGAAGAGGAGAAGCACAATTAAAACAAATATCACTGGGTTTTCTGAGTAATTACAAGGAATTTCTGCATGTTCTCTCTGTGTAAAAGAAATTTCAGAATTAACACATAGATCTGTGCTGCTTCCATACAGGGGGAAGAAGCAGCCAACACTGAAAAAAAATCCCTCAAACAATCAAATCTTTCATTTTTAATTTACCTGTATTAGAAGCAGAATCAAAATAGTTACAGTAAGTGGTTGGGATTCCTTTTTTTATTAAAAAATTCCATGGTGATTGTAGTTTTTGGAAAAAAAACAGAGGCATAGGTAGAATTAGGAAATCCAGGCTACCCCATCAGCCTCAGCATCGCATGGAATTGACTTTAAATCGGGCACCTGGTGACACTGACACAGAGAGGTGAAAAATGAGCTCTGGGGTGGGGAGAGGTTTCCGAAGCTTCCTGCCCTCCGTGGCATCTCCTGAGCTCTGGGAATTTTGCATGGTTTGACCACGGAGAAAAATTGCAAGGACAGCTTGATGAAAAATCATTTTCTTCTGTGCTCCTCCTGCCGCTTGATTCCTTATTTTCCCTCCTTTTGGAATTCCCTCATTTCTCTTCGGTGCTGCATCACGCGCCAGAGATGGATGGAATGGCTGGTTTAAAAAGCCATTTTTGGGGGTGTGAAAAGTTGGGGGTTATTTGCTGCCGTTGTCTGCCCCCCACCATGTTTATGACTGGCAAGGTAACACAAAATTCCATGTGCTGCTTTGGCTCCCAGGGAATGCAGCTCTGCCAGGGGCTGGGGGTTATTAGCAAAGCAAGGATCTGTCATCCAGAAAACAAGGGGCTTAAAGATTATGGACTAATTTCACACTTCCTATGGCATAGCATTACTGGTGCAGAAAATGATGGAGAATAAGCTGAGCGCTCATTTGCCCATAAACCTACAGGGGGGTAATGTCCTAAAAAGCCACTGAAATTGGATATGTGGAAAATGAACTCATTTTTTAAGTGGGTCACAACATCTGTGATTATCTCGTCGGGATTACGAGCGTGATCCTGCTGTGGTGGCACCGACTGCTTCCCGTGGGACTCCTGGTGTGCCCTGCACATCCCCAGCCTGCCCTCCTGGGTGGCTGGGTGGGTGGAGGAAACATGTCAGGATGGTCTAGAAATGCTGGAACCGTCATCCCTGGCTGGAAAACATCGATTTTAAATGAGGGATGCGTTTTGACCGCTGTTAAAATAACACCGTGCTCTTCTGTGCTTCTGTCTTCTGCTTTCTTGGAGATAATTTAAATATTCCCGAGGCTTGGCAAGTGTTTAGAAAATAGGGAATTTGTTTTAGGAGCCTCATGGAGCTTTGGATCATGGTGTAGTGGACATGGAGCTTCCTGCTGTTCCCATCACCAGAAGTGCTGCTGAAGGGGATCCGGTGTGCTTGGGCAGGGATAGAATATTTTCTCTATGAGCAGTGTAGACAGCAGGCCTGGTGTCAAAATTCCAAATAAATTCACATAAACCCCATTCTTCTATTGAGCCACCTTGGCTGTGAGGCAAAGGATGGGCTCTTTTTAGGGTCATTTAAATCCTCCTTTCACCCCACCTCAGAGCTGGGTCTCGTTCCTCCTCTTGTAATCCCTTCATGAATGTCTTCGGGGCAAACTGCAAAGGATTTTAACCTCTTAGCAGTTCTTCCTACACAGCCTTCTAAAAAGGGTTCCTTGCTCTCGAGCTCGAGGCACTTCAGGCCGTACATGTGGTGACTTAATCCTCGGGAGATGCGGGAATCCTCCAAACTATGTGCTGGGATTTGGGGTGGAATCTCAATTTCCTTCCTCTCGGAGGGAGCCCCCTGAGAAAGGGCCGTGGTGGTGGCATCTGTTCCCAAGGAGCCACCGCTGCTGCCCCGGCCAGCCAGGCTCACCCTGTCCCCTCCCTGGGCCAGGAGATGCGGTGGGGCAGGGGAGGGATCAGCCTTCGCTCCAGGAGCCGTGAAATCGGGGGTTTTTCACGCCCTGATGGGAATAGGAGTTTTGTGACAAGGAATCCCCTTTGCGGAGGCAACCTGTGCTCCCACAATGGTGATCTTGAGAGGATTTAGAAACACAATTGAAAGTCAAAAAATGGGAAACACTCGGATAAAAAGCTGCCTTCTGTTACACTAGTTCTGTAGAAAAGGAGGGGGAAAAAAAGGATAAAAGCCAAAACTGGTGATCACACTTCTGCTGACGGCTCTGAGCAGAGGTTGCCTGCTCTCAGCAGAGCCCTCAGCTCCTCATTGGGGCAAATCATTGCAAAAATGTAGTTTTACCAGGTTGTTTTTCTTCGTGGCAGCAGTGGGGTCACAGGCTCCCAAGGGTTATTTCCTGCCCCACAGCCACCCGGCCAAACAGCATTGTTCTTGGGGAATACCAACCCCAAACAACGCTGGACCGCTGGGCCCTGTTTACCTAACACCCATTTTTGCTCTGTTTTTCTTGTTGTGGTTTTGTGTCTGTTCAGGTCCTCACAAATAAAATAGGAAATGGTAAAATCCCTAGAAGCAGGGGGCAAGGCAGCACAGTGAAAAGATTAATGCCGGGTTGGGGACAAAGGTGACACCTACAAGGGTCTCCAAAACCTGAAAACTTCAGGTTTTATATATTTCAGCTTTGCATATAATTAGCTTAAAAGCACTTCATTGTTTTCGTGCCTAAAACAGAGCAGGAAGCTGCAGAGAACTGAAATGTGTGATGAGAGTGATGGGGGAACAGCCCTGAGAGCTTTCCGAGGCCATCTCATCATAAATGTCCTTCCTCCACAAAGGCACAGTGGGCTCACACAGGACCCAGGAGCAGGGAGGTTTTGTCCTGAAGCGTGACAAAGCAAGTATTGATCTCCCTGGCAGCAAAGGCAGCGCTGAAAAAGCACGAGGGGCAGCGGGGAGAGGGATGGAGTGTGACACAGAGATGGAAGGAGAGGCCAAGGACAGGTTACCAGAGGAGTGGGCCAGAATCCAAACAGCCCAGATGCAAAATCCCTCCGTTTTGGTAAACTTGGATCAGCGTGTAAGAACAAACAGAAGAACACAGCTGGCCTTGCAGCTCTAGCATTGATTAAACAATATCTGCGGGGCTTTGAAGTCTGGAGAAGTTTGGGGAGCTCAGTCTCGCGGTTTATCTGCCAGGGCTGAAGTATTCCATCCTGGCTTTCTGTTCTAGCACCTCTGAAAAGGGGCTTTCTAATGAGCTAAATATATGGAAAGGTGGAGGGAGAAGCTTGGGATCCGTGCATGGAAAAGATCTATTTAGAGAAGCCCTGCAGGAGCTGCTCTGGAGGCAGTTTTTAGATCCAGTCCCTCGTCCTGCCCTGCTCCCAGTGCAGCTTTCCTGTTGGCATTGCTTCCATCTTCCCACTCAGGATGTTGAGAGAGAGAATTTCTTCTGACTAGAAAACTGCCTTCCCAGGCCTGTGTACAAACACGGGGATTTTTCACTGCTGGGAGGAGGGAGATGGACAAAAAACTGGATTTTTAGGCTGTTAATTGGTGTGTGGATAATTTCAAATTCACAGATGCGGGGGAAGAAGTGAGAACTAGAGGGCAGAAGGGAGATGCAGAAGACAGGAGTTGTATTTGTGAGTCCACTGCTTCTCATGGCACATGGTTGAATTCACTCTCCCCATACAACCTGAGAGCAAGACTTTCCATTCAGTGTTTGAAAATGACCACATGGGAGGCAGTGAGTGTGACCTGTTATTATATCTGGAAAAAAATGTGGGTGTTTATGAATGCCCGAAGGCTGGGATCCATCCCAGATGGGATTCAGCACCTGAGAAAAAGAGCCTGAATTGATTTATCTTCTCCACTGACTTTTGGAGAAACCTACAGGAACTGTGTCCATCGTTTGGTCACTGTGCCTCAAACAAGCTAGGCAAAAAATGTCAGTTTTCTTGTCTGTTGTTAGCAGTGGGCATTTCTTGTTCAGAAAAGTTTATGTTGGTGTGCAATTCCAGTGTCCAAAATGCCAACTTGCTCCAGCAACCAAACTCTTCTCTGCTTTTGGAGCACTTGGATGCAGCTCAGTAGAGGAGATCAAAAACTTCTGGCTTAAATTCTGGGCAGTTGAGTTTCAGAGCAATTCTAACAGCTTCATAAGCAGGAATATCTGGAATATCTTGAAGGAGATGCTGTTTTGCAGCGGCCACTGAAATCTTTATGGCTCATCTGAGCAGGATGTTATAATCCAGCTGCATACCCCTGATGACTCTGTGCAGATGCTGTATAGAGACGTCTTCTTTATCAGTAGAAAAAGATAAATTTAAAAAGGAGTTCTCCGGAGCCAGTGCTTTTCGAAGTAGTCTGAAACAGATCTAACATGCAAAGAGTTCTGATTTTTTTTCATGAAAGTAATAACCCACCTGCATGGAAGCACTTGGGGTCAATTTATTCTGCATTTGCTTCAGGTAGACTCACAGAGTGAGCTTTGTAGCCCAGGTTCGTGGAAAATGGTTTCTTTTGACTGAGGAATCTGATGGAGTTTAGCAAAAAACCCTTCATGGCTGTAACCACCTCTGTCAGTGTTTCAGCCCTCGCCTTCTGCAGGGCAGGACACTGAAAGGTTCTGCAGAAAACCTTGGGATCCCATGCCAATCCCTCATTAGAGAGGGGCTGAGTCCCTCAGAATTGGAGCTCGTTTGTCTTGTCCTGATGTCTCTTCCCAGACTGATTTTCATGCCTGATTTTATTTCCAAATCTTTCTTCATTTGTGTTCTCCTTGGCTTTCCTTATCCACCCTCAGGTATCATTTCCTTGGGTTTGCAGAAGGTCTCCCCCCACTTTTCCAGCAGCTGTCAGCTCATTCAAATCCCTCCTTAAAACTAACATCTTCCAGGAAATTCATCCTCCTCCACTGTCACTAATAATCTCTCTACTTCCTCCTTTATCATTTCTCCTATGTCCTGTTCTCTGTTTTCCTGTCAGGTTTTTTGTGAGTGTGTCTGTTCAGAGTGTTCCTTACCATAGATATATTTTTAATACATCCTATGAAATATTGCTCATACAACTATATAAAAAAGAGGGTATTTTGCCTTTGTAAATATTCACCAATACACCTCTGGTGCTTTATGCCATCCTAATTCAAAGGGTGGAACTAAAACACCAATTCCTGCACAGCAGTGGGGTCTTACACCTACAGCTACTCCTCAGTGTAATAATAAGTGTTAGGGGAAAAAAGCAGCCCCTACTGTTTAGGAAATCAAGTAAAATAGAATCAAATTACATTTGACTCTATAATTTTCAGCTATGGATGTATTTAATATATGAGCTGAGTCTGTGTTTGGGGTTGGAGATGTGTTATATCTGACTGTAGGTGAATTGTTTATCTGTTCACGTATGTACGGTGTGTATGTGTGCACGTGCTCTGCGTTAAAACACAAAATTAACGTCACCAGATTTTTATTTTGCCTGGGTGTGCCATGGAGTAAGAGCTCTCTCATGTTAGACTACAGTAAAAGTGGTAATAAAAGCCTGGATTTCAGGCCCGTAGCTAAATGCTTGGTTCCACATAAACATGCACACGTAGCTGAGAGCAAAGGAGAGATATGTGGGAGATAAAAGAGAACAAATGGGCAACTTATAATTACATGTATTTTAGTTCATCTGGTGTCCAGATGATCATCCTCGCTCCTGATGGGTTTGACAAATCAGTTTATTAGGACTGTAAGTGTAACCCAGGGCTGTGCAGTGGGCAAGGGAATGCTGTTTTGTTTTGGTTTTTTAATTCTTTTTTTTCATATTATATTCAGTCATTTCATTATTGGAGGTAAATACTGCTTGTACTTAGAAACACAACAGCTGGTCTCATGTGAGAAGGCAATCCACAGATTAACTTGCCAAATGTATTACCAGTTCATTTCACTAGACTGAGAACCTAAGGGTATTTTAATAGTTTTGACCTTGATCAGACAAGAAAACAAATGCCCTCGTTCTCAAGTTGAACCTGTGACTTACACACTGCTCTGCTCTGCTGCAGCGTGAAGTGTGCCCGGCAGCCCTGGCAGGCTGAGAACTCAGTGGTTTATGAAAGAAATGGGAAAAATCCAGTGCTGGAAGTCACGGTGGCGATTCTCAGGTTGCTCAGGAGAGGAAGGAGATGCTTTGGTTGCTTTGCTGGGCTCAGAGCTGTGCAGAGCAGTTCTCTGCAAATCGCCTCTCCAGTGAGGAGGCGTTCTCAGTCAGATGTTCACATTTCTGATTTGGCTTTAATATAGATTTTTACATTAAAGAAAATCAGTTTTGTTCAAAGTGAAAGGCCAGATGTCTGCAGCCTCTTCACTGGACCCCAGAGTCTCCTTCCTGCTGTTTGCAGGCTCGTGGCTGCGTTTCACCCAGCCCTGCTGTGTCACAGGGAGCAGCCCCAGGGACAGGTGTGTGCCCAGCGCTGGAAAAGGGCCTTTATGGGAATTAAACCTTCCAAAGAGAGACTGCTTTCTAATGACTTTCCTCTGTGACTTTTTTTGTTCCATGGCTGCTTTCCTCCAAGGAAGGCAGGAGCTGGACCATGCACTCTGAGGGGCTGCAGGAACCCTGTCCCAGCTCTCTCGGACATTGGTCTCCCTGAGCAGCCTCTCCTGTTGGGTTTCTCTGTTCCCAGGTTCTTCTCACGCTCCAAACCTGCTCAGTATTAAAAATTGGGCAAGATGAAGCTTATTCTGAGGGTAAACTCACTCATGGGGCTGATCCAGGTTCAGTCCCTTTAACTCAGGTCTCCGGTGGATCCACAGACCTGACTCTGCTTTCCTTCAGGAAGAGTTACAAGCACCGAGGATTTAAGGACGAGACTTTGGAAAGCTCTTGACATTGGCCTAACTCAGTTCCCTTTGAAGTCAGGGGAGCTTTGCTGTTGATTTTGTTGGAAGCCAGGCACCGGGAGCTTTCCAGGCACCGGGAGCTTTCCAGGCA
>VZTX01028497.1:0-57398 GCA_013400915.1 Pardalotus punctatus | reverse complement strand
ACTTCCCAAGCACTGGGCGCTTCCCTGGCACTGGGCACTTCCCAGGCACTGGGCACTTCCCAGGCACTGGGCACTTCCCAGGCACCGGGCGCTTCCCAGGCACCGGGCACTTCCCAGGCATCAGGCACTTCCCAAGCACTGTCCTGAGCTCCTGGAGCTGAGAACGCAGGGACTGAGCCTCCCTGTTGGTCGCTGGGGGCTCTCACTGGAGGGGCCACCTGCTAAAATCACTTCTGCCCTCCCATTTTTGAATCTTTCCTCTCTTTCCTTCTCCCTTGCTTCTTTCTGTGCCACAAGCAGACGTGAGCAGGTGAGTGACAAAACCCACGGGACACCGGCCAGTCCTGACAGTGGCCAAGCCCTCAACACCCATTTTGTGCCAAACTTTTCTGTCTCCTTTCCTAATCAGATCCTTGTCAAAGCCTCGTGGTCACTTGTCATTAATTCTCCTTCAGAATTCTTTGAAATAATCAAGTTTGGGGATGCAGGGCGGCCAAAAACTCTGTAACACTTTTTCCATGAAGCCTACATCTTATTTCACAGTCTGGTGACTGCTTTTAAAAATAGCCTCTCCTTACATCTCCAAAATCCCTTCTCCTGCTCCATGATCTTTGAAGTGAGATAAACCAGACAAATATCAGGGCTTTTTTTTCTCCTTTTTTTTTTTACTCTTTTATAACATTTACCAGATTAGCAAATGGGGATTTACTTTATGCTTCCCTTCTACTGTGCTGTTCCTGGAAGAGATAAGTAAAACTCTGTGTTGTACCCAGCTCTCAGAGCCTTGAACTTGAATCTCAGCAACAAAACTCCTTCCATTTGATCTCTAAACCCATTTGTAATTGCCAGATCCACATGTCTTTTCCATGCAGACTAGATCCTGCCATCACTGATCCTACAAATAGTCCTTTATTTTGCCTAAAATTCAGTATATCAGCTCAGATTCAGTAAAAGCATTTTTATTTGGTTTTTATTTGGGGGGATTTTTTTCAGTAATTAATTGACTGTGCAGAAAATCATAGATTTTCATTTATTACCATTTCAAATTAAAATAGAGGCTCTTCAGTCATAGAATAATAGAATGTTTTGGCTTGGAAGGGACTTTAAAGATCATCTATTTCCAACACCCCAGCCATGGGTAGGGACTCCTCCCACTAGACCAAGTTCTTCAGATCCATTATTTCCATTCCATTATTTCTTTGGGTTTAGAATAATTCGATATCTAATTTTACTGAATGTTTAAGCATAATTTAATAATAAGAAGGCAAGAGTAGTTTCCTTGCTGCTTTATTCGCCAACTGTGTTTACATTTTCCTAGTAACACAGATCTGTATTTCTTTCAGAATTCCAGGGCGATTTAAGCATCTGTTAATATCCACTTCAACATGTTTTTACTGGTTTTGACATGTAATTTCCTGAACACACTGGCACTTCCCACCCTCATATTCTTAAGGCAAACCTTTTCCCACCAACACCAATTTTCTTCCTTGTTCACGGAGTTTTCCCCTCTGATTCTGGTCGCTGGCGATGAAAAAACAGTTGAGTTGCCGTTATCAGCTCCGATCAATAAATCTGGAGGAGAAAAAAGAGGAAAGCTCAGCTCAGGGGATCCCCAGTCAGCAAACATTTACTGATAAAGAAAACACTCGTATATCTGACACGTCATCAGCTCCCGGGGTTTGCTCACGCCCCGAGCATTTGTCGCTACAAGGAGCAGCTCACGGCTGCTGGGTTTCCATGGATCCTCCAGGAGCTGCCTTCGGTCAGAGCTTTGGTTCTGAGGGGCAGAGGAGACAAATCCAAAGATGGGTGGCTTTAAGGGGTGCCCTGAGAAACCCACCCAGAGGTGATGGTGGGAATGAAGAGCTCTGTGCTCACACAAGTGTGGGGAGGGCTTTGCTGTCGTGGTGGAGGGGACACAGAGCCCTTGCTTTGCACTCACCGTGTCTCCTGCTTTTCTGGCCCCAATTCTGCAGTTGGATCGGTATTTATTGTTGCCATTGGAATTTGATGTTCACTTAAAAAACAGATCTGAAGATGGAATGATCCTGGTGAGGGCAGGGAATAACGTAGGTGAAGGATGAACCTCCCAGCCAGGGAGTCGTGCAGTGATGCTGTGGTGAGTGCTGTGTCCTGGTTGGATTTCAGACAGGCTCTTAGTCCCATCAGCTGGAAAATCTTGAAACAAATACAGCGGATTCCGTGCTGGTGTCTCCACTGAGGAGCATTATCCACACGACGAGTCCTGAGGGGATGCACCAAGTTGCTCAAGTGCTTTGGGTCAGGATTTAAACTATCTTGCACTGCAAGTATCTGGAAAGAAATGAAAACTTTGTTTATTTTGCAGTGTGTTACTTGCTTTAATTATTCAGCAGACCTCTGGCAACCGCCTGATTTATCTTCTCCTTGCCCTGCTGCTGCAGCAGCTGCCATCGTCAGTTGGTGGAGTGACACCTATGCAGATTAGGTCCTTTTGCCCTAAAAATATCCATTCCTTAAGGCTTTGATGTCACAAAAGCGTGGTTCCTCTTGGCTGTTAATGCCTTAAAGTTGTAGTAAATCTCTAGGTTGGTGTCTGTGGGAAGGGGTTCTTTGCCACAGAGCTTAAACCCATCTCAGCATCTCCTGGGACTGAAGGAAGTTTCATGCTGTTGTTTTAGAGAAAGCCTGAACTTGTCCTGGGCAATCTGACCAATCATGTTCCACCCTAAGGAGGGATTTGAGCTATAAATCTATTTTATACAGCATGAAGAAATGCTTAGACCAGGTGGAAAGGTGAAGTGCCATGCTAGGAGCACAAGGTTTGCAAGCAGCTCTTCGGAATGAAGACCGGCACAGCTATGAATTTTAGCAGAGTTGCTCTGAAGGGTTTCCCTTCACCAATTTCCCTGATTTTAATTAGATTTTGCAATTTCCAGTAGATTAGGGCTTCACTGTACAAATTGGGTGAAAGTTGAGATCTTCCCTCAGAAGATTGAGGACCTCCAATGCACTGATAGCCCTAATGTTTGCTCATTATTTTTGCAGGCAAATAGAGATTTAGCTTTGTTTATCTGTGGGATTAGTTGTTGGGATTGGCTTTGAAGCTCGGAGGATTATATTCTGATGTTTGTGCACAACACTTCAGGAAATCTCTGCATTCCTGGGAGTATTACACACAGTCCGACTGACACGGGCACAGCAGTTCCGTGGGAGCTGGGAGATGGCAGCTGGAGCCCCCTGAGCTCTCTGTGTCTCCTCGGGCTCTGCAGGAGGGAAAAAGGAGTTTTTCTCCCGACCTGGAGGAGTGGGATCAGCCCCAGATCCACCTCTTCCATCCAGGGAAGTTGGATGGGCACAGAGAGGTTTGGTTCCCGGTGTTTGCCGGTTTCCGCCCTTTTTGTCGGCTCCGCTTTCTCCGAGGGCTCCCTCGGTTGCTCCCCGTCTCACTGGAGGTCAGGGCGTTGGAAAAGGGCTCATTTTGGCACCGTGTGTCCCTGCAGGGTGCGATGCTCAGGGAATCCTGGGCATGTCAGGGATTTCAGGGAGTGGCTGCACAGCCAGAGCCTGTCCTGCCCTCGCTTCAGCTGAGCTTTTACCGCTGCAAGCAAATCTACTCCCCATAAATTCAAATAATGAGCACGTCCTGTCTGAATTCCTGTTTCTGACGATGTCATTTCTGTTTCTGATGTTTCTGTTTGTGATGATGTCATTTCTGTTTTAATTTGACTTTCTCTGTCATTTCTCTGAGAATGGACCCTTTCCTGGAGGCCTCAGTGTCTTCCTGAGCACCACTGGGTGAATCCCTGAATGAAGTTCCCAAAGCTCAGGAGCCCCTGAAACTGGAGTTGTTTGGGCTGGATTCCCTCAGATCAGGGCTGGGGTCAGAACCTGAAATGGTTCTGAGGATATTGAGGGCTGCACACTTTAAACCACCTGCTCTAGAAGTGGACGCAGCAATAAAAAAAATGTAAAGCAGAAATAAGGATATCTGTGGGATAATAATACAAAAATGCCTGTCTTGTATTCTAACATTTTTAAGTGATTTTTTTTAAGCTCAGCAATTTATTAAGCAATAACATCCTAAAGTTGTTTTTTGGGGGTTTTTTTACTATTATTATCATCTTCATTTTTGCATTTGAGTGTTTATTCCTTTCTCGAGTTATAGCATCTCATTTTTTTCTGTCCTTTCCTCTAGGAGTAATGAAAACCAAAAATACCCCACAGTAACGAGAACCAATAGTGTACAAAGATTAACGTCACAAACCCATCACTGACCTCAATAACATTTCACAACATTTAGTTTTCATTACAGTGCAATGTTACTGCAGGCTTTTTTTACGTGAACTTCTGAAGAAAAATATATGATAGGGCTTTCCAAAAATACACACATGTTGGGAAATAAGACTTTTAAATCAAGAGTTTTACACATCCACTGATCGCATTTGACGAATCAGATGTATGGTATTAATTACTCTGAATCCCAGCAAGCAGACTTAAACACTTAGAAAACAAAGATTTTCTGCTTTGCTGCTACAGACACGTGTCGTGCCTTCTTCAAAAGGTGCATTCTGATTTTAGTGCTATTTGCTCCCTTCGGATGATGAAAGAACATTCAATTTTTAAATTGTATTTGTAAAAAGTATTGCTTGGCATGGAGCGTAGGAAAGAACATTTAGAACAGGTTGATCTGTAACACCACGAGCAGTCTGTTTTCTATCAATGATTCCTAGCCAGCTTATTAAACAGATTTATACAATGAAAGAATCTAATAACAAAAACATTCACCTCCTTTA
Source organism: Pardalotus punctatus (assembly GCA_013400915.1). NCBI lineage: Eukaryota > Metazoa > Chordata > Aves > Passeriformes > Pardalotidae > Pardalotus > Pardalotus punctatus. The sequence continues at coordinate 52,623 of VZTX01028497.1, read as the reverse complement.
TTACTTGGCATTATTTATGGCTCTTACTTTTTTTTAGCTACCTTTTTATATATCGGAATCTGCCAACATTGTATTTATAAAGTTTATGTACTAGCAGCATTTGTTGGGCAGGGATTTGGGTTGTTTTATGTTTCTTTCCTCCTACACTTATTATTACTGAATCTACGTACAAGTGCTTGTAAAGATTTTTAAAAAGACACCAAAGAAAATATTCTGGAGAAGCTGGAATGCTTGAAAAATTAATTAATTCTGGAGAAATGGAGTTTTTCATGTAGTTCCATTTTAGATATTCTCTCAATAATGATAAAAAATAACGACAGTAGCTATTCCAAGGCTATTCTGTGCTCCCCAGAATCCTCAGTGTTGAATCATGGATGGGGAAGTGTTTACACACTGCCGAATCAAAAGTTCATCCTATGACTGTCCATTCAAAGCTCGAAATATCCCTAATTGCTGCCCGAAGAACAACTTTGTCTTCCAGAGCTCCTTCCTTCCTTCCCTCCTTCCTCCCTGCCGCCCGTCCCCGTGTCCCAAGGCGATGGAGCCACAAAGGCACGTTTGTCACCGTGGATGGAGGTCCATGGGCTTTGTCCCACCCGGCTCCCGGTGCCAGCGCCCGGCTCGGGCTCCAGGCTGGGCTGGGCCTGGCACAGACACAGCCATGGAATAAAATAATCTCCCTTCCCTATGGATTTCTCTCTCCTGGCAGGCCAGCTCGGTGTGGAGCTCCCGTGGGTGAAAATGCAGCCATTGGCAGCTCCGGGGTGTCCCCAGGAGGGGTCAGCGAGTCCTTTGTCCCCCTCCCACCTGAGCTTTGTTGGTTTATAAATGATCTGTCTGCGACTGGCTCTTGGTTTGCCTTTTGTCTCACCCTCCCAGGAACGTTCCCCCTGAATGCCCAGGCTCTCCAGCTATTTCAGAAGAAAACCTCTATTTTTTTTTTTTCCGCTGAGGTTAACCAAGCCTCCTTCTGTTTTGCTGTGCTCAGCAGTTAAGGCCAAAGTTTACAAGAAAGGTAATTACAGTCTTACTTTTAATTGTAATTAACTAGGAGTAAAGAATCAAAATAATCCAGCTACTCTTTTGCTGAACCAGAGCATTATATATAATGTGACAAGGAGAATGCCTTGCCCCTCAGCCATTAATTTTAGCAGCTCTGTTATTCCTAAATTACATAAACCTCTGGTGTCAGAGGGGAGAGAAAATGAATCAGCTCCAAGATTTCATTGGAATACCTTGCCCGTGGTTGTGTCAGAATGTGCAAGGCTTTTGAAGCACTTCAGGTTATGATAAATTGGAAACACATAATGAAGAAAATCAGGGACTCCAAATAAAGAGGTCGCGAGTGAAAAATGTTGGTAGTGAATTACTGGCATTTCTGGTCTCATGAAGACCAAAAGTTGGGCTTTTGAAGGGGGTCTTTCCCTTTGATTTCCAAAGGTGTTGGAGCAGTGTGAGTGTGGCAGGGAGTGCTGCTGGTTTGGGCTGCGCTGCCCAGGGAGATTCCATTGGCACTGCATTTGTGGGGATGAGTGGATTCAGAGTCAACGCAGGATGAAGATGAGAAACATTTTAGCTTTTTTATTCCTACCTGTATTCACTGATTGTGACCCAGAACACAATTCTGAACATTTGACAAATGCTGCTCTTCCCAAACTCTTTATTTAACCGGGATTAAACTGCTGTTTTCTGACCTGGCATTGCCTTTACTGCGGTCATTTCTCCTGGGCAGGTGGCACCCAGCCAGGCCCAGGGGAACTGAGGCAGCACGGGGCCCAGTGGCACCACTGGTGACCAAGAAAGGAGTGGAACCAATCCTTGAAAAGGCAGCGAAATGTCAGATATCCACATTTAAAGCCCGGATTTTCCTTGTGCTGCCGCACTTCCACAGCCAAAAGCCCAAGTGCCACAGACCTTGGCAGCATTATTGGGGGGATATTCCTTTAAAGATGAGCTATTCTGGAACAATTTCCCCACTGTCTGTGACACAAACAGGCTTTTCTTTGACACCAGACGTGCATGTCTTCTTGCTCCAGCTATTTTTTTCTTGGACAAACATATGTATTGTAGCCAACGCAAGGAAAATCCCGCTCACGATTTATGTCTGAGTTCCCTGTGTGCCATCAACAATATCCCAGTGTGCTCCTGGCACTGCAGCATCTTGATCCCGATCCAGCACTGTTTTCCTGGATTCCCCTTTGGTCACTCAAGTGCCACAAAGTAATCGCTCTTCTTTAGTGTCCTTCCATCCCAGAGGCTCTGGTTTTTGGGCACTGGAATAGTTTCCTGTCCTTTTTTTACGATTTTTAGCTCGCTTGGGAGCTCCTCTTGCTGTGGAAGCGATCTAAGAACAATGATCAGGACTGGGAGCTGCACTCCTTGCGCTCACAGATTTTATCTGCTGTCCTGAGACTCTTCCAACACCCAGGAGCTCTCATTTCGGTGGTGCTCCCGAGCACCAGGCAAAAGTTTATTACATGTGCACTATTTGAATATACTGGAACCTTTACATGGCTCTCAGAGGGCAAAAGTTTTCCATAGGGAAAAAGAATCCTTTTGCTGGTGCCTTTCCTTCAAGGCTGCTCTCCTTTGTTGTGATATACAGATGGAGATAAGGTTTTCTTTTTATTTCACTTCTGTGCTTTTTTCCCGTTATTTTTTGTTTCCCTTTATTTTCCTTTTGTTCTTCCTTGTGTTTTTTCTTCTCTTATATTCCCTTCTGTTCCTTTTTTCTTTCCCTTCCTTTCTCATTAATTTCCCTTTTTCTTCTTTTGCTTTCCCCTTATTTTCCTTTCTGCTTTTCCTTTTTTCACCTTTTCCGTTTTCTTCTTTTCCCTTTTTTCCTTATTATCCTTTTTTCCTTCTTTTCCTGCTTCCCCCTTAATTCCTTTTTCTTCCCCTTCTTTTTTCCCTTTTATTTTTTAGTATAAAAGGTGGCCAAGCACACTCTTCTTCAATAGAAATAAATACAGCCTTTGCGTCAATTAAAAAAAATTCAAGTTACAGACTCGCATGGCATACATTTATTTTAGCATACATTAATGCAGATTTATTTGGGGCTGGACTCTGAGTGTTTTTCTTAGCTGAGCTTTGGAGGGCTGCATTTCAAAGCCACCCTCAGCTCCATAAGTTTTCCATCCCATCGATGTCAGCCATTGATTTATCCAAGGAGTCTCCTTGTTTACAGCGGAGACATTAAATCATAAAACAACTTCCATTGTATCCTGTGCTCAGATAGGCAAAAGCACTTCCTAACTGTGAACCCAGCTGCTCTAATCTTTAATGACTTTGGTTCAGTGGCCAAATCTACTTCTTTGTGCTCTCCTAATGCACCATTAGATTAGTTACTGTCGCTGGAATTGCTGTCGTTCAGGCCCTGGTTAGGGAGGATCATGGTATTTTTCATAAATCATGTTTTTTTCCCTCTTCTCTTACTGTTTAAAGGATAATAGTGCTGTAGCTTTGCAATTGTTTTATGAGGCAGTAATCTTGTTGCTGTGAGGATAAAGCGTGTGAGGCCAAAGGCAGTGCTTATCTCCGGAGAAGCCAGTTATTGCCCAGGAAATCTCTACAAAACATCAATTATCGCAGGTCCCACCCCTCAGAAACAGCGGCAGTGAGATTTTGTGTCCAAAATAGTCCCAAATGAGACCCAAATGCAGTATTTGGGGGATTCTTCTGCAATTAATTGGCAGCCTTCTGAATTAAGTTTGACTAGGAAAGGCCAAATTCCCGGGGTGTTGCTCAGGGCTGCGTGTGCAGCTCTACTCACAGAGCACCCTCAAACCACAAAAGCTGTATATCACAGAGCTCCAGCATGGCCAAAGCCAACCAGGACAGCCCATCCTCATGGAACCAAGCAGAGAATTCCTGGGTTTTTATCTCCTTGGCTGTGTCTGCAGCGCAGGCTGCAGGACGAGGATCCCCGGCTGATGCTGCACCTGGAGCAGCAGCAGCTGCGAGCTCACTGCCTTTACCTGAACATTAATCACGTTTTTAGACCTTCCTGCATTTCAAAGCAAGCAGGGGGAGGCAGCTGACAGTGCTAATCATGATGCTGAGCCCGACTTTTGGGAAGGGAGAGTGATCCAGGCGCTCTCCACCCTCGGGAATCCCGCAGCACCTCACGGGGAAACCCTTAACCACCCTGGTGCCCTCTGTCTTTAAGAGGTTTATTCAATTAACCAGTTAAACTTTCATTCTATTTTGCCATTTGGTGAAGAGGATTCTTATGCATTTAATAGTTTTATGCATTTACCCATTAGTCCTTTTAAGTGGGCTGGCTGGGCCGGGCCGTGCCATTTCCCCGCGGCGGCGGGCAGGGTGACAGTGATCCATGACACGTGTCACGGCCGCTGGCAGCTCCCTGACCTCCCCAATCCATCTCCCTGAAGGTTGCTGGCCATTAATCCCCCAGCAGCTGCCCGTGCAGCCACCCCGAGGTGCTGGGGCAGGTAGCCAAGGCTGCAGGTAGCTCCCTGCCCGAGGAGCCCAGATTGGCAGGATATTTCCATCAAAACAGAAACTTGGAAGGAAATGACATATGTTCGTTAACCTAAGGACTGCTGATCACTTTAAATACTTTAAATTAATCCAGCTTCATTTGTTAAAACTAGCATCATCTGCTTAGGGGCTAAGGGAACACTGGGAACACTTCAAAACAGGCAACGCAGGAAATCGTGCCCTGCTGCCTCATGCAGGATTGTCTGAAACTCACTTTGCAGCAATATTCCTGTTCTGTGTCAGTCCTCATTCATATTCCTTATTCATATTCCTTATTCATATTGCTTTCTAAATCCCTGCCACGCAGCACTGTGGCACTTCCCTTCCTCTGCAGATATTTCTGGCCCTGCTCTGTCCATGCAGGTCAGGGATTTATTTCTCTGCATCACGGCTGCTTTGGAGGGAGCCGAGGGCAGGACTAGCCCACAATCCACAGGTAAATTCCAGTACTGAATGTGCAGGTTCTTCCCACTATCTGGAGTTTCTGTAAGCCAATATTTCAGGTCTGTTTGGCTTCTGCTACAGGCTGAGAATGAAATGTTCCCTCAGGGGCTTGTGGCATCCTGTGTTTGCCATTTGTCCCTTGTACTCAGGCTGAAGAAGAGAAACAAAATTGTTAACATTTGATTCATTTTTGTGCTATACACAGGCAGTGAGTTACTTTTATCTGAGTTTTACAGGTGCTCTTTGTTTGTAAATTCTCTGGTAAGGTCAATGTCAACAGAGATTTCAGAGCATTCAGTTGCCTTTAAAAATAAGGAAAAATTCATCAGAACTCACTTGAGAGATGATTTCTACATAATCTCACCACTTTTGGCATGCTCTCCTAGTAATAATCAGTGTCATTATATTGAGCAGAGTTAATTAATTTAATTTATGGGAATGGGGGTATTTTACTAAAACACAGCAGCTGACAGGGAAAGGGGGTGGCACATCCATAGTTTTGTACCAATGGGCTTGAAAGGATCTCTGGGGTAGTTCAGAAATAAACCCAGCCGACCCATCCCTGCCTGCTCAAGTTGTTTCCTACAAACTCAGAAAGGCTCAGGCTTTCCTTCCAAACCCGATGCTCTGCACAGGGCTGGATTTGGGGTTTAGCCCGTGTGGTTCTGCAGGGGTTACTGGGGAATTTTGTGGAAATATTGATTACCTACAGGTCTCGGGGCAACCTGGCCTAGCAGAAGGTGTCCCTGCCCATGGGCCAGACGATTTTTAAGATCCCTTCCAACCCAAACCGTTCTGTGCCTCGTGTCCGAGCCCAGAGCAGCTCCCAGAGCCCTGTGCTCTCCCTCTCCAGCAGGGCTGTCTCCGGGTTTTGTCTCAGGGCTGCTCCGTGCAGCTCCTCGGTGCCGGATGTGTTCTCTCCAGCCAAACACGACCACCTGCAACTTTGTGCTGGTGTTAGCATTTTCATCTGCCATTATTCAAATCCAGCTGGCTTTCCCTTTGAAGTCCGTTCCCCTCATGTTAAATGTTAACTCTCATTTCTCTTGGCCACGGGAACAGATAGTGCATTCTTTGCTGTCTGTGTGATAATGGCCACAAGTGCTGTGCTGGCTGCCCTCGGCCCTTCCCACTGCTCCCTGCTCTGCTCCTGAAGGAATTCCGAAGCCCAGCTCTGCTGCAGGGAGTGGGTTTGTCCTGCAGAAAGCTCTCAGCCTAGCCCTGACAACTGTCCTGACACATCCTCTATCCCATAAGGCCACATCTCGCTTCCAAGGCTGGCGTGTGCTTAGGGTAGAGAAAAACTTTCTTCCAATTCTCTATTCAATTCAGAAAAATTACCAAAATATCCCATCTAGGGGTAAACTTTGAGCAAGCCCAGCGTGGTTTGGGTTTTTCTGAGATTCATGCAGGCGAATGTTTGGCTTTTTCCAGCTGCACTAGCATTTTTCTAAACATATTTCAGTGCTTATGCTTGCATTAAGCACAATAGCAGTGGAGGGGGAGACTTGTGACCATTTGAACTTGAAATCCCCAGAGAGCTCTTTATTCTAATAAAACAGCAAAATATTGGATACATGACACCCCTTACATCAAACTCTATCATATTAAGGAAACCTTAGAACTCTGGTCTGCAGTCTGGCCTGATACATTTCAATTCATCAGGGATCAGGATGAGAAATAATTACATCTATTTATTTATTCCACTGTCAGAATGTTGACACTAGTTTTTCATATTGTCTCTGTCACGAAGAATCCTAATTAAATAACATGTCAAACGCATTGATCATCCATTTACAAATTCGTTTGATGTATCATGGAGGCCTTTTGTTATTAGGAGATATCACAAGATTAAAATTAAAGTTTGCCAAGCCATCTACCTCATTCTACACAAGACTTTTTCCTCCTAATTAACCACAGAATTTTGATGGCTTGTCATTCTGATATTACACAAAGTAATTCCTTCCTTTTTTCTTCAAGTTCAGGATACCACTTCCCTTCGACCAAAATCTGGCCAGATATGTACAATTATATTAAGCTATGAAATGGAAGGCTCCTCTTGTATTTTTTTCCCCATTTTTCTGTCCTAATTCCTCTACTTAAGAGGCGCTGTCTTATCACAAAGAAGATCAGGAAGAGCTCGCCTTCAGTTCTTGTTGCTTCCTGCACAAAACAGAGCAGGAGCCTTGACCAGCCTCATTCTTCCCCCTCTTTTTGTAGCTGCCTTTGGGCCTGACCCCAATCAGGGTCCAATTTGGTGGCTATAAACTCATTAACATCTTTCTACCTCCTCCACACTCACCCCTTTAGGAAAATCAGATTTTTAGGAAGGTGGCAGGGACCAGAAAAATCAGTACTTAAACAGTGCTCTTCCCATACAGATATAATTTGCAAAGAATCACATTCTCTGTACATCCCATTTGCTACTGGAAAGGATAAAAAAATGTCGATAAATAGGCATTTGTTGTCCCTTTTTGATGCGTTTTCTCCTGTTTTCCATAAGAACATAAGCTAGGAGGGTTTTACACAGATTTGGTGGCAGAACACATGCATTAAGATTATGTTTCTTTTTAAAATTTGCATTCTTTGCTTTGTGTGTTTCCTAAATGGGGCAAGAGGGTTTCTTAGTGTGTCTTAGTATTAAAATCTAAAGTAACAGACCTTCATTCTAATGAGCTTTGTAAATCTGACCTAAAAAGTGTCGCCTGGAGTCTTTGAAATGAGTTTCCTACAACTTCCTCTGATCTGATTGTGTGTTTTAGGGGAGGTTAAATGGGTTAAGATTCTTAGCTGTCCTAAAGCCATTGGAGTGATTCCTTATTAATCTTTTTCACCCCCTAAGACATCATCTACAGATCTAGGCGGATTTAGTACATAAGATAACACAGTCAGCCCTGCCATAACTATCCCCACAGCTTCTGAAAGGACAAAAGGGTGACAAAAATACGCAGAAACCCTTCCAAAGGTTCATGTTAACAATACTTCCCAGTCTTCCCCTCGCCTTTATTCAGCCCTGGCTTGTCGCAGAAGGGAAGTTTTATCGTCACAGGATGATATCTCTGGAACTTGTGATCTAAATTACAAAGGAGTTTGTTGTGCTCCGTGTCCTATGGCAAAACTTGTGAGCATAAGATGGGGTCTGCAATGAGCCCTGGCCCTGCTGATAACCAAGGGCTCCTTGTTCCTGCAGGAAGGGGGCTCGGTGCCCGTGCCAGCAGCTCCCAAATGGATTTTCCTCCGAGTCTCCTCTTTCCTGCTCCCTGTCCAGGCTCTCTGCTGGTGGAGAACTTTTCCAGAGCTTTAATTCAGGGAGGAATTTGGCCTTTTCACCAAGAAATTGGGGGAAAATTGGTGCCCTTCCTGGAAATGTTTGACGCCAGGTTGGGTGGGGCTCAGAGCAGCCTGGGCTGGTGCAAGGTGTCCCTGCCCGTGGCAGAGGGGTTGGGTTAGATCACCTTCAAATGTTCCTTCCAGTCCAAACTATTCTGTGACTCTAAAGAACAGGAAAAAAAGTACAAAGCAGAGACAGCTGCATTTATCGGAGTGATTGATGCGTCTGTCTCGGGCATCCTTCGACATCACAGGGCAGTTCAGGGCCTTTGCCTCTGGAGGGAAGGTCATACAGTAGCATTGTAATACTTTTACCATAAATATGCCTTTTTTGTGGAGGCGAAAAAATCCAGTTATCCTTTGACATGGACCATCTATTTTACATGATTCTTTTACCCCGTTCACATGTTGTATCTGCACGGCAGCAACAGCATCTTCAGTTCCACCCTCTTCTGCTTGAGCTTCCTTGTTCCTAATCACCTGCTGTGCTAGAAGATGGGAGTGAGGTCCATGGCCAGAAGATTTTATGGGTCTGTCCAGGGCATAACAGCGTTTGGGAGCCTTAGGTGTTGTACAAACAATGGGAATTCAGTTGGAGGGATCAGCTGCCATTTAATCAACGTCAGGAGGTTGTCAATTCCTTCCATGATTTATGGCTGTGGAAACACAGCATGATTTGGAAAATAACAAGGAGCATCTCCCCCACCCCGATTGGGGCGTTTTGAAAACACAGCAAACTGAAACACAAAACTATTCTGGAAGAATTTTCTCAGGATTTTGAAGTGCTTGCCTTAGCATTGAACTCCCTGTTGACATAAGTGTTCCTTAGTCCTTTGCAGGTGCTACTGTAGTGTCACAGAGCTCTCAGGAGCCCATTACAGTCTTCTGGCCTGGAAAGAAAATAAAAGAAAAAACACTTTAAAGTTGTGAGTGGCTTCTTCAAAGCTGGAGCGCCCTGCTGAGGAGCCCAAGTGTGTGATTTCCCTGTGTTTTAACGCTTTCCGGAGTGTAAGACGCTCCCCACGGGGCCAGTGGCCCCCACAGTCACCATCCCATGGGGTCATGGCTCTGCCCCCACATCCAGAATGTCCTTAAGTGGCTGCTTCGCTTCCCCCAGGCTGAGGAAAGCATTCAAGCACAGGTTTTAAATCGAATATTGTGTACCTAAAGCAGGGGGGTGGGGTGCTGCAGGACCCTTCCCAGCTCATCCCCAAACCCACCTGGGCCCTGGATGTGTCATTTGGACTTTCCATGCTGCTTTGCCTGTCTCTAAAAGGAGATTTGTGATTTTATTTGCTTCCTGTGCTGCAGATATTGCAGGTCTTTATATTTATGAAATGGATTCAGGTCACCAGGTCATCGGCAACTTGTAAGTGCATGTGCTGGTGTTGGGCTGGATCTGGGAGGGACAGCAGGAGCTCTCCTCCAAGGGCACAGAGCTGTCACTCTTCCTCTTTAACAATATTCAAACCAGAAATTATTAAATTACACCTGTATCTGGAAAGCTGTTTGACCCACTGATGGCAGAGGATGAGCAGCTCCCCCTTTTCCAGCAGCTGTGCAGCAAAAGCCAGGGCTGGTGCCGAGCTCTGCCCCTTAAATGCACCTGCCTCCAGAATTCCCCTCCTGCTCCCTCTGACAGCAGCATGCCAGGGATTTTTGTCTGCATGGAGACCAGCTTTGGAGTCCACAGAGATGTTCCAAGCAGAATCTGGGAGAGCTCAGGAATGCGTGCTTCATTAAAAAAAAAAAAAAAACAACAAAAAAAAAAGCAACACTGGAGGCAGTTTAGGTATTTAGCTCCTGAAGCATTTTTTGTATCTCTTAATTACTTATAATCTGACTTTTCTTTCTAATTGAGGCTCCCAGCATCTGTCTAGCTACCAATACTCTTAACTACTAATTTACATTGCAGTTGGCACCTGACCTTACATGACACACGTAAGGCTCTTAGACAGATAATCCTGGCTTCTTCTTGAGACTTATGTCGCCATGGAGGGGTCAGTGGTGTGAGACAGCACAGCTTGAGGTGCGAAGTGCCACAGCAGCTCACACACTTTACCTTGCTGAGTCTGGGAATCCCTTAACAGGCTGATCCGGGCTTTTGCACAGCCATTCCTCCTGCTTTTGTCCCGGGCACGCATTTTTCTGCCTGTCACTTGCAGGCCTTAAAGCAGCATGTCTGTGTTGGTTAATTTGCAGACATCAGGAGACGCATTTCACACTGAATTCCACCCTGTGGGGCCGTGTCTAATTGGACAAATTTGAGCAGCAGGCAGGAAAGCCACCGCAGCATGGAGCGGTGATATATGGGCACGGGAAAAGGGCTGGGATCTTAAAGACACAGCTCGTCTGCTCGCCTGCCTGCCTGCCTCCCGAATTTGGGGCAGGATGGCTCCGAAAAGTGAGGTTTCTGATGGTGCTCCAGGGTTTCCAGAGTGGCTCTCTGTGCGTTCGCTTTGCTCTGAATCCCAGAGTCACTGAGGCTGGGAAAGCTCTTCGAGGTTGTTAAATCCAACCTGGGGCTGATCATCACTGAGTGCCACATCCAGTCCTTCCTTGGACACCTCCAGGGATGGGAACTCCACCACCTCCCAGTGCCTGGCCACCCTTTCCACCAGGAAAGCTCTGTGAGGAGCAGGAAAAGTGTCTGCACCTTTGGGATGGGACACAGGAACAGTCCAGCTCAACCCCCTGAAATTAAAGCCTTGTTCAGCTTTAAACTGCACAGCTGTCATCCACATTAGGGGTTTTTTGGGGGGAATTTCCTGCAATATTGCAGCACCAAGGCAGAGCGGGGAGGCTGTTATTAGCAGAGAGAAAAGGGGAAAAAAAGAATTTCAGAACCTTGGCAATAAAAGTGAGTTGAAGGGTTGTTTCTGGTCATAGATGTTTCTCTTCTATTTTATGTTGCTTAAGCATAATAAATGTCAGATGGCTGGAGTAGCATGTTTTATTAAAATGAGTGAATTTGGAGGTCAGGAGAGCTCTGTGTTGGTAGCTCTGTGCACAGGATGGCTTTGTTTGGGTGAGGGGCAGGTGGAGGGGTCGATTCCCCTGTGCAGGAACCTGAAATCCTCTTTCTGTGTCATCGCTCTGGCTTTGGTGTCTCTGCTCAGCCAACAAACAAAAGTGCCATCTACTGTCACCAACCCTTTGGAATGTGAAACTGAAATATATGACATGACACCAGTATAATTGTTCCTTAGAACAGATTTATATTAGTGACGTTTTGATGTGGTAGAGGTTCCCCACTTGGATTTTGCTTTTTTAAACATCTCTGAGAAACATCGCTCCATGTTCTGATTTTTTCAGAGATGGTGGTAGGTCTGAAAAGGATCTTATTAGGCACAAAAGCCAAGTGTTGAAAGACTTCCCAGAGGATGGCTTTGGTGACAAGTCCTCACATTTTGCATCAGTCATGTGTCTGAACTTGGACTGAAAATCTCTGCCTGACTCTGGAGCGTGCAGAGAACTCACTGGGTGCAGCTGCTCCAGAGCAAAAGATTAAAAAAAGAAGTGGCTTGGTGGCTTTCAAAGCATCTGGCCAGAGTTTTGTGCTTTCGCTACACTGTGTTGATGCTCAGGGGTTTAAAGAAATAGATGCCTTTTGGCTCTTCCCATGATGGAGCACAGAGTGCAGCAGTGTCTCTCACTGCCCCAAAATACCGAATTATGGGGATGTCATGCAAAGGTCTCTGCCAAATGGCGTGGAAGCGATGGCTTCAACAGATAGTAATTATTGTTTTTTCTCTGTGATGGATGTCTGTTTATATTTAATGTAGTCACTAGATGAAAATGGAGGTCTTTGGTTGATCAGATATGGGTTTAGGAACCAAAATTAAGTCATTCATGTGGATATGGTTGAATTTCCTTGCTTCCTTGTAACCTGTTCCTTCAATCCTGTAGCTTAGATCTGAGGGTTTGCTTTACTTAACTTCCCCCAAATTGAAATAAAAAGCAGCTTACTTTAACATATATCATGGGAACGCTGTGGATCTTTCCCCCTCCGGGCTACTCAAAACAAGCCCCAGGCCCAGCAGTCCTGAAAACTTGTGTGAAGCTGAAAGTGCCAGATTTAAAGCCTTGTAACTCTACTCTGTCTCGACAGTAAATTATTTATGCAGAACGTGTCCAAAAGGCCGATGTGGCGGAGCAGCAGAAGTCGCTGCTGTGGTGGGTGAGGGCAGGGGAGGTGGTGGTGCTGCCCAGGACGGTGGCAGAGACACCAGCAGGGGTTCAGGCTCTCCCCTCGGCTCACATTCCTGCTTTTCCTGTGGCAAAAGCAGCTGATGGGAGTATCCAGTGGAAGCTCAATCCCTTCGAAGTTCCAGAACACCTGTAAATACTGGAATGGCTTTAAAAACGTTAAGTGTTAGACCAACAGCTACCAGGGTATGAACAAGAAGGCCAGAAAAAACAAGGATCATAAATATTTAAGGAGCAGTTTTCACGCTGATGGAGGGTCCTGGAGCATCCCTGGATCCTTCTTCAACCCCTGACAGCATCACAAGCCATCCAGCAGGAGTGGCAGGGCTTCCTGTGCCCTCCCCACCCCGTTCTGCCCCTCCTGTGCAGCGGGCAGCACATCTCCCATCCCGGCAGGAGAGCTGGGGAGGGTCCAGCCCCCTGCAGACCCCATCCCAAGCCACGTGCATCCCTCAGCAGGAGCACGAGCCGCTTGCGTAGAGGCTTGTAAATATGAATAGTCACTCGAGTGCCAGAATTATAATTAAAAAGGTTTTGTCTTTTGGCTTTTGTCTGCATACTTTCCTACTCTTGTCACTTGGCAGGGCCGGGGTGTCTCTCGCGGTGTAATTGCCGCAGAACATTTCCTTGAAAGAGCAGCAGCACCCCGCCTCCTCCTCGCACTTGCATGTGGAAAGCACCAACTGTTTTATAGGCACTGGTGAGTTCTGCTGTGCGGTGTGAGGGGTTTTAACTGTCTGTGCAGCCGGGACAGCTGCGGAGCAGCTCCGGAGATGGAGGGAGCTGGCCCAGGCTGCGCTGAGGATGCTGAGCTCGGGGCGGGAGCTGCGGCGGTGCCTCTCGCAGGGGAGAGCACAGAGGCTGTGCTGGGACAGCCTGGCTGGGTGGTTTTGTTCTCCTCTTGCCCCTCTGCAGGGCTCTGGCTGTGGGAAAGGACCTGTCTGTCCCCAGAGCCGTGGCTGTGTGTCCGTGTGGCAGCACCGCTCCAGCTCCTGCTCGTTCACCTCTCCGCCTGCGTTCCTCTCACAGGGGTGCCAGGCCTTCTCTCCTCAGGCACTTCTCACATTCAGGTGCTTCAAAAGCCAAAGGGCTCTCGTCCACCCCATTAAAGAGTGCCAGGTAATCCCTTTATGTAGTTAGAGGCATTTCCCTGCCGGCACATCACCACCTGCACAAGGGTGAGGAGTGCAGGTGCCGCCCTGCCAGGGCTGGATGGCAAGGGATCCCTTGGGATTCATTTCTTTTTAAAAGAGCAGTTGTGGTAATATTAGAATAAGTAAATAAACAGAACTGATCTTTAAAATCAGTTGCAGAATATGCTTTCTATTTTTGGTCAAAACTTTGAAGATCTGGAAATTGTCCAACTGTTTCGAAATGAAACCTTAAATTAAATCGATGGCTTGGAGGGGTTGTTCAATTTTTTTTTTTAATCTTTAGTACCACGGAAATTAATCTTCTAGACAGAGGTTATATTTGAGGGAAGAGCAGTGCATGGGCAATTAGGACCTTTCCCCCCTTCAGGGTGGTGAAGAGAAGTTTGGGGTAGGGCAGGCTCAGGTCTTCAGCTGGGCTAAATTAGCCCAGCTCCGCTCAGGCTCCAGCTGTAGGCACATATTACTGCTCCATTGCAGCAGATCTCATTTATGACATGTTTTTAAAGCAGATCTGTGAAATGATCCAGCTTTAAAAAAATAACACTAATAAGGGTGTAGTTACATGAGCATCTTATCCTGCAGCAAAGCCAGTTTAAGAGGCTCCCAGCCCTTCCCTGACCCTGCCTTCTCCTTCCAACCCCACGGTTCATTTCCCCTCAGCTTTGCTGCTGCAACGTTTTGGTGTTTGTGGGTTTGGGTTGGGTTTTTTTCCGTGTTTCCTGCATTGTTTCAGTGATCCAGTAGGAGATGGAGCACGTGGTGTGATGCAGCAGAGGGAAGGCCATGGGGACAAGGACAAGGGCCAGGAAGGATGCAGCAGAGGCAATTTTTCAGATGGACTCTGGTGCCAGAACGGGTGTTCCTGCAGCTGCCACCAACCCCAAGTGACCCTGGGGGGTTTATTTGAAGGGCCAGGCGGGTGAGCAGCTGAGTGGGCACTGCTGGCACTGCCTGGGCCGTGGGTGGGAGCTCACACCCCACCAGAATCACAGAATGGTTGGGTGCAAGGGACCTTTAAAGGCTCCTGCCCCATCCAGCCTGACACTTGTAGGATGGGGCACCTTCCACCTCCTGGGGCAACCTGTGATGTTGGCTGAGCTCCTGGAGCCAGCTGGAGCACAGTTCCTGTCAGTTCCTGGAGCTCTGCTGAGCTGGGGCCACAGCTATGAGTTAGTCAGTGAATCACACTGGTTTCTTGTTCTCCACAGCAGTTTGCTTCCCCCACAGTTAGTGCTGGAACAGGGGAGAACGAGTGGAGATCTCAAGGAATCTCGGAATACTTGACTCTGCCAGGAAACCCAACCTGCTGGGATCCTGCACTAGGCAGCAGTGAGATCAAATGCTTTCCAAATCTCTTTACTTTAAATGTATCTTGAATATCCAAATCTCTTTACTTTAAATGTATCTTGAATATTAGCAGCGATGGAGTGAACAGACAGCTCTTTGAAAAGCGTGGTGCCTGGTGAGTGTCTGACACAGTATTTAATGGGTGCAGGAAGGTTTTTATCCAACTGCCTTCGGTATGTGGAATGTTTTTTCCCCTTGTTTTGACTGGATGGCTCTTGTGGCCGATCTGTTTAAAAACAGAGGTGAACAGTTGCAGCAGCAGCCCAGCGTGGCGGTATCTCAGACCTGCACACGAGGTGGGAACACGGAGTTTCCCCGTCTGTGGTGTGGTTATCAGTGCTCCCCGAGTCCTGCTGCTGACAGCATCCCCCAGCCTTTCCCGAGGAGCTGAAAACCACGAGGACAGGCAATGAAACGTGCCCAGAGGGGCAGTTTGGCACTTGGTGGGCAGCTCCTGTCCCCTGGAGTCCCCAGCATGGTGCCCTGGTGGCTTTGCTCTCTGCTCCTCTCTGGCAGCAAGATCTATTGCTCACTCCTCTTATTCCTTTCTGCATTACACAGAGTGGAAACAAAAATCAGATATAAACACAGAGTCCATCGATCATTGCTAACCCAGAAGATAGACTGTGATAGTAAATCTTCCTGTTGTCTTCCTCTTTCTGGGCTTGACACACAGCACTGCAACAGATAGGGAGAGAAGAAGAATTAAGTTGTTTGGGTGCACACCAGGGTGGGGACTGGAGCGGTCTGGATAAAACCAAAGGGGCTGTGAGGTGAAGTGTGGCAGTTCTGGTTTAGCTGAATCAGGAATAAAGTGCTTAACCACAGCCCCAGGTGGAGGCAATGCCCTGAATATCCCCTAAGTACAGATTGGGACCAGTGGCTTTGCCATTTGGATTTCTTGTAGTAATCATTTTTTGCAGCAGCACCAATGAGATCAGGGTGGTAAGAGGGGTTTGCTTGCGTTTGGTGTTTGTGTGATTTCTTTTTTGATTAACCTTTTGTGTACTACAGCTGTTCACTGCAATCCAGAGGGGGTTTATGAGTTGAGAATTTATGATAAAGGGCTCTAACATGAGGAATTGGAGCTGGATTAAGCTGGGTGTGCACAGGTTATTGCAGCGGCATTCACTGGCATTCCTTCTTCCTGTAATTCTGTGGATCCCAGTTATGTGCCATTAGAACATTAGCAAATGCAAATGTGCGGCCACATTCTCATCATTTACCCTAATTTTAATCCTTTGGATAAAGTACTTTGTTTTTATCAATTCACAGGCATGGAAGTGACAAGCCTGTTTATAACTATCAGTGATACAGAGCAGCAGCTCCAAAAAAGCCATGGGATTTTGGAATCAGCACTGAGAAACTTCTCCATAAATGCCAGGAATAACATTATATTTGAATATTTAACCCTTACCCAGGCAATTTGAGGACTGGAAACCATATGTGCTTTTCATAATGGGAGCCAAGATGACCCTACATAAAGATAAATATAACTCCATAAAAGCACTCAGGAAGGATGGTGTTGTGGTTGAGAGCTGGGCAAGGGCTGGGGAGCTCCAAGGTCTAATCCCAGCTCAGCCACAGGCTTCTTGGGTGATCCTGGGCATGTAACTGAATCCCTGCATATTTCAGTTTTTCCATTTGTGAATGAGAGATAATAACACCGTCCCAAGCCATGCCAGGAGGGGAACGCGTCGCTGCGTGGGAGGTGTGGGCTTGGAGATGGTGCTGGTGACCACCAGGAAAAGTCTGCCCAGGTGCTGTGGGGAGGCTGTGTGCTCCACCACTGCCAGTGGGGTTCACATGTCCAATTCTCCAAAGGCTGGGTGAATAAACTCCCTCCTTAATTCATGTGTCAAACCAGGGAAGCACACCTGGACTCTGGGAAGTCACATCCTCGGCAAACGTTCCTTGTTTGAACGTAATCTAAATTCAAAAAGCAGCGAGGGGGGAAAACGAGAAAAGGAAAGGGAAACCTGCAGCAGATGAGCCCATCTGGTTTTGTTTGAGGGCTACCTAAGTGAGTTGTGTTTATTGGTTATAGGCTGGTGTTTGCTTTGTGCGCTCGCGAGCCGGGTAGCTCTCGTTCCGCTCGTGACTTGGCATCTGCTGCTGCCCTTGGAGCCTGCTCTGGAGGTACGAATCCTGTTCTTTGAAAAGGTGGGATCTGTCAAAGGAACCACCGAGGAGACTGAATTGGCCACTGGGGATTCCCACCTGCAGCCTGTGTCTCCCGTGGGATGTCATTCCAGCGCCGTAGCAGCCAAGGCGATGGGCTGGCAGCACAGGTGAGGCAGCCTGTGCAGCTGCTGGCGTGGGGAGGGGTCCTGTCGGTGAGAAAATGTCTGGAAGGAGCAGCCCCTGCTCAGGGAAGCAGGTAAAATCCTGGAAAACCCCGCTGGATGCCGAGCAGCCGGCGCTGGGCCACGTAAGGTGCGGGGGAGCGCGATCATCCATTGTTTGGAAGGAAGAGTTTTGATGTAATTATACCCTTCAGCCATTGCCACACTTTCCTCCCTTTCATCTCCAGGCAGGTCCACACGTTCAGATGTGAAGCTGGAAATGAAACACATCTGGCTATCCCAAAATGACAACAGACTTTTATTTGCTATTTTTGGTATACAACAAAAGCTTTGTATCTCGCTAATTGAACATATGGGCTCTCCCTCGCTTTTTTCCCCCTGCTAAACTCCGCTTTTCCATGTGTCATCATACGATTCCAACATTTGATCTGTCGGGTCCATCTCGGCCATGTGTTCGTTGTAATCTGCTACACATGTAGGCTTGTTTTCGTGTGCGTCCTGACCTCCAGTGAGAGCTGCAGTTGTTTCCATCATGGATAGTGTTGAGGAGTTACACATCCTTTTTATCAGTGTTTTTGGCCACCGGCAGCTCCTCGCAGCGCAGCACGGGGATCCTGCCAAGCCTCTGAAAGCTCGGTGTTTGGGGCAGCCATATCTGTTTGTCTTGTGATACCAGATGCTGGCTTTCTTCAGTGGAACAGAAGCAGAAGGGGAAAATTCCCAAAATAGAAAATAGCCCTGTCAGTAAAACCCAGGGAAGCTGAGGGTCGGCATGAGCTTGGTAGAGCTGGAGCACAGGGAAAGGATGGAGGTGGATGGCTGGGCGATGACCACAAGGCAGTGAGCTCTTTGGGGTCACAGCAGTCTGTGGGATACAGAGAGGAAAAGCCTGAGCCCTTCAAAGCAGGCCGTGTCATAAATCCCCACTGGGAACTTGGCCCCGCCACACGGACGTTCGTGAGACTCGGCTCATTACGGATACAGGACCTCTTGATTAGCATGAAAGATTCGTCATCAGAAATTTTTTTTTGTGCCTGTGGGGGATCCACTTAGTTATTTCCAACTACAGCTTTAAATTGTTCCCATGCTTCATCGTGCTTTGATTAGCTAAAATCTCACAGTAACTGTTCGGGGCTCTTACCGTAACAAAAAAAACCAGGTGACAGTGATCAAACCATAGAGTGTGGAGTGGGAACTCTTGGGGATTTGGGGAATGGAGAAGGAGCTGCTGGGGCTTTGGGGTACAGAGCCTGGGTGGGGTTGGAGGCAAGCCCTTGACAGGTTCCTGAGCACCGCAGGACAGAGCACCTGCAGCCCTTCACTGTGCTGGGTGCTGTTTCTCAGGAGAAATGGCAAAGAAATGCCCCAAACAAGGGTAACCTGTATAGTTTCCCACATGCAGGCGTAGCCCCAGCCCGAGAGTCCCCGTGGTGCTCCAGCAGTGCTGATGGTCACCTTTCCTGCAGGAAATACGGGGCCAATTTCATCACATTTGGCTGATGTTCATCAGCACAGCCCTTCAGCAGTGGGGTTTTGGTTGCAATAAGGGAATGAGTCCATCTCTGCCTCGCCCCGAGGTGAGGGCTGAGGAGCCGTGCGTGGGGCTGTCCTGGCTGCACGCTCTCCTCGGTCTGTGTTGCAATCCTCTGACTGCAGCAAAAATCAAATATTTCTGCTTGAAGACAGAGCTGAGGCAATTTCCACCAGGAATATGCCATCTCTCACCACTTGAACAATATTATACATTCATTGTGCTGTTATTCTGTCCAGTTCTTTTCATAAACTGCCGAGCAATTTTGTCTTGAGCTCCCTTTTTAGCCAAGAGTATAACCTTAAAAAATTTGAGGTTGCACTGGAGGACTTCCCAATCAACTGAGGAATAAAGTCTGAAGCAGAAGTTGTATTTAGCAAAATGGACTTAAAAATTATTATTCATAAATGCACATGTTATGGCTGCAGTCGTTTCACTTCTTTCTTTTACAGCCCTATAAATTGTATACAGAACATAAAGGCTTTACTTCTTAAATAAATGTTTTGCAGCCGCCATAAATTATCTTTCTTGCATTCATAATGAAAAAAAAAAATCACTGTTTGATGTTTTATATCCTCTTCACTAAAATGTAAAATATGGTAGTTGGAGCCAGATTTTATCTCATTTGAAAATAAAAGAAGGTTCATTTCCTACTAATTTTTTTCAGTCTTAGGGTTGGAGTTCCCATGAAGTGTTGCCCAATCTGCAAAGCAGCGTTACAATAAACTCTGCTTTAGCTGCTCCTTTGCATTTGCGTTGTACCAGCACTAATAATCACCGTTGTGAACTGAGTTAGGAGCACAACCTGAATCTCTTCTATTATTTTATTTTAATCCCTAATGCTGGTTCTGTTTCATCTTTCTACACCCACTGGCTGAATATCAGATTGTTGAACTTCTCCCCGCTCAGCCCTCGAGGACCCTGCCCCAGCCTGGCTGTCCTGGAAGCAGGCCTTGCTAAACTCCCAGCTCACTGGTTTGCAAAGCAAACTTCAGCCTTGTACTATTTACCTTGGCAAGTGCCCGACCAGATTGATGATCTGTAAAGTGGATTTGTTATTTGGCTGTTTGCTTTGGCAGCTCTTGAAAGCAGTTTGCTGATTACAGCCCCAGATGTCATTGCATACATTACTGCTCACTATAAGTTTCTTCTAAAGTTTTAATTTCAGCCACAAATACTATTAAGCTTTTTGCACCTTTGTGTATTTAGCTCGTGGATATTAAATATCGTGAGCAGGCAGCCTTGATTTCCTTAAATTTTCCTCTTATTATCTTTGTTGGCCTCGTCCGGGCATCTCTGGAGAGCCAGGCCAGGGGATGCTGCTCTGCCCTGGGTCAGTGCTGTGCCCAGCTGTGCCACAGGCAG
Source organism: Pardalotus punctatus (assembly GCA_013400915.1). Taxonomy (NCBI): domain Eukaryota; kingdom Metazoa; phylum Chordata; class Aves; order Passeriformes; family Pardalotidae; genus Pardalotus; species Pardalotus punctatus. The sequence goes on along the minus strand of VZTX01028497.1, from coordinate 32,434 downwards.
CTGCAAGTTGGTCACATGCACAGTTTCCTAACTGCAGATAAGCTGGGAAATTGCCACAGCGTTTTTTATAAATTATCAGCTCTAACAGGAGCAGACAGTCGGGTCAAGTAGAGCAGAGATCAGGAGCGATGGTCACTAAAATCGCCCCGTGCCTCGTTTGTGGCAGGGTAGGCACAAAAGCAACGTGGTTTCCCTGGGTTATCTCCATCTTTTCCAACTATTATCTTGGCTATTAAAGGCTCTCAAACCTGATAAGCAATTTGGCAGATCGATAGGCTCAAAATCAATTTGTTTCTGACATGGGGTAGTTCTGATTCTGGCTCTGGTGCCAGCAGAGCTCCGCTTCCAGCCCCGTGCACGCGACCATCAGGATGGGAGTGCAGGAATACTGGGATATTTTATTTTCCTGCTGCCACAAAGTGCATTTGCCTTTCTCAAGTCCAACAAGAGGCACACGAGAAGCTCAGCTGGGTGTTTGCTGCTGCCCTACCTCAGGTTCTGCAGGGCTGTCTGGGAGCACAGCCTGGCACAGCCCAGCTTGGGCAGACGCTGCTGCTCCTGGCTTTGAGCAGTTAAACCATCCTTTGTGGCCAGGACCTTTTTTTTTTCCTTTTTTTTTTTTTTTTTCCAGTGGGGGCACTTTCAGCTTTGAAATATTTAAGTTGAAGAAGTTAATTCACTTTAAGTAAGTTTACTTTGCAAGGGGAGGATATCATTGTAGTATTTTTGGCCACTGCTTGAAAATTCCTCTAACCCTTTACTATAATAAGCAAATTGAGCAGATTAAAGACACATTATGCTGCCAAATGGTTTTTCTACACAGGGTGACATATATTTTTTCTGTGGAAAAGGTTGTGGGGGTTTTTGTGAGCTGCTATGCTTTTTTTAGCACTTCCTGTTTTATTGTGTTTGAAGTGTCTTTGTGGTGACCTGTTGGGGTAAGATTCTTCCATATGGAAGTGTTTCTTCAACTTTTAATCATTTTGTTTAAAAAAAAAAAAGGTTTTAAACCCGATTTGCAGATGTCTCTGGTTTTGTTCGCGGAGAGCTTGTCCAACTCACTACAGCGTTGTAGAAATGATGAATTGTTCATACACAACGTGATGGTGACATCCACGGAGTTGCACTCTCAGAATACCTTCTTTAAAATCTATTTAAAATATCTGTAGAGAGGCTTTTGTTTGTGTTTTAATGTATTTTTCTCTTTGAAACCCTGCCTTCACTGAATGCCTTGGCAAAGCTCCTGGTGGTTTTGGTGGAGCTGGGATTTCACCAGTAGACCCCTGACTCGGTTGCAGGCATCTCTGAAGTTGAGTAATATCAGGATAAGAAGCAAAGTCATGTCTGTTCCTGGAGAAAATCTAGTTGGGGTTTTACAAAGGGTCAAAAAAAGTTTCAAGTTTATTTTTAAGTCTACAAGACAAAACCATTAAAGCACAACAGAATGCAGATGCCCTGGGCTCTTGCTGGACTCGCCAGGTCCTAACAGAGACCAGGATTTGGACCACTGGAGTTGTGCTGTAGCTGCATCCTGCTTCCTGTCAGCTCTGACACTGACATCTGAATTTCAGATTTCATCTTGCCAAGGTTGAGCTGCTCCCTCAGTGCCTACAACACCTCTGGACCTCTCTGGAGCTGCCTGGCTCGCAGGGCTGCGAGGGCAGAGCTGGAGCTGCTGGGCACCGTGTGTTACCCAGGCAGCCGGGGATGTCCATCAGGCATCTCCAGACTCCCCCTCTGCATCACAACCTCGATGTTTTAGCCTTAAGAAAAGTGGCTTTGACAGTATTTTTGAGCCCACATGTGAATACCACATGTTGAGGTCTCGTGTCTGCAGTTTCACTGCTAATTAAGTGTAGATGTAGGTACTGGGTATCATATAAGGTCTTTGGCTCTCTGCAATTCACCACAAACATCTAATTCCCACTTCCTTTGTCTTGGACCTATTATTTATACGAGAAGAGTAGGTGGACTGCTGGTTACAAGTCTGGTGGATTATTATGTTTCTGTAGCTGTCATCCTGTCAAGGCTCCTGCAGAAATTCGCACTGTGGGCTCTTGGTAGTTTATTGGGAGTAAAATCCCCTCCTGTGCCGAAGGCTGGCCTTGGGTCTGTGCACCACTTAAGTCTTGCTAAGCCCTGAAATGGGTGTTAAATGTTATATTGGCCTTCTCAGCACAGAGGTGAACTGCATTCTGTGTGAACAGTGGGATTTCCAGCTCAGCTTAAGCTGTTTGTCTCTGCTGCTGGGAGAATTAGGATGGGGTCTCTGAACCTGCGGAAAACTTTTGATGCTCAACCCTCAGAAGCCAGGGCCTTGCAGCTCTCTGACCTAACAACAGCACAGTCTGGGAAATAAAGCAGCTTTTTGATGTAGATGGGCACAGGACTCATCTGGTTTGGATTTCCAAGGTGTTCCAGAGTCATATTGTTAACTGCAGGGGGTCTCCTGTGAGCAGCAGTGTGCACTGACTTACTGCTGGGACCTCGGAGCGTTCCCAGATAGTTATTTCTGGAAAACTGGAGCCAAGTAGCTCCTGTCTGTCAGACAGATGGAGAAACTGAGGCATGAGATGGACAGGTGACTTCCCTGGGCTGGGCAGAGCAGAATCAACAAGACTCAGAATTAAGCTGCAGAGTTACATTTCTGCCTTCATTCTTTTGGTTTCCACAATGTTCAGAGTGTGTTGGAAACATTTCCAGTAAGGAAATCCTTGCAGCTGTATTTGCAGCTCCCCAAAGAAGATCGAGCTGGTGTAACCTTTTCAGGGGATGCTCTCTCCTGTCCCACCCGATGAACTGACAAGTTTAGCTTTGGGCATGGATTTGGGTCTGATTTTCAAAACTGACGTGGAAAAGATGGAATTATGCCCACGGAGGTCGTTATCGTGTCCAGACCATCTTCCCACAGCGCCCGGGCGGGGGCTCTGGGAACAAGGTGCCTTTACTCAGTGGCAACTCTGCAGTTTAAATATTTCACCAAAACACCTCCAACGTGTCCCACTTCCTCAGTAGCTTCCTAACAGTGTCCAACTAGATGAAAATTAGCCAGTGGCTTGGTTTGTAGAGCTACAAAGGTCAAATGTCCTGCAGAAACAAGGTGCTAAGATGCTAATTCTCTCCCTGAATGGGAAGGCAGTTCTCTGCTCGATTAAGCAGAAAATGCAGGTGGTCTTAAACATCTCCAGTTTTGCCTCCTGTTCTGAATGCAATTAAATAAAATCTGCTGTGATTGCAGCAGGATAACCAGCTTGCAGTGCAATCCCAAATCCCTTCCTAAGACCAGTTCTGAGGCAAACAGCCTGGGGAGGCTGCAAACGTCCTGGGCTGGTCCCTGCCCCGTCAGTCCCCAGCACAGGATGCACAGGAAGCTCGCCCTGAACTTCTGTTCTCACACTTCTCCTCTTGGAATCTTGTTTTCCCCTTTTTGGAGATTTGTGAAACATATGCCTTGGAGGCTTCCCAATTTTTTTTTTTTCACAGCAAGAAGAGAATTGCTCTCTGCGCTGTAAAAACTCTCACGAAAACGTGCGCTCCTTTCTAAAGGACCTGCCTGGTGCAGCTCAGCAATTCCCATTTCTCATCACTTCACAGTGTATTTTATAGGGTATAAAAATGGTGTTATGATCCGTGTTCCCAAACCTTGCCTCAGCTAGCAGGAACATCAATAAACGTGGCTTGATAGACACCAGAGCTGCCCCGCTGTTCCCCCGGAGCTTTGAACGTGCCCTCACAGACTTTTGGAATCTGTTCTCCGTGTAGGAAACTCCTCGTGCTTCTGCTGAGCTTTTAATGTATCAAAGGTAATAATTGTGCTTAGGAAAAGTGACTTCTCCCAGGGTACATTCCCAGCCTGGTCACTTAATGTACTTAGAAGTATTTCCTTTCCTTCATCTCAGGTCCCGCAGTTTTGTTCTCATTCCTTGATTTAAATTAATCTGCAGATTGGGATGTCAGCGTTACCTGGATCTGGCAAAGGATTTTACTTCGTTTCTCCCCCTTTCCTTTTCCTTCTTTCTCCATAAAGTTATTATTGTTATTTCTTCAGTTCACAGCTGAGATGATGGGTTTGAACAGCTTCATGCTCCGTTCCAGGAAATTCTGTCTTTGTTCCAAGGCTTCCAGCGCAGAGGCTCCTTTCACCTTGATCTTTCAGCGCAGCACTAAAACATTTGGCAGCTTTTTTGTCGTGTTTTTTTGCTGCTGTCCAGGGCTTTTGAGAGATTCCCCTTGGACAATTTCCACCTTTGAGCTTGCCCACTGGAGGAAATACTTCCCCTTGAATTTACACAGGCACATCATCACGAGTGCTGCATCCCTCTCATATCTTCATCAGCTTCCTCGCCTCCTTGGATTTGCTTCTCTTTGGTTTAAAGGAAGTTTTTCCTGCTGGAGCCTTGAGCTGATGGGAGGATGGTTGGAGCTGGAGCAGCAGTTGATCCAATGGGCTCTCAGATCCTCCCCGAAGGGGGCGGCTCCGAGAGCTGCAGAAAGCAATTCCCTCTGCAAAACATCCGTGGTTTCACTCATCATTTGAGTGTGGAAAAGGGATGGGATCAGCTTCTACCTGAGTTATAGGAGTCTCCCTAATAATCAGCTTTCTTTTCCATATTAAATTCCCCAGAAACTTGTGATTAGCCCCACTTCTGAGAGTTCACAGCAGCTTAATTCTGCTGTAAAACTGTCAGCAGTGATTTTCTTGTTTAAAGACAGATTTTGGTTCTTGTACAAAACTACTTCTTGCTAAATTCCTCTTCAACCAAACACTCTTGTCATTTCTCAGCCATTAAAGACAATAAACTCCATCTTTGGATTTTTACATGCTGAACTTCATTTGTAATGATGGATACTTGTTTATAACGCACTGAAGATTTTTGTTAGCTTTCTGGCATAAAAATTGGAATCTTCTCTCTTCATTCGTAGTTATTAGCAGCAGGTTTATCCTTTCAAATACGTACAAGGCATGATTTAAGTGGAATATTTATTGTCCCCCAGAGTGGCAGACTGCAGCTCTCAGAGCCCCACGTTTCCTGGGGTCCTTGAGCCCCTTGTGCTTAAAGTGTATTTTGAAGGTGCCATGAAACTGAGTCAGGAGCACCTGGAGAAAAGGGAATTGAGAAACATCATCCTAGGACGGGGTCACAGTGCTGTGAAAACTGGGATGGCTCTCTCTAGATCCAGGGAAATCTGCCTTTTGGGTCAGGGCAGGGATTTGGGGTGTCGTGGTTTGGACTTCCACTGAAATGTCTCCTTCTTCTCTCTCTCTGCACCAGGTGACTCCTGGTGGGATGATCCATCCCAAATGACATTTGAGGTTTTATTGCATCATAAATCAGAGCAAAGCACATCCTTGCTGTCAGTGCTCCAAAATGGGGTTTATTGAAGGAAGGGGAAAAATATTGACTGTAAAAATCCAGTTCTTGTCCTTCCGACTTGGAGCACACAACGTGAATTATCAGCCTTTCCCCATAACTCTAATTCATTTTGCATTTGTTTGGGTTGTTGCACCCACTTTTGTCTTCTCCTGGTTTTGTGGGAAGAAAAGTAAGGAAGAGCAAAGAAAAAAACCCTTTTAATTTGTCCCCATGAGGACGATGCCCTACAGGTACACCCTTCTCGTCACCTTCAGTGATTTCTGCAGCAGGAGGTCAGTGCCGTTGTCAAGTGCAAAAACGCTGCTGTCACTCAAGGCACCCAAAGACCTTGTGTGACTCTTTTTGAGCAGCCCTTGCTCCCTCCTGGAAGCTTTGCTGTGAGCCACGAGCAGGGAGCCACGGCTGCCCCGCTCCTCCCTGCTCTCAGAGCTGCTGCAGCGGGTGGGGAAGGGTGAATCCCTGCCCTTTGAGTGCAGCCTGTGCTGAGGATGAGAGGGAGATGAGTTAAATGCCCGAAAGCCTTAGGCTGGGACGTGCCAGCTGCAATCATTTTTTCACTCCATCATCTCACCTTGCGACGTCGCTCTGCCTTATCCAGCCACCAGATGCCTGATGGATAAACACAAGTGACAAGGGCAAAACCTCCTCCGTGGATGCAGAGGGAAACTTCAGGGGCTGCTGGCTCCTGCCCAGCTGTGTCCTGCCTGGCTGGAGTGAAATCCCTGCCTTGGATGGGGTTTGGGGGGAGCTCAGAGCCGGGTGCTGTGAGTTCCCGAGCGCTCTGGCCCCGCTCCAGCAGCACACTTAAGCACACACTTAACTTTCAGCATCTCTACACTCCCAGTGAAGTCACTGGGGCTGTTTGCATGCTTAAAAGTAAGTATATGCTTAAGCTGGCTCAGAACCAGAGATTTCAGTGCTTTGTAGGTCCAGTCCTTGCTGGAGCTCAGATAATTTGCTCGTGCAACTTGGCACATGCTTTTAATGAACTCAGAATCGGGCCAAAAAAATTTATCTTCCCTGACTTGGAAGGCTTACAAGGAAACAAGTTTAAGGTTTTGTTGAGTTTTTATTGCTTTCTAAACATAAAATTTCACGTTTCCCTGTAGTCCTTAAAGAAACACATTTTCCTAGTGTTCTTGGGGGGATGTAGAGACTTAGAGTGAGTGATTTCCAAAATGCCCAGAGCTGATGGAATAGTGTGATGCGCTGCCTGCCCAGGGCAGGACACGGTGGCTCTGGAGGTCCCACCCATCTTTTCATACCTTGTAGGAAGAGCTCAGAGCCACCTGGGATAGTGGAAGGTGTCCCTGGCTATGGCAGGATGGAATAGGATGGTCTTGAAGGTCCCTTCCAACCCAAACCACTCTGGAATTCTGTATCTTGTCCTGCAGGAGTTGGGCACTGCCACCCACGTGCCGGGCACAAACAGCAGGAAAACTCACCCTGTGCCCAATTCCCAAACCCCCAGCGAGTGCCTGGTGCTTGCAAGTGAGATTTCTTTATCCCATGTCCAGGCAGTTATTGGACAGTAGCTTGGAACCAGCGTGTACATTATCTCATAGTGAGGTAAGACAAATAAATTACAAGTTGGAAGCCCCGAGTGGGATTAGTGATCCACCTTAGGAAAATATTTTGGTTTCTGTTTATAAGTCAGCTGGGTTGTGAAATGTTTCATCTGGGAAAGGTGATAGGAGACCAGAGAAATATTTGCTCTTATAATGCAAAAAATATTCCAGTTTCTCTCTTAACGGGTTGTTAGTGATATAAACCAAATTTCACGTTTCCGGAGCCTCAGCTGCTTCCCCACAGATGCTCTGCTCGAAGCTCCCTCCTGGCTGACAAGAAACTGCCCGTTATCTCCTCTTGTTTGTGAACATTTCTCAGGCTGCAAATGACTTATCAAGAAGAAACGACCCAAAGCCTGGCAGATTTCTGTGTCTCCTGTGGAGAGGGTCTGCTGTGCGGAGGGTTTGGGCACTGAGCCACATCCATCCCTGCTGGGATTGGGGTGGGAGAGGCTTCACCCTCCTTTGCAGCGGGGTTCAAACCCTGTGTTGTCCCCAACACTCAGCTCCCATGAGCTGTACCCACCATGAACTCGGCCTTTCCACACTCCCTGTTGCTGTTGCACAAGAAGGAGTCTCCTGTTACAGTCTGAGTGATGTGTCAGTGCATTGCGCAGCTCCAATGTTTTTTCAACACTGAGATTTTTTTTTAATTCAAATGAAACAATCAGAATTAAATTCCTTGGCTCACGCAGTCACCACTAAGGCTCAAGCAAGATGACAAATCCACGCTTGTGTCTCGAAGTGTAACATAAGATCTCGGTTATCCCGAAAACCCCGACGAGTTGTCAGATCTTTCCTTACTTGTGGGTGAGCATGAGCCTTTTCTAATCCATTATGTGTCCTTTGTACATGTATATATAGATATGCATTTGCACATGCCACGAGATTGATAATAAGCAAGATAAATCTGTTTTCTTAGGGGAAATAATATATTATTCCAGCCCCTGCAGTGGAATTGGCGTATTTCTACCTCGTTAAGGCCGGGTATGCCTGCAAACCTCTTCCCAAGAGTTCAGAAATGACTTGGCACATAAACAAAGAGTCAAATAAGGATCATTATGTAGTGTCACAGAAATACCAGATGTACCCTTCCTGCATCTCACACAGCGTTTTCCCCAGCGAAGCCAACGCAAAAGGCTTCAGCATCCTAAAATTGCCGCTTTTGTTCAGAGGAGAAGTCAAACAAAATAAAGGCTCGTCTAAAAAAGCCTCCACTGAGATTTAATGGAATTCATTGTGTGTTTAAATTTCCTAGGCATTGTTGAAAATCTCAATAATCATCTTATTGTAAGCTTAGCTAAGTCGTAGATCTTCAGAGAGTGGGAAATTTTACTAGGAGAAAAAAAAAAAGACATGACTGGATTTTCTAATTTTAACCAGGACTGAGAATTAAAAGTATGTGAATAGCACAAGAAAACATTTCCAACCTTGCAAAAACTCGAAAGTGCTGAAGATCTTTTGCGAATCCTTTTTTAATGAAATTTCCAGACCTGGAGGTTGAACGAACATCAGGTGGAGTTTTTCTGCTGAGCGGAATCGTACCTGGTAACGCACCCCAGCCCGGCTTGTGCAGAGCCCTGGGTTCTTCAGGACACTCTGCTTTATGCCAGGATTAAATAGAAAGAAACGTTAAGCTCTAAGGGGGCTTGGGGCTGGCTGTAGCATTCCTGATTTTTTCCAGGCGTTCTGATTCTCTAAAGCGTTAAAATGTGCACGAATCTCGCTGTTCAAGGGGGGGGGAAGAAATTTTTTCTTGGAAATTAATTTTATTACGAAGGCTTATTTTGTTTTCAAATCGTAATAGCATCCAGTTATACTGTAGTTTCCATCTCTTTTTGCTTTTAGGCTGCTAAATAAAGGGCATCCAGTATTGGAATTTTTTTTTTTTCCCCCCAATTTTTCGGGGCACTGTGCTCCTCAGGCTGCACCTTCTCCATGGGTGCACCCTGTGGCAGCACCCACCTGTGCCCACCTGTGCCCAGCCCTGTGTTGGTCTTTAAGGCAAGAAAACAAAGTCTTGTGCTTCTGGTACAGCGAAACCACAATGTAAATTTCCCCGTTGACAGCAAACGCGCATTTTGTTGCGTTTTATCTTTTGAAGTCCTACTTTGGGTGCCTGTCACATCCTGCCCCCAGTTTTTAAACCATCCATGTGTCGCTCACATCCCTGCTTTGGGCTCGGCAAGGGCTGGAGGAGCTCTTGGCAGCGCTGGGGGATTTTTTGGGAGACTCCATTCGGCTTTTGGGGTGGAGGGGCTGCGGTGACCCCTGGTTTGGTGGCCAGGTGTGCTGGCAGCAGGAATCTGCAGTTGGATGGCATCTGACAGGCGCTGGGAGCATTCGAGGCGAAGGCAGAGTTTAATAAATACACTTAATCATTTCTGTTTTGACCTTAGCCCAGCCCTGTGCTCAGCCCCAGCGAGCGGGGAGTTGGGAGCGCACTTTGTCAAGGCTCCTTTGGCAGAGCAGGGCAGCCCCGCGCTGAGGAAAGGCAGATCCTTCAGAAAGGAGAGTAAAAGGTCAGCACTAATCCGAAAGGACAAGCAGTGTATGTCTGTGTGTATATTGGGTTTCACATATGAAATCCAGTCATGATAAATCTGATGGCTTTAGAAACATCTACTTTGATTAATGAAAACATAGTTCCCATAGACCGTGGGTTTCATACTTCAAAGTTCCCCTGGATTTAGGACCTTAGGTTTTGCTTATTCATATAACATGCAGGAAACTATTTTTAAATGAATAAGGGAGTTGAAAAAAAATTTTTAAAAGGCAAATGTTTCAACATCGGTGGTACAGATAGACTGGATAATAAGGAGCAAAATTAACAAACAACAGACATTTTATTATGCATTTTACAATAATGTTTACATTCTTTTCTCTATATTTGTTTTTCCTTGAAAAGATTTATGTATTTATAAAAATATCTTGCTGCTCCAGCTCTGAAAATTGCAGCCTTGCTTGCATTTGAAAGCCTTCAAGGACGGCTGTGATGGCTGGCCATGCTCCTGATCATCCCAAATGCTTCTCCTGGTTAACCAACCCCTTGTGCAGGAGGAGACCGAGTTTGTCAGGATGTGGGGAGAAAAAGGAGGGTCCCTAAGGACCTGGACATTGCCATCATTGCCTTGGCCACCGTCCCGAGCCCGTGGCCACGTGGAACATGGGCAGTGCTTGGGCATCCTCCTTCCCAGCCATCCCTAGAGCTGCATCCATGGGCACAGGGGCTGCTCCAAACTCACTTAGGAGCGCTGAGAGAGGAACAAAGAGCGTTTTTGTGTACAGCTCTGGGGTGCTGAGGAGGGACGAGCACCCTCGGCCTCCCTCAGCCAAGAGTTCGAAGGGATTTGGAGGTGTTGGTTGCCTGTGGGCCTGGGTAGCCCGGCTGAAGACTCCATTAATTAAATGTATTCACAGGATACAGAGCTGGTGAGTAATGTCCTGTTTATAGCAGAACTGCGAGCGGTTCTGGGAAAAAAGAAACTCTGTGGGAGGGAAGATGACAGGGAGCAGAGTCACTCCAAAGGCTGGGGCTCCTGCCAGGGTTTCCAAAGGCAATAATTAACACTTACACCTTGGTGTAGCAGCGTTCCATCCCGTGTGAGCTGTTGTGCCGTGGCAGAGCAGGATGGCAGCGTGAGCCATGCCCAGGAGGGGATCAGGAGCCAGGCCATGAGCACGGACACACCAGATCCACACAGCACGGGGGGATGTTGCTTCCCCACCCTCCAATAAGGAATTTGCCCGGATCCCCTTCAAGTGCCGAGGGCTTTGTGGCGTTCCCGCTGGAGTCACAAAGTTATGGCGTGGAAGGGAATTGGCAGAGGCTGTAGGAAAGTTGAACCTTTAATGTTTAAGCGGGGTCTGTTACAGTTTGACTCACTGCTTTGGGCCAGGACTTTCCGTGCGCTGCTTCCTCGCTCGCCCGCGAGGTTCTCGCTCCCGGCCAAGGTGTTCCTGGGCAGCTCCCTGGGGTCACCAGCGTGCCCAGGACCCCTTCAAAGTCCACTCTTGCTTCTGAAAAGGCCGGGAGAAGCAGGAGAGGTGTTGGCCAACCCCTTCTGTCCCTCGTGGTTGCACCTCCGTGTCCAACATCCCACGGGGTCAAAGCCCATCCCGTTGATCAGGGTGCATCTTTTATCAATTAAAACTGGCAGTCGTTTCCCGTCCTCTTCGCTCTGTTGTCTTTGCTCACACGTATGCTGCAATATGCAAGGTGAGGCTCAAAACTGTCAAGCTCTTTAATAGAACCATTACTGTATTTTTGGAGAACGTTCTCTTCTTGATTTACTGTTCCTTAGAAGACAGGAAATGGAGCTACTTGATTTCATATTTTAAACAAAGCTGTCCAGAGGTTTAATGAAAAAAATTTCCCCTGGCTTTTGAATTAAAGGGCTATGGTGAAAGATTTAGCTTAGCTATTTTGACTTAGAAAAATAACACACTAGAAGCATTAAAACATTTTATAAAAATACGTTTTACTACTAGATTTTTTTTTTCAAAGAAGAAGTTTCTCTGGTTTCCTTGCTCTTGGTTGGTGGGGCACTGAAATGAAAGAACATTTCCAAGGTTTAGGGTGGTTTTTTGTTTTTTTTTCCCTTCTTTCTGTAGAATTTATTTTGCTTTTATATTAAAAGCCTTGAAACAATTGCAACGCTAAAGACAAATCCTGTGTGTCTAAGCAAGGTAATTTGGTGTGAGTAATGACAGAAGCCTTTGCCATTAATAAAATCCAAGAAATGTTGAGCAGAAAGATGGGGACCTGATTCTGCTCCATCAGCAGTGGCAGGAGGAAAGGGCAGTGCTCCTGGGGAGGCAAATGCCTGTGGAAGGAGAGAAGTGGGAGATTGTTTCCAGACAAAAATTAAAGTTTAAATAGGAAAATTCTGCGCGTGGAACAGAATCAGCTCAGAGTGTTCGGGGCTGGAATTGCAAAACAAAACACTTTTGACCTGTGTGGTCAAGCCAAGGGTCCTGCTTGTTCCATTCGGGTTGATGTGGGGTTCTGGGATGATGCTTGGACATCACACAGAGGAGGCTGGTGCTCTTCATTCCCACCCAGTTTCATCTTCAATAAATAAGGAGAGAAGTAAATGTTCTGCAGGCATGAGAGCACCGTGCAATAGGATGAAATATTGACACAGTTTAAAGTCAGTAAGATTTTTTTTCCGGTGATTTAATGAGATTTCACCAGGATTTCACTAGTAATTGCTAGACTCTCATAATGCCCAATTTGCTCACTCCTGAGCTGTTCCTAAATGAACTGCTCCTTTTAGGAGGAGCCAGTTCCCCAGCCAAAGCTGGGGCACAGAGGGAAGCCTGGGCTTCACACATCAGGTGGCTGTCAGTAGGGTTTCAGCAGGCTGTCAGCCTGCCTTCCCTCAGCCCTCAGTAATCCCTGGAACCAGCAGGAGCTTTCCCAGCCCCGTTGGTTCCGTGGTTTCGTTCTGGCTCCGGGGATTCTGAGCGCCGGACGCTCCGGCGAGGTTTATTTGTGAGCTGGCCGGCGAGGGGGAACTCGACACCTTATCAAGTGAGATACTGGGATGGAAAAGGGGAGCACGAGGCAGCCAGAGAGAGATTCCAATATAATAACTCCGGAGAGAGGCTGAGCTGCTAGTGGTGGAGATTTAATGCCGTTAGCCCGTGTGCCATTGGGAATGATGGACATGGGGCAAAGCACCCCAGGCTCCTGGGAGCAGCCAGCCCCTTGCCATGTCACAAACTCCCCAGAGTCACTTTCCAAGGTGTGAAAATACCCAGGACTTCATTCTGCCTCGGAAAAATTATTTTCCTGATGCGTGTGCTGTCTGCTGATGAACTGGCGAGATCAACAGGAAGGTCCATGATAATGAATCTTGGTTTTCCTGAAGCAGTTTTGTTTCACATCAGACGTTCAGAGCCAGGGATTTACAGGAGGAAAGGACCTGCCTGCTCAAGCAAGATCCCATTTTCTATCCCACATCCTGAATAACCTCAGTCACACTCTGCATGTTCGGCTTTACCTGGAACTCACTTTATCAATGTGTGCATTGAAATAAGGAGGAATTTGTGGGTTCCACTGCAGCGCAGAGCAGATGATGGTGCGAGGAGCTCCTCTGCCTCTGTGATTACCCACAGGGTACAGGGGTGGCTGCTGGATCACAGCTGGATGTCTGGCTATCAATGGTCTTGCCAGATGTGCACTGCTACCATGGAGAAGGAGCAAAAAGGGAGGAGGAAAGATAAAACTACAGCTTCCCCAGCCCCGCAGTGTTTTTTACAAGCAAACTTTCAGGGCAGTTAATCCCTCTAACCTGCATTTGCATTAACACTTGCAGCCTCACACGTTGCTGCTAAGAAGTTTTGGCAGCTCCTGGCCCTGATTGCAGAGGTAACGCTGCACTTGTCTCCTCTGCTCTCGCTCAAGTATCTCAGGAGCCAGAGCCCGGCGCTCCATGAAGTTTCTCCCTGTACACATAAGCAGGCATCTTGGCAGAGCTTCAAAAGCCATTTGCCTTATTATTCATGTGTCTGCTTATAGGAGCAGAAATGCTCCCATTTCTCACTTTCGGGATAAGGGCAGACACCAGGAAAGAGGAGATTTCTCATCCCTGCAAACCTGTGGGAGCTCATCGTGTCCCCGCTGCTTCCCTGGGGTTTGGGAAGCAGATTTAAAAGTCCCCCCTGATTGCTCTCAGGGTACATGAACAGCCCTGTCAAAAACAACTGAAATCCGTGGGGTCTTGGAGAGGGGGAGTCAGGGTTGCATGAAACTGTAGAAGGATGACTTGAGAAAAGAAAAAAAAAAGCTTTAAAAAGGACTAATATTGCTTTTAGAAGAGTTGACATCACAAAAATGTTGTAGAGATTTAAACATCAAAATTACTTCGCCTCCTCCCTGCATTTTCTCAAACAAGCCTCAAGAACCCTCGCTTTAAAACAAATTAGTAGACTGGAGCAACCTTATAAATCCAAAGAGCCATTAGAAGTTGAAATATTTGGTCATTCCTCCTCTCGGTTTTAAACTGGGTTTCATCCAGAGTTCAAGTGCACGGATCACACCAGAGCCACGGTCCCGTTTTGTAGAGGTCCATCTCAGCCTTGATGGTTTTCTAGTGCCAGGAATCCACTCCGCAGCCAGGCCAGCAGATAAATCAGCGCCGTGCGCGCCGACGAAATTCAGGAGCCAGGAGTCACCGCTGCAGCCCATATAAATCCCTGAATGCCAGCCCTGGCGCTTTCAGCCGTGCCATTAGGGTTCAGAATTATCTGCCCCTCTTTGCTGATGTATGGATTAACCGGCTGGCCGAGTGTTTACTAACGGTTATCACCCGGTACTTTGGCCGCTATCAGAGGAAGGGCCGCCTGCCGCGGGGCTTGGTCTCTCACCCTTTCTATTACCACCTGTCAGTGGCAGGGAGTGTGCTGTGAAGCTGTACAGTCACAGACTGCAAGTGTAGATAGTTTCTGACGGCTGATCAAAGGGGAAAACCAAAGGCCTGATAACAAGGACGTGTTTCATGTACTTTTAACTTTGAGAAACATTGGCATTTGCATTTTTTCCCCCTCGGTAGGCTGGCAGAAACCAGGCACAGTAAACGCTGCATATTCAGTTACCTAATAGTGGAGTAAATGGTATGTGCTTGAAGCAACAAAGCATAACTGTAATCTTGTTCCAAGTGGGAATGATTTGAGTAAGCCTTCGCAGAAGACTTGCTGTATAATAAAGGAGAATCATTTTAATTTGTACTTTGAAGTGATCCTGAATTCAGAATCTAATCTTTGCATTCGGCAGAACATCATACCCTGCTGTGAATGAGGTAATAACTGCAAGTCAAGGAATTGCTTGAAGTCTCTTTTGTAGGTACGTGCGCTCCCTCACAAGAGCCAGAGGCTTCAGTAGGCGCTGCTGGTGAAAGAGTCTCTGTTAGAGCACGTTTGACCTAAAACTTCCCAGTGCAGGAGCAGAGAAAACCCACAGATGTCCCAGACGGAGGGAAGGGATCCATTTTTATCTTCATCTGACACGAGGCCGCCCTGCCACTGCACTTCTCTGTTTCAGAGCAAGAAAGGGATTTTAGCTAAAATTTATGCTCATCAGCAAAGACAAAATAACTGTTTCCATTGTCCAAGATGAGGAGGGGGAAGAAGGATCTCAGCAGCAGCCCAGTGGAAGACTGATCAACTTCAAAAAGAATTTCTAGTTGTCTAACACAAAAACATATGTGTGCCATTCACATTTGTGTTATTGTGCTGC
Organism: Pardalotus punctatus; assembly: GCA_013400915.1. Taxonomy (NCBI): domain Eukaryota; kingdom Metazoa; phylum Chordata; class Aves; order Passeriformes; family Pardalotidae; genus Pardalotus; species Pardalotus punctatus. The sequence continues at coordinate 17,249 of VZTX01028497.1, read as the reverse complement.
TTTCCTTTCTTACCCGTATGAGACCAGAATTGGGTCTGTATTTTAATTTAATTCTTGAGATTTTTTTTGCTTGCAGCTGCTTGGACAAAGCTGGTCCATACTTCGGGCTCTGCTGTTGTAACACCAACATTTTACCTCATGTGCTAAACCCACCTTTACAGGGACCCCGAATGTCCCCCGCGTGTCCCACGCTTGTCCCACACGTGTCCCGTTTGTCTGTTGAAGGTGCCTTCGACCGGAGCGTGACCTTGCTGGAGGTGTGTGGGAGCTGGCCCGAGAACTTCGGTCTGCGCCACATGTCCTCCATGGAGCACGGCGAGGAGGGGCTGCGGGAGCGCCTGGCCGACGCGATGTGCGAATCCCCCAGCAGGGACATGGTGGGATCAGGAACAGGTACAAAGAAGAGGTGTGATCAGAGATCACGTACATCTCACCCAATGGTGATTTTTATTTAATTTTTTTTTTTTTTTTTTTAAGTTTCGCTTTTTCTTTTTTCTGTACGCTCTTCTCTCTCTCTCTGGTTAATTGGCTTTTGTGGGGATTTCAGTGGGGTGGAAGTCATTTATAAAAAGAAATTAGTGGTAGATCACATAAACACAGTCTGAGATACTGGCACATGAGGCTTCCTTGTCATATAGCTGGGACAGGGGCTCTCCTCCCTCCCCTCCTGCCAGCTCAGGAGCATCCTTGTGCAGATTGCTGCCCTTGCCCACCCTGCTCCAAACAATGTCATAATCACACATATCCTCATTTTGTGTCCTGAATAGAGCCACTGTGAAGCGCTGGTTCTGTAATCCAAATTAATCCATCTTCATCAGTGTCCATTATATTGATAAATTGTATCATCTGTTTAAGTAAATGGAATGGCACATCAGAGATTACTCTGTCAGAAGGGGCCCCATGGTAGGAGATGCTCGGAAATTAAAGCGCAGTTACTGCGGGTTTATTGTCTCCATTAATTTTGACTTGTTCCAAAAAACACCTCCAGTAAAAAGGCCTCACAGTGGTGGTGGCTCCTCACATCAGCTGCCAGCTCACTTGTCACTCTCCTGGCAGCTTTCCAGGGAAGGCAAAAGAGGAGAAACCAGCAGGAAGGTGTGGGAATGCCAACCTATGGATCTTTCAGGAAGAGCGGGAGCTGTCTCTTCCTTTTCCTCTTGCCCTCGTGTATCACTGAGGGTCTTGTGCTGCTCTGAGCTCTTCCTGCTCCTCGAGAAGTCTCTCCCATCAGGGCTGATCCTGCTTTCCAGGGGGGTCATTGTGGAGCAGGCACCAAACTGCAGCAACTTCCCCCAGGCTGGAGGAGACGCAGAGGAGCAGGAGCCGAGCCCTTGTCTGTAGGTGCAGGCAGCAGCAGCCAGGCTGAGCGGTGCAGGAGCACCTTCATAACCCAGACTGTCACCTTCCCGTGCCCCTCCTCTGATTTCCATCTTGAGAGAGCTGAAAGCAAAGGATGTGTTGGGATTTGGTGTTAACAGAAAGTCGTTTGAACACCAAGTGTGGGTCTGCTACAGATCTGGTGCAAATCCTCCCCAGCTTTTTGCCTCAGACAAGACATTTTACATGTCCATGACTCCCGAGCTCCATCAGAGCAGTGAGGATGGAGCTGCCTCACATTGCTGGTGTGGACTTTAATCAGCTCGTGTCTGTAAAGGGCTGGGAAGGTGGAAAAAGCAGGCTGTGAAAATAGAGAAAGGCACATACTTCATCACTTACTGACCCATGCTGTGATCAGTGTGAACTTTGGGAGGGTATCCACTGCTGATAATGGGTCAGCACCCCTCAGGCTCTGTATGGAAGGGGAAAGGTGAGGGGAATACCTCCTCTGAAAGCTGAAGCCTTCCAGATGTGCCAGGTTAGGGTGACCGACTGCCCTGGAACTTTGTCGGAGACAGAGCTCTAAATTTTCCTCCCATTTTCACCAAACCCAGTCGATGGCAGCGAGTGCCAACTTCTTTGGCGTGAGGCTCCCAGCGCTGCAGGTGTAAAGACAGAAAGGAGCTGTTTATAGAGATGCCATCACTGAGTTAATATTCATCCAAAGAGATTTCTCCCAGCTCTTCCTGCAGAGCCATAAATCTCCCTAATGAGTGTAAGATAGATGCCATCTCAGAGCAGTGATTGTAGGCAGCAATAATGAGTAACATGAGCACTGACCCAACTCACCCCAGCCCAGCGCCCTGCTCTCCCTGTCATTAACACTCTGGGTTTCCCTGCCTGTCGTGGGATCCTCCCCACCACTAACACACTTTATTCTCAGGATTTGGGCATGTGGTGACTCAGAGCAGCAGAGAAAACCTGGTGATAAGGCGGTGAACTCCTGTGCCCTTTCCACTTCCATCCCCTAACAGCTCTTGAGCTGTTCCTCTTTAGCAGACAGACAGAAAAAGTTCCCTCCTGCTCAGATGTACCTGGAGAGCTGCACTTGCCGAGGGAATGGTCTGGAGCTGGCTGCCAGCACCATTCCTCAGGCTGGGGGGCACAGGGAAGGGCTCACCTCTGTCTGCTGCTTAATAAATGGGCAGAGATAAGTGCAGAGCTGCATTACCCTCACTTCAAAAAAGAGGTGTCTTTGTTGGCTCATAACAAGCAGGAGAGTTTTCACTTCCCCCAAAGCACTTATGTCGTAACCAAGCTCGGCTGAGCTGAATTATCTTTGAAAAAACTCAGTTTTCTTCCTTGGGTTCTCTGCTGGCCACTCACCACAGTGAAATGACAGCAAAGAGTGGAGCAGGAAAGGACACTGGAGGTTTGTTTGTTGGCAGTTGATTTCTGTCTTGCTGCTGCTTTCAAAACCAGTGTTTGTATTTCTGCATTGGACCCAAAATTGTGGCATTCATAATCCTTTTAATAGTCCTAAAATAACTTATTTTAACTTGTTCATGCCTTTATGTTACACATGCTTTAACCCCTGTTTGCGCTCCTTGGATTCTCTTGTCCTTAAATAGATTTTGCAGAGATTTAACAAAACTTGCAAAGCCTCACTTGAACTGCAACACGAATTAACAAACATTTCTAACTGGGAATGTGAAGATTTGTGCATGTGCAGTGCCGGGGTCCAATGTGTGGACAAAAATTGGGCATTAGGGTGGACAGTGAGGCTTTGTCAAGTGCTCTACTGGTCCTGCCATGCACTTAATGGCAAGAGATAAATAGATTCTTTTAATGCCTTAACTGTTAGGGCATAGCTGACACGTCGATTTATATAGAAATCAGGGCTGATAGGCTGCCTGGTGTGGAGGAAGTGTGTGCTCGTGGTGCACAGAGCACTTTGGGGGAGCAGATATTCCCAGAAGCTTTGTTTTGTACCTGCCCCGTTGCGTTGCAAAGCAGAGATGGCAACAAGAACTCTGGCTGCTGGCAGAGGCAGAGAATGACCCAAAAGTCGGTCATGTCACCAAAACCAAACCAGAGGATGCTAAAAACATGAGGAATAATCTCATGGAAGGGGGATTGGATGGGGCTTTCCCACCTCTGACTCCGACTGGGGGCCAGGGGCTGTCGGACGGTGGGCGGGAGAAGAAGCAGGTCTGGAAAACCACCCCCAAAAAAATCCCCTTTCCTTGTGACCTAAATGATAACTCCAGCCATCCAGCCAGTTGACTTGATTGGGAAACCAGCTTTTCCCCTTGTTATCCAATTATTCAGACGACCCACGTCTATCTGGAGTGGAGTCTGCTGTACATAAGCTGTCAGCCCAGATACACATTTAATTCCAAAGAAGGCGTAAATTGGCAAAGATGCAAAAAGATGGTTTTGCTGTTCCAGTTTCTGTCAAACTCTCACTGAAAAGAAAAAGTTATGGAAGTCTACTCACAAATGTTAGTGGTCAGTGCCCTCTTTTGCTTGCAAAGCTTTGTTTTCAAGCAGCTACAATATTTACATTTGCAGTGCAGTTCTTAAGTGTGTGCTGGAGCTTCATGTTGCATTCCCCCCAAAAAAAACCACCCTAGGACTGTGATTTATGAATCTGTGCTTCCAGGAGACAAATATCTCTGACAGGATTCCACTTAAACTTGACAGGAAGAAACTGCCAGCTCAGTAGAAATCTTTCCCTCCAAAAATACTGTAATTAGTAAATCCTCTGATTCACCTATTCCTTCAGTGAGCGCGCTTTTTAAGCTTTCCAATATATTTCATAATTTTTAGGCATAATATTTAAAATTAGTCTACAATAGAGGAGCGAACCATTACAGTCTGAGCAACAGGATGTTTTTTGAAATGCACATTTCTCCCAAAACTCCTGCAAACCTCCACGTCTGTCAGCTCTCAGCCACGGGAATCCCGTGGCACAGTGAGGTGCACCTCTGGCCCTCGCAGGAAACAGCCTGGATTCCCTCCAAATTTCATGAACAAACTCATAATGCGATGAAGGAAGCTCATATGTTGAAGCAAACTCTTTAACCTGATTAATGGGATGTAAGTAAGTGGAGCTAATTAGACGTGCTGTTGGGGAACAGCCTGTAGGAATCCCGGGATCGCTGCTCCGGGCACTTTGGATCCTGGGCCCCAGCCAAAGCCGTGTGGTTACACCAGCCCCAGCTCTCTGAGCCTCGCAGAGGGATGGTTTGGAAATGTTCCTGTGAAATTTGGGGGCTGGAGAAGCGCAGTCACCATTTCCTGGTGTGCCTGGCTGAGGTGGGGAGCGGAGGGAGGAGAGGAGGCCGGCGGCTCCCGTGCAAGGTCCATCCTTCCTGGGCTTTTCCCAAAGGAGAAAATACCCACATATCCAAGCTGTGCTCAAAGATCAGCAGCCACCTGGACAGAGATGTACCTGTACATTGAATTTCAGGAATAGGATCAGCCCTGTAGAGAGTCAGAGCTTCCAGTGGTACCTTCCCTTCCCTCTCTCCTTCCCTTCTTTCCTTTCTTCCTCTTTATTTTTCCAAGACAATTTTCCCTTTCTCTCTCCTCAGCAGGTTTTTATGCTAACTCAGACATGGGCTACAGGAACACAGAGCAAATGATTTTCCCTCTGAAGAGCGTTTCTGCCAGATTTCTGCATAGGTTCAGTGCAAAACCAGCTTGGGCAGCAAACCCACTGGTGGATCAAATAACATGGATGCTAAAAGCAGCCTTTGAACTTCCAGAATATTCATCTCAGGGTCAGAGATTCAATTACCCCCTCCAATCAGTCTGAGACCTCAGTGCAGTTCTTCCTACAAAAGGATTTTTTGGATGGGCCTGGTGGAATAGAAAGAAAAATTCAGGCTCTTTAGGAGCCACCATTTCTGAAGTGCTGGATAAGAGGAGCATTGGCCTTGCACACATTTTGGGATATCAGACATTTCAGTGAGGGCTTCTTGCTCTCTCCTGTCCAAGGGTGTCCCTGAGCAGCCCCATCCCACAGCCCCTGAAGGCCCAACAAGGGCATTTTTAATTCCCAGGTAATTCCCCATGTCTCCAAATCCAATCTTGCCACCAGCCCTGGGAGCTTTCACTGGAATTTCTTCCAGGTCATGCATTATTGAAGGGGGCGGGGGTGTGAATGCTGATACCATGAATATTCCTGGTGTGAATTCAGGTTCATTGCTGTTTGTAGAAAAATTCTAAAGGGAGCACTGGTGCCACAAGAGAACTCTGACTTTCTGCCATTTGATAACAACTTGATCAACTGCATTTGCTTATTCTTGGTTGTGGTGTGGGGAGATTCCTTTTCTTTTTCTTCTTCTTAAATCAAGGCATTTTTTAAAGAAATATTTTATTTTTGATACAGACACAGCCGGTGAAGTAGCAGTAAAAAACATCACCACAAAGAGGCACATGGCTTTGAAATGTTTTGGTATGTAACATAACTGTATTGTTATCAGGTCTTAACTTTTGCACAAAGAGTATTTTTCCTTGTTCTAAAAGCAAACCCTCTCTCAGCTTTCCAAGGGCTGCATGCCCCCTAATAGGGGGACAAACCAAAAAATATCAAAGTGTCTCAAGTCATTTCACAAATAACATTGTTCTGTTGCTCTCCTTAAATGAACAAGAGTTTCTTTGATTTTTTTTTTTAAGTCAAATTTAGGATTCTGCTGTTCAGAGCAGAGAGGTCACAAGGCCCTAATGTATTTAGCATTGACTGCCCTCTCTTGTAGTGCGTCTATTAGTCAGTAATTTGATTTGTACCTATTCATTTGCAGTCCCTGCAGGAGCTCTGAGCTGGCCCCAAGTATAATTGGTGCTGTCTCTATTTTTACATCATTAGATTAGCCCCGACTCCTGGCCACTTGTTGTCTGCGCTTGTCTGTCCATTTATACAACCTAATGTAACACAAAATTCATTACTGATCACATTACTTTCAACTCTGAAGCCAGCTTTGTGATAAACATTTTGTTAACCCTTCCCTGCCAGCGCACAGACCTGGGGGATAAATGCACTTTCCCTCTGCAGGAAAAATCAATATCATAATAAAACAAAGTGCAGTCACATTTCTGGGTTTGTCATTCCTCCCGGAGAAAGAAATGGGGAGGAACATATAGGAGATGACTAAATGGTGTCTGCATGCAGGCATCACTCTCTGCTCGATATGAAATGAGCTCAGCAGTGTCCTTTCCACTGGAATATAAAGAAGTGACACGAGATAGGGCCAGCACTCAATTTAAAACTTAATTTCTTACTCATTGTTCTGCAAGTGTTTTAGCTCTTCTGGTCAGGCTGTAATCAGGTTATGACATTATTGGAACTGGGCATTTTTTTTCCAGTGCTTTGTCTCAAAAGCAGCGAGCAGAGACACAGTTCCCTTTTTCCTTAGAGATTTGTTGCTGTGTTGAGCTTTTTTGGTTTGTTTGGCGTTGTGGTTTCTCCTCCTAATGACTGAGCAAATTAACTGCAGCACTCCAGAATTTCACAGGAAAATTCAGAGCTCTGCCCTGTCTGCCTTGGCTTTGCTCACATTTGATTCTCTGCTGAGTCCCTCCTAAAGCATGAAGCTGTTTGCATCCCTGAGGCTTCTGTTGATTGCAGGGGAACGAGAGGAGAGCCAGGGCAGGTATTCCAGCAGGGCTGAGCATCCTCCCAGCTCTGCTGCCAGCATCCTGCCCAGGAGGTGATTCTTGCTACCCAAACGTATTTTGGTGCAGCAGCAAAAGCTGTTGGGTTTTAACAAGTTTGCTAAATTCATTTTCTGTTTGTACGGCTTGGCTTGGAAATCTGTTATTTTGGGTTTTCTAAATATTTAGAAATATTTCTCAGTGTTTATTAAATCTTCCCTTTAAAAGTCCGAGGCCTGAAGCCTGCCCCACACCGAGCGGTCCCACACTGGGAAAGGGGCAGGAGACAACAGGATTTTTCCATCTGTAATTTCTATAATTACCTTGTCATTCCTTTTAGGAGCCATTTCTATGGTGTTTTTGTGTAGGATATGACTTATGGCAAGCATATCTCTCTCAGTAAGTGTAAGAGCCCTCATCTCCCAGCATTTGAACCAGGACTGGTATTTTTACAGCTGTTTTGTGAGCCAAAACCCCTTGCAGCTGCTGAGGTGGTGGCAGAATAAAGACAAGACCGTTCCTGTCCCTCCTCCCAAGCCCAGCAGCCCCAGAGAGCCGCTGAGTATTTGCTGATTTTTTGGGATGTGCAGCACAGGCCATCCCCAAGCTCTCAGAAACGATGCATTGCCCTCTCCAGGGGAGATGGGAGAGGAGGCTGTGGGATGGAAACCCATTTGTGCAATAAATTGTTAAGCAGTCGAGCTGTTAAACGAACACTTATTAGAGAGGTAGGATGAGGTCTGAGTCACCAAACAGCAAAATACACATTAACACAGCAAACCCTGCGCGGTAAATGGGAACTCCAGAGCCAAAACAATGCAAAACATTCCTGTGTGAGCCAACCCTCTGGTCCTGCAGCTCCCAGTCCCTCTGGTCCAGAGCAGCCCCTCTCCCACCCCGTGATCAGCTCCTGGTGCTTTGGGGAGCTCCAAAGTGCCACCTCCGCCAGCCCCAGGTCCCTCTCCCTTTGGTCCCGTGTCATTCCCTGTCCTTGTGTTGCAGCCGTGCCCTCCCCTCCNCTCTGGTCCTGCAGCTCCCAGTCCTCTCAGCCCCTCTCCCACCCTGTGATCGGCTCCTGGTGCTTTGGGGAGCTCCAAAGTGCCACCTCCGCCAGCCCCAGGTCCCTCTCCCTTTGGTCCCGTGTCATTCCCTGTCCTTGTGTTGCAGCCGTGCCCTCCCCTCCCGTCCCCCTGCCCCTTTCTCTGACAGAATATCCCACAAGGAGTCACCTCATTTTCCCAGCAGTGCTGCCTTGCTCTCCGTGCTGGAGTCTGAGAGCATCATCAGGCCCTGCTGGCCAGTGCTGGTGTTGGATGTTTGATGCTCACATGGTGCCTTAGGGGATCTGGGCAGGCACAAGGAGAGGGCCAGGGGAATAGAGAAGCAAACCCAAAGGGGTTTTTTGGCTGCAGGAGGATCTCACTGATCAATGGAGATGATCCCCATGGGATCTGCTCCGGGGCTGCCCCCGGAGGAAGGAGGGTTGTGGCCAGGGCCCTGGCAATGCTGGGAACACTTAGGCCTCCTTGAAGGATATATCCTAATTTGTGGTATGAAAAGATTAGCTTTCCTTCTATTCCTAGCCTGCTGTCTCCCCACCATGGATAATACATAAAACAGTAGACTTTTATTCATTAACATTTATGGGAAAATGTTAATATTAAACTGTAAGTGAAAAGCCCCATCTTATTGAATTCTTCTGCTGTGTTATTGGGAGCCTAATTTCATTTTGCATTTAAATAAAAACCAGATGACGTTCAGGACAGTCAGGCAAGCATTCTGTAAGTGAGAATTTATCTTGCGATCTGGGTAAACAATGTCTCATCATTTAACAGTTATTATAAATAATGGGGTTTTAAGCACTTTGCTGGGAGTTCATATTGGCTCCACACGGGTTGCACTAAGGGAGAGAGAATTTCAGTGACATCTTCCAGGCATCCGGTGAGGAGGAATCATATCCTGAGCTCACTTCTCAAGCTGCAGCAGTTTTCATCCTCCTCTGGTTATTATTGCTCAATATTGTGTGCACGATCCCCTGACCAAAAAAAAAGGGAGAGGAAGGAAAATGACAAATTGGTTGGAAGCATTTTGAAAATGAAGAAACCTTGTTTGAAGCTTCCCCACAAAAGGGGAAAGGGTTCAGGCCCGTGCAGATGTTCATGCAGGTAGTTGAGCCCCCAAAAAGGGGATTCTTTCTGTAAAAATGGGGCTGTGTGAAAGTTGTGCATTCACAGAGAATGAAAAAGATGTTGAGGCAAAACGTAAAGACAAAAAGATCACAAACCAGCTGCTTTTTTCTGTGTTTCTGCTGGTGCCCTCTGAAAGGGCATTGCTGGTGGTTTTATGCTCGGGAACATGTAAGGTAACTTCCACCTCCCTGTAACACAGCTCTGCCAGGGCATGAGTTCTGTACTGCCATTTTATCCCATTTTCCAAAAAGACCCCCTCAGCTAAACCACCATCTTCTCTTATGTATTTGTTTCTGATATTTATGTGTTGTTCCCGTGGTCAGTGACTTTCTCAGTAACTGCCCAACACATGAACTCTGTGTTTACACCACAACTTGATGGTGTTGTGAAAGACAAAGGGTCAGCATCACTTCTCTGACTCTTTCCAAAGACCTTTTTCTGGGAAGGCTGCAGGGAGGAAGGTGCTGGCAGGTTCACCCATCAAAACGTGAGCAAAACTCTGCAGAAGAGCCCCACGTGAGGAGCAGGTAGTTACGTGAACCTCACTGCCAGATGCCCAAATACAGGGCAGAATCTGCCCAGCCTGAGCTGATTTAAATTGCCTTTTCTGGGGGATGTGGCCAGAGGAATGCTTTGGTTTGCCATCAGGTCTTTCAGATTTCACGCAGGGTTCCCTGCCAGCAGCTCATCCCCACGTTTGTAAGAGTGCAGCTACAAAGATGAAGTATAATAGAATCAATGCTTGGAACCATTTTTAAAATATGACTTTAAAAAAAGCAAAACCCGCCGGATTTACTATTTCCAGCTGCCTCCTGGTTTCAGGAGCACAAATGTGAATTGCTGCGTTCAACAGCTCCATTAACAAAGGGACGAATTAAGCTTTGAATGTCATTTTTATCAAGGCTCTTTCATATTTATATCCAACATCAGAATTTGGAGCTATATAAATAAGAGAGAGTGTATTAAGAGCCCCAAGCAGCCCTGCAAGAGAGTGAGCCCACGAGATTGGGCTGTTGTTTTTCCAGGCTGGGTTAATACTCAGTCAAGGTAGAGCTGTGATTTTAAGGGAATGACTGCGAGCTCTGAGTGCTTTGTAAAATTAGGGCTGTGTTTACAAAACTGCTCTGCTCCAAGCAGCCATGTCAACATCATCTTTAAAATAATTGACTGAATAGACTAAATAAATTGCATTCGGAACTGGGGTTATTTGGATGGGTTTGGAGTTCCTCAGTGACACTGAACTGCTGCCAGGGAAGTGAGAGGAGGAGGCTGGTCCTGATCTCCACCTGAGCTCTCCCTTGAACTGTTCAGATGAGCAGCCAGGCTGAGGCTGTGGTGACATCATTTCGTGAGCTTCAACAAAATTCTCCTGATTTGGACCAGCTGAGCATCTGCTCTCCCCCCCAAACTTTTTAACTTTTCCTTTGAATCAAACCCAAATTCCAGTCTGGTCTAGCTTCCTCCTCAGCATCAATCTGCACCAGGGGAACAGCCCAGAGCCTCTCACTGGCCCGAAAGGCCACTTTGTGTCAGAAGTACTAGAAGTTGTGCCAGAATTACTCTGCTTTGTAATATTATACTTTTAAAATGAGCTCGGCGGTGCTTTTGTGTCAGGAGCACAGAGCACATGTGTGAGATGCACAGAGGCACACTCAGCACCAGAGTCCACCTCAGGGCTTGTCTTCCTACCTGAGGGGTTTCAAGGAGGAGCAGTGCTGAGGTGGCATCACAGGGAGGATGGAATTAGGCCTTAGATGTGAAAGGAACTGAAATTTGGAGGGTCAGGTGTGCAATTCTCATGGAGAGTGTCAGCAGTCACTGCCCAGACCCTGAGGTCATCGCCAGGTTTGTGTTCTTGACCTTCAGACAGCTTTTCCTTACCCAGCTCTTTTGCTGGGACTGTTTTTCCANGGAGCAGTGCCTCCAGAATTTCTGAGCAAGATCCCAAGAGTTCAGTGGGTGCAGGACGTGGTAGGTGTCATAAACACGCATTTTACTTTGAATTTGTAATTTCCTTCATGGAGTAGAGGCTGACAGAGGGGTCAGTGTTGAGCAATTCAAGGCACTCCCATAACCCTGGGAATGAGAGACGAAACACAGGAATTTTAATACAGTGTTTTCTCTGCAAATGCTTTTGCTCTGATATACACAGATGTGCTGCTTGCATAACTGGAGATGCAAGATAGTTCTGCCTAAATGCATTAAAAACTTGTCCACACACACACTGGCTGGCACAGGAAAGCCTGTATTCCATATAGGACATCTTCCAGGAATTTGTTGCAGCAGCAACATCGTGAAACTTTCAGGATGGGGTAAGAGTGAATTCCTTTAAACCCAAGCAGCCGTAGCTGCGTGTTCATTCTAAAACCTCATCTGTAAATCTTGCACAAGGAGTGGTAGGCTTGCAGGATGTGATGGGCTACAGAAATGATTTTCTATTTGACTGTCATCGCTTTGGAAATTTCCCATGCTGGCTAAAATCGGCAACTCATCCTTCTGAAGAGCCATTTATGTAGGAAAACATCCTAAACCTCTTTACAAAAATACATACAGCTCTAGGAAACCTGAGATTATTTTTTAAAAGCACTGGAAGTCATTGTGAAAGTGCCTATCTTGAAGAATAGTCTCCCTCTAAATGCCAGTCCTTTATCTGGTGCACTTTTAACCTTCCATAAAATGCTCAGAGTCAAGTCTGGCCAGATGCCAGAGTCTTGGGTCTCCTACTCCATGGGCTTGGAGCTTTCTGGGTTCTCTTTTGAAAGGAGTAAACAACCTGTGTGGACGTTCATGCAGGAAAACGTTGTGTCCTTTTCTCGCCGATCTCTTTGTGCCTGAAGCAGACCCAGACATTCCTGTGAGCTCGGGTGTCCTCCCTGTTTTGTAAGTGTTAAGTTGTTTGGCATCTCCGCAGTGCAATCAGGCACTAGGAATGAGACTGGGGGTCTCAGAGGGGCTCAGATGTTCAGAAGGCTCAGTCTTCACTCCCCTGGTTCTCTCCTGCCTCCTGTACCTCCCCATCTCCTTGCCGGATCCTGCAGCCTCTGTTCCGGGATGCCAGCTTTCATCTCCGAGTGCACGGCACAAACCGGCTCTGTGTGGATTCAGCACTGCAGTTACTGTAAGGCACTTTGACAGGGACTAATATTTTACATAGGCCACTGAATCCTGATTTCACAGAAGTTGCTCAGGCCGTGTTTCCCAGTCTTCTTTACTTGCAAATTTAATGGAGGTGCTTTTGTGGCATCTCAACATCTTTCAGGTTGTGACAGGATGAGACAGTTCTAACACAGGAATTGGTTTTCAATGTTCAGATGCCATAGTTTTAATTTTTTTTTTAATTTCCTCTTTTGAAGAGAGATTAAAATCTCTTTTCTGAAACTGCTGGCTTTATAAAAAAAAAGGAAAAAGAAGTGTTTCTGAGGAGCAGGTGTGTCACAGCCACCCAGAGCACCACAGGAAGTTGGTCCCACTGTGCTGGGTGACAGTGCGGGCAAATTGGCACAAGGCTTGGAGCAGAGAGCTTTCATTGACTTTTAAACATTATCATAATAATATGAAATTGTAATCATAGCAATGTATAAAACTTGGAACTGACTTTTTGCCCATGCTCCCATTAGAACAGAGCAACACACAAATACACTTACCCAGAAATTCCAGCCATCTCGAATTAAAACCAGCTTGGAAAATTAAGATTTTTAATGAGGGCTCGGTGCTTTCGTTTCGCTGCAATTCAGTATTAGCGATTTTTGTTCATCCAAATGCCCAAAAGCACAGGTTCCCCCGGGGGTGCAGTGCCCCCCTGCGCCCTCCCCGCCGGCGGGGCTGGAGCCAGCTCAGCAGCTCCTCGCTCTGAGCAGCCGCCAAGGGTGCTGGAGATGGATTATAATTAGAGCTCCCTCGTTAGCATAATTGCATTTCATAAAAAAAAAAACAACAACCAAAAACAAACAAGGGAATACTCAAGAAAAACCTCCAAGTGCAGTAGCAGCAATGTAATTTCCAAGCATCCCGATATTTCTGCATCCCAATATTTCTGCATCCCGACCGCGCATCAGCTTCTGAGCTCTTCTCCACCTTGTGTGTCCCAGGCAGCAGCGCCAGCTGCCCTGGGCACCAGTGCTGATGCTCAGAGGGAATGTTCCAGCAGAAACAGTGCCAAAAGCACCCAGCAGAGTTTGGGATGTTGTCTAAATCCTGAAAGATGGAGCGTTTCCAGGTACAAGTGTCGGTGTGAGCTCCTCCGGGGGAGCACATCCCGCTCCCCTCGGCGGCAATCAGTGAAATTAAAATGTTTAACTCGCCCATTCACTGGGGAGCGTTGTGTAAATTACAAACAGTTTAAGAGATCCTCAAGACTTTCATTGTGTTCATACAAATTGCCTTTTAGCGTTCCCTTTAAATAGGGCCCTTTTGAGTGAGAATCCAGATGGCAGAAGCTCCATAATTATTATTCATTACAGTTAATAAGTAACACTCGGGAAGCCCCAGTCAGTTCTGCAAGTCCCCCGTGATGGGCATTGTGTAAATGTAAGGGTGAAAAAATAGTCCTTGCCACAGAATATGTCAGGATTTCAGTCAAAGATGAGGAGCTATGAAGGGCCCTTATGTGTGCCTGCCCTGGATCTTGGACCAGGCTGGCATTCCCAGAGGGAATCTCCTCCCAAAGGAAGGGAATGGTCTTTGCTTTTAAAATAAGGCTTGAATTTTTGCCTTTTAGCTGTTTATTCAGAAGCCCCCGTGGGTGTGGAGAGGTGGGTTTGGTGAGCAGCGCCTTGTGTCTCTCCCCCAGCCCTGGAAAACGCCTGTCCCACACCCTCATTTCGGGAAGGGACCGAGGACATTCCCGCGTTTGTGGCCTCCTCGGCGCACGGCAGAGCCTGAAAAGTTCCCCAAAATAATTGCTGTGAATGACAGAAATGAAATCGAGGAGATTCGAGCTCTGCTGGCCATTACCCCACTTCCTGCATTCCTACTTGTTAATTGTCTAATTCCTAACGAGTCTTCGGGCGTCTGATGGACTTTCTGATGCATGCTCGCTCCGACGCTTCCTTCCCTCCCCTCCCTGGCCTCATCCCTCACCAGAGACCTTGTTCCTTTAAAAATGCCATCCTTAAAAATCAGAAATACTCAGCCCAGCAAAAGGAAAAGGGAACTTGACATTAGTTGAGCTTGAAAGGCTTGGTGCTGTGAAAAGTGACTGACGTGTGAAAAGAGGCTACAATTAGTTCTTTCCCCGAGCACTCTCCCATTCAGTCCAGGGTCACTCCTTCAGCGAGCTGCGGCTTTGAGGGTAATGTGTTGTGACAGTTTGAGATGATGAAGAATAATTCTTGTATTCAGAGTTGCTGCCGCTTCCCCGCTGTCCTGACACATCAGGCTGCTGTCATTGTATCAGTTATCCCGAGCACAGCCCGGGCAGCCCCTCCGTAGGTAAGAGGAAAGGGTCAGCTCTTGCAGCAAATGGTTTGGGGAGGATATTTTGAAACTGTGCTTGAAGAGGGGAAGGCAAACGAGAGAGAAAGGAAAAACCATTAGAAGAAATAATGCACTGGAGAGGAGATTTTTGAGTAGACATAAAGGAGATACTGGGGCTTCGAGTGGACCACTACAGGAGAGCACAGCTGAGGAAGGCAGCATAATTTATGAGTGTTCCGGGCAGAAGAGGGCTATATAGATTTTCTTCAGGCATTGAATTAATGTGCCCTATAAAATGGTTTCACATTTAGGCTTGGCAGGGCTTTGTACCTTTCTGGATTTGATGGGGTCCTTTGACAGTTCCTGGAGCTTTCTGGAACAGAGGGTGCAGCCGCCTGGCTGGACCCCGAACGGTGCTGCAACCCCAGATCTGCGGGCCCTGGGCTGTCCCCAGAGCAGCTCCTCCTCCTCCTCCTCCTCCTCCTCCTCCTCCTCACCCCCACCTGGGCAGAGGAGCAGGGGACAGGACAGCCTGGCCACAGCATGGCAGTCGGGAATATCAGCAGAAAGCGATGTTTCCGGGGAGGTTTCATTTTCAGATCCTCCTGGAACGCCGTCCACGCCGCGGGAGGGCAAGCAGGGAGCAGCCAGGATCTTCATCCAGCTCCTCTGGTGCACCATTGCTGTTCCCGCAGGCCAGGAGCTGTGCCATGGGAGGGGATGGCTGCCCTGGGCTGGGCCAGGGACTCAGGAGGGCCACTGGCCATCCCGTGCCAGCAGCCATGAGGATTTTTGCTGCTGCTGCTGCCGCCTCCACCACAGTGGAAAGTGTGTGTGCCCTGAAAATCCCGTTACTCTGGGACCCTGGGTGATGCCAGCGGTGCCCATTACTGTTACTGTCAAAAGCGCAGGCAGGGCTGTTCCCAGCTCCCCTGAAGTGACTTTCTCCTCATGGCTTCAGCAGATGTTCCAGCTCCTTCGTCTTTTTTTTTTTTCCTTTTTTTTTTTTAGGGCAGGCTGGACTTTGTGAGTTGTTTCCTCCGGGGACATGGGCAGGTTTTAGTATTTACGTTTCCAGTATTAGCATTTATTTGTATTTGTGTTTGTTTTTCACGGGCTTCTGAAAGCCTCAGGGAGCCATTTATGGGGCCAAAATAATGCAAGTGCTGGTCTTCTCACAGTATTTCATTTCCTTGATGGTGGAAACGCTACGAGAAGAGCAGGTCTCATGTTATTTTGACCCCATAAATAGCTCCCAGAGGCCCCTTTCTTCCTTCTCCCACCCACTCCCCCCCAAATCAAATATTTAGGTTTCTGCAAAGCCTGACTTCTCAACCCTGGTTATCTTGCTTCAGCAGAAGCAAATTGCAGTTATTACAAAATAGCCAGAGAGTCTATAAGGCCGAATGGGTTTTATATGATGCACAATTTGTTGGCTACTGTACAAGTTCATTAAAGTGTATCATAAGAGGTTGTTTTACTGGTACATTTAAGGAAGTTAATACATCTCGACAGTGTATGCATGGGGGAATGCAGATACAATAACCCTCAGACTTGCTGGGGCCAAGTCCATTCCTGGCGTAACTCCACCGGAGGGAACGGAATCAGTGCCTGGGCAGCCCCGTCCTGCTCTGCTAGAGTGGTGCTGATCCCTGATCCTGCTGCTCTGGGCTCTCCTGCCACCCAGTCCCATCTTTTCGTGGGGCTTCACTCCTATTTTGTTTTTCAGCGAGGGTGTTCCCAGCAGAGAGCACATCAGTGGTTGTGTGATGTCTTATTTAGGTTGGGAAGGATTTCAGCTCCTCCAGCTGTGACACAGGGGCTCGGCTGTTCATCCCGGGGTGGATTTAGGGACCTGCCTCTCCTGATTCCCAGCAGCCCCACCATTGCAGCTCCTCCTGCACTTGTTTGGTCCATCCAGGCACTGGGGCTGTGAGAAATTCTCCTTCAATTTTCACTGTGTGACAGGAAGGGTGTCCCCATGTCATGGAGCCATTCCCAGTCTTGTCTGAGCTTCCCATGGGAATGGCACTGATGTTCCTCTGCTGTGCCCCGCTCTGCTCTGAGGGCTGCGAGGAACAATAATACTATACACTGGATTTTTTTTTTTAATTTTCTTTTTTTATTAATGCAACAGACCAACTTGGGGAAAC
Organism: Pardalotus punctatus; assembly: GCA_013400915.1. NCBI lineage: Eukaryota > Metazoa > Chordata > Aves > Passeriformes > Pardalotidae > Pardalotus > Pardalotus punctatus. The sequence continues at coordinate 514 of VZTX01028497.1, read as the reverse complement.
GCCTGTGGTGCTGGGGGTCAGCTGTGTGGGCAGGTAGCCCCTGGTGGCCGTGTCATGGCTAATTGCCCCCCTCGTGTGACCCAGCCATGCCGAGGGTGAGGGCAAGAGCCCAATTTCCTGAGCACAGCAGAGCTCTCTGCGGCAGCCCCGGCACTTTTACAGGGCTGCCCCGGCTATCGGAGCACACTGCTCGTCTGCCTTGCTGGCTAATGAGTTCCAGAACGAGCGGGCTCGAGTGCTGGGCTGTTGGAGGTGCCCCAAACTCGTGTGTGCCTGGCGGTGGCAGCTTGGATGTGGGAGCCCCCCGGCTTTTAGCCCGACACCCTCTAAACCCAGAATGGGCTGGGAAATGCCCTCCAGACCCTGCAGAGCCTCGGCACCCTCTCCTTTGTCCCTGCCCATGGGGAAGGGCCGGGTTTTCCTGAGGGGAGCTCAGGACAGGCCGGCTCCGGAGGGACCCGCGCAGGCCGTGCCGGGCCCGCCGCTTGGCCTGCTCTGCTCCCCTCATGCTCTG
>VZTX01028495.1:0-12052 GCA_013400915.1 Pardalotus punctatus | reverse complement strand
GACCATCCTCATCCTGTAATGGGGCAATGTTATTTCTGCACTCTTTTGCCATTAATATATTTGAAAAAACTGATCATCTAGCTTCAACTCCCCTGCCATGGGCAGGGACATCTTCCACTAGACCAGGTTACTCAGAGCCCCATCCAGCCTGGCCGTGAACACTTTCAGGGATGAGTCGTCCACAACCTCTCTGGGCAACCTGTTCCAGTGCCTCACCACCCTCACAGTAAAGAATTTCTTCCTAATATCTAATCTAAACCTACCCTCTTTCACCTTAAGACCCTTCCCCCTTGTCCTATCACTACATGATCTTGCAAAAAGTTCCTCTCTAGCTCTCTTGGAACCCCTTCAGGTACTGGAAGGTGCTATAAGATCTCTCCAGAGCCTTCTCTTCTCCAGGCTGAACAGCCCCAGCTCTCAGCCTGTCTTCATAGCAAAGGTGCTTCAGCCCTCAGAGCATTTCCTCTGGGCTCACTCCAACACGTCTACATCTTTCTTGTGTTAGGGGCTGCAGAACTGCATGCAGTACTCAGGTGGGGTCTCACAAGAGTGGAGTAGAGGGGCAGAATCACCTCCCTTGACCTACTGGTCATGCCTCTTTTGATGCAGCCCAGGATACAGTTGGCTTTCTGGGCTGCAAGTGCACACTGACAAGTCTGCCAATTTTCTGCTTTGAAATCAGCTCATCAGATTGTAAAAGTATGATTGATTTAAAATTAGTATTAAAACTAGGCAGTTAATGAGTTGCAATAAAATTGATATTTTCATTCTCTTCTAGATGTATTGTGAAGATTACTGGTGACATGACAATATCATTCCCAAGTGGGATTATTAAAGTCTTCACCAGCAACCCATCTCCTGCTGTGCTCTGCTTCAGGGTGAAAAACACAAGCAAACTAGAGCAGATTCTTCCAAATGCACAACTTGTATACAGGTTTTGTATTTTTATTTAATATAATAGAGAAGTACATTAATTTTAAAATGTGAATTTTTGTATATGTAAATCAGAATTCTCTACAGTCTTGATTTGCTTATACATAACTTAATTTCCTGAACTAATCTTCTTTAACTCAGTTTCTTTTCACTGCTACCATTAAAAGTTTCAGTGATTGCTGGACTTGAAACTTATGCTGAATATAACAGGAAACATAAAAATAGTTTTCAATTTTAGCTGTGTTTTTACACACATTTTATAAATAAAATGGTTTAATAAACTATTTAAAAACAACAAAACAAAAAACATTTTTCTAATCAAACTATATTAACAATATAACTACAGAGAAAAATTGTCAAAAATAGGACACTGTCATATGGATTTCTTTATACAGTAATAACAAGGATTTAATTTGTCAGTTATTTGTGTATGTTTTAAGCTGTATCATTTCTATGGTAGATCAGATCCATTACATAACTGTATCTCTCAAATGTATAGCAGCATGCTTAGGAGAATTCTTAAGAAAAAAAGCTGCTGGTTGAGTAGAATAATAGAGTAATTGTTTGGATATGTTTTCAAAAAAAAAAAAAAGCAGATATCTGTTTCAGCTGAGCACTTTCCATTTCATTTATTGGAAAAATTAATTATTTGAAACAATCAAACCACATGTATCCATTCTTTTGTATTAATTTTATTGTGATAATTAATACTTAATGTAAGGAATGATTAATACAAAATTGAATTTGTTGTTCTTTGACATGACAGTTTATAACTGAAATGTTAGCAAAGCTGTATCTGACACAGTGAATTATACTGAAAAATTATATTTTGGAAAAAAGTGAAAATGTCTAGTATTCTTGTCTGAGTACTGTAACACTTCACCTCTAATTAGAAAGGATGCATGTACTGTATATTTATGAAGTTAAACCCATATGGTAATAACTTGACATTTCATCATATACTGCAATGACTATAATTTGCTTAGTATTTATAGAGATGAAACTTTTTAATGTGACTGGTACTTGTGGAGACATCAAAATTTCTGAAGGAGGAAACAGGAGGATTTTGCTACTGGTTTGATTTGTTTACATTTTGGAAGACTTCTGTTATAAGTGTTTATCTATATGTTTTACTGAAAATGGAAATTGCATGAATGACAACACTGTATTGAGAACCAAATTCTAAGTAAATTGGACAGGCTACTGGTATGTAAATCACTGTTCTGGCCCATTCAACCCATTGCAGTCATATTTACTGTGTTCCAGGTGCTTCTTTTCAGCTTTCATTCTGCATGCACTTTCTGCATGCCTCCTTGGGGATTGATGCAGTTCCTCTATCTATCCACAAATGATCTGTGGAGCTCTGATTCTTAAGTGATTTGAATTTTGCTTCTGAATCAGTTTTCTTAAAAGCTTCATTCTTATTAAAAAATAAACCTGATGCCACCAGAACTGAAAATATTCGAGTTGAAAAACACCTTTTCATGCTCCAGTAGCTCCCAACCAGTATTTTGCTTCTGTAGTCATGTGCACTCTTAGCTACATATAGAAATGATATAATAAATTGTTACTAAAATTAAATGTAACTATCTGAGAAAATTTTAACTGAAAAAAATTTTGAAATATTACATTCTATAAATATGTGAAAGCGTGGTAACACATACAACACAAATTTTAATTCAGTGCATTAGTGAAGCTGTCATAACAAAAGCTAATTATGATTCTAGGATTTATTCCAAATTGGATAACATTCCTCTTCAAACACCACTTTCATTCCCATGTCCCACACATTCTCATGGCACCTGACTGTATTAAAATTGTGTTTTATTAAATGTAAAATCTAAATTTGGCATTCACTCCATCTCGTGAAGCAGATCATCAGTGGAGGAAACTCACTGCTCAACAACCTGGAAGGAGAAGTTTTACCAGCTACAAGCAGCAATTAATTTCTCTTAATATTTAGGAAGATACAATTATGTGTTATAAAACATTAGAACAAATTCTTGCCTGGAATAGTGAAGAAGGGGAAAGATCTAGTCTTAATTTTTAGACATAAGAAATAATAAAACTCGGTGTTGATTTTTGATTCCTACCTTTCTTTTTCTTTGTAGTGATCAGTCACAAAGTGACTCCAGTACTAAGGATTTTTGGATGAATATGCAAGCTATAACTGTCTACCTCAAGAAATTATCAGAGCAGAATCCATCTGCATCCTATTACAATGTGGATGTTTTAAAGTATCAGGTAAACACTTTTTTCCTTTTGGAATTTTTTAAGGAACTCTGGCAGATTTCATATCTATACAGAAATTATAATTGTTCTTTGCCTGTTCACATGCAGATGAATTGTCATCTCTCATCTAGGCTTGTTCTGGGTACATCACTGTTTTCAGTGCTTGGGTTCTGCCAAGGCTGAGTGAATTCATGTTATGCCTTCATGACATTCTCTATTCATTCATGACCTGTTTCAGCTTGCTCACACTTTGATCCAATTCATGTGTGCAAGCTTCAAACACTTTAACTATTTGTTAACGAAGTTAAGTTTTTCTTGAATTTAGGGGGGTTGGTGGGGGTTTGAGTTTGTAATTGTATTCTATTTTGATTTTGTAATTGCATATTATTTGAATGCTGTAACTAATCAATTGTAATATATGAGAACGCATAATGTTTTCACCTCTCACAATATAATGGAACAACTCATCCTGGGAACCACTTAGAGGCACATGAAGGACAAGAAGGTCATCAGGAGTAGTCAGCATGGCTTCACCAAGGGAAAGTCATACTTTACCAATCTGATAACTGTATATAATTAAGTGACTGGCCTGGTAAATGAGGGGAGAGCAGTGGATATTGTCTACCTAGACTTCAGGAAGGCTTTTGGCATTCATCCTCATAGAGAAGCTGATGAATTGTGGGCTAGATTAGCAGACAGCAAGGGGGATTGAAAACTGGCTGAACAGCCAGGCCCAGAGGATGATGGCCAGTGTCATAAGGTCTAGTTGAAGACTAAAACAAAACTGATTTGACTTATGAAAGCCAGAACAGGAAGGAGTCTTGTGGGCCAGAGGGAGTTTAAAGCTTTTTTTAATTATTTAATCAATTTTTTTTTAAAAACCAACAGGAATTACTTTAGGCTACAATAGTCTTCAGAATTCTGAGATGAAGGGCACAGAGGCCAATTGTTCTGTTGGTCATTTGTCAGGATTTAGAGTTATACTCATTACCATATTTCCCTAATTCTGCCCAAAATAGGATTTTTTTTTATGAAGACCTTTTCAATGGTTTATTCTTTTACAGGTATCTTCAAATGGAATACAGTCCACTCCCTTGAATCTTGCAACTTACTGGAAATGTGATGCTAACACTACTGATGTGAGAGTGGATTATAAATATAATCCAGAATCTATGAATGTGCCTAGTATGCTGTCTAATGTGCAGGTTGTGGTACCAGTAGATGGAGGAGTAACAAACATGCAATCACTTCCACCTGCAAAATGGTAATATTAATGCTTTTCTTTTTATCATTTCAAATTAATTTCAGAGCATTCATTAGTGTCAGCCTGAAAAATGTCACCAGAAGAAACAGATAATTTTTTTCCTCTTGATAAAATGCATGGCATCAGATGTTTAGGACATTTTCTGGTCCAAAACAGATCATGTACAGCCAATTCACATAGACTAAAATGGGATTATATGCACCCATTCCAACTGTGTAATAATACAAACATTTATGAATACAAGCATTTCTGAAATTTCCAATGTTTGCTTTCTTTTTGCCAATAGACATGATAGATATTTTTAATAACATGATTTGAAACAAAAATATCTTAATGGTTAAAAAACTATATATGTGTGTGCATATGTATGAAATATATCAAGATATATAGGTTATATAGAGAGACAGTAGAAGAAATGCAGTTCTTAAAAATATTTCTGGATGGTTCTAGCTTAAAAATTAGCTTAAAATTGAAATAATTTTAAAACAAGCTTCAGTAGCTGAGGAGCTCTTCATGAGCCAGGTAGCACTCTCTCAATTTAAGTGCTATGCTGATTATTATATGATTCACACCTACCTGGCCCCACCTTCTAAGCCTACAGACCATTTACAGCAGCAATTGAAAGTGAGACATCTCAGATAATTAAGTTTCTACAAGTTTGTGAAAACAAGCAGAAGGTAGCAGGGCTAGGCAGTGTGACATCCTTGGAGCAAAAGGTGAGTAGACTTCAATCACTATACATATGGTTTGGCAGCATATAGGTACTTGCCCAGCTGTAACATAATTCCTGGACTGTTTATTTTCAAGAGGAACAAGAAGGTCTTTTCATCATGAAGGTTAAGAGGGCAAAGAATACCAAGGTGTGGGAAGTCAGGCTTTGTTAACCTTATTACTTATAGATCCATTTACCTTATAAAGCAAGGTTCAGAAATAAAATAAGCCTGGTGTATTTATCAGAAAGGTTCTGATCTTTCTGGAGACAATACATTTAAATGTGTTAATTGGACAAAGTGGTAATACAGTATAATTTTAAATTGAAAAAATCCTGCCAAGACTGAATCTTTCTTGACTTGGTATTTCAAGGGAGCACTACTTTTAACCAAATCATCTTAAGCTTATTCTGAGCAAGGGCAGGTTCAGTATCTTGCCTTCTTAACTTAACTAGAACTTTTGGTGAAGCCAGTCTCCCCCCTCCCTGCTCAGGCTTCTTCAACAAACCCCTCAGTAATGAAACCTGAGTGAGGGCAGGAATGTCTGCTCAGAATGCTTAGTGTTACCTAGAAAAACTCAAAGCTTAGTGACAGTTTCATTTCAGATTCATTAGAATAAGGGACTTGAGCCCCATGTATTCTCTCTTTTACCTAGGCAACTACCCAAGGCTGGAATTTTGAGCCTTGAAAGCTGACCATAAAATACAGTCATGTCCCAGGCAGCTCTAGTATGTGTCTCCTACTATATGCTTGGTCTAGTGGGTTGGGTGGTAGGATTTTGGGTTAAGAATAAATGTTTTCTGATTCGACCTCCTGCAAGTTACCACTACCATCTATGCTACTTGTGTGAGCATTTCACTCCTGCTACACCAATGCCAAAGAGTTTCAAACCTATCATCACTTCATGCTGCTCACAGCTTTAAGTTGTTGACTTTCCTTTGATGGAACAGCTGCAAAGTGCTGAAAGAGTTTAAATGCCCTGTTAGCTTAGAGACTATGGTGCTTGGTTCCCTTTGCTTTTCTTCCCCTTTACAGCATCAGAAGTTAGCTTAAACCCTGAGTCACTTCTGCCAACTTGTTTTACTAGAATGGAAATGGAATTAAATTCACACAGCCAGAGGTCTCACATAGGGGAGCACAATCACTATTGCTCCCCCTCATACCATCATCGTGAAGCATAAAGATCCAGCTTTCAAACTGCTTCCAGCATTTTTGGCCTGCCCTTACCTTTTGAGACCACAGAGGGTTTTGAGTTGTGGAGCCATAACCTGGGCATAAAACAGTGTTAACTGTATAAAAAGGTGTTATGTATGTCTGAGCTCTGCTGCAAACTCAGGGGTAATCCAGGTACACCCTTCTGTTTTCCTTTTTGCTTTGTATAGTTTTCCATAAACTCACCTTCAAATGATGAAATATTTAAATAAACCTCCATTGAGAGATGTAGGTTATAGACACATGGTCTGTAAGGTACCAATGTAAATCTGGGAAAATAATATAAATAATAAAATTCTAAAAATTGGTGCTTATAACTAGCCTTCTATTGTCTTACAGGAATGCAGATCAGATGAAAGCTTATTGGAAAATATCTAGCATTTCAGAGAAGTCTGAGAACGGAGGCAAGTTGAACTCTTTTGTTTTGTTTTCTTGTACAGACAAATGATAACAGTAAAAAGGTAATAATTTTAGCCTCTATGTCTTCATGCCTGTTTACACTTGTCATATCCTGTTTATCAGTTCACCTTCTCAATGAAATTCCTCCTGAGAGATTCCATTAACAGTGAGATGTAAAAATATTAACTAATAAAAAGCAAAATAGTGAAGCCCCTTGAAAGCAGCTAGTGCCACTAAAACAGTTTAGACTGGGCAAAGAAATAATTATATCAGTGCTAGTTGGAAATGAGCAGTTATTAAAAGGGAAATACATTTAATATCTGTGTTCTGATTTTCCACATGCTAACAATTGAGATAAAGTAGAAAGAGGTAAGTGGAAGAACTGGGGAAAAGAAAAAAATCCAAAAGTCCTGCACTGATATATAGACTCAACTATAGACGATTCTTCAACATTTTTAGTATTTTTTTTTGACCATGTACAACTCCAGGAAAAAAAAAATCTATGTACATCTGCTCAGAGTGGTAATTTATATAGCATTTTGTAAGGTACCAATAGTTCTCCTCTGCCTAGCTGCCTTTCCCTGAGGTCCAGTTGATGTCACAGCCCTTGCAGCCATTGCAGCCATTGCAGATGCAATGTTTGTTTGAAACACTTGAATATGTGAGTTTCCATACTTACAGTGGAAAGAAGTTCCAATTTATCCAAACTGTGACTGACCTATTGAAGAAATGGACTTTAAGCCAAGAACAAACCATTGCATAAAACAATTTCATTCATCAGTTCCTGCTTTTACCCTAGTAACATTTCAGTTACTAGCTTTCCTCCTCACTTAGCAGTTCCTACTGAGTAGTTGTTTTAAATAAATAAAAATACTTGACTTTCACTATTCCATGAATTCATTGTTTAAATCTCTTGTTTTCCCAGCATATTTTGCAAGAACAAGAAAAGTCTTGTTTAAGAACTAGAAAAGGAGACCAACAATAATGTTGGGGGGTTTTATGTCTTGCATTGACTACAAAGGTGTACTTGAAGTAATTTTGAACTATTGCTACTTTATAATGGCACTGAAGTGAATTTTGCCATTGTCTATGAAAAAGCAACTGGTTTTTGGGAAATGTATTTAATCAGACCTTGTATTTATTAGAAAAATAAGAGTTGCTTTCCTCTTGCTACATTACTGTTCAGCTGCATTTCTTCCAATGGTTTTGTTCATGTGCATTCATCCAGGCAAATCGTGACAGCATTTAAATATTCTAATGTACTTTAAAATCTGCTAAAGAAAAGTACTAAATATAAGATAAACCAGGAAGCATAAATGATGAGTATAGGGAACAATCAGGTATTTAATGTAATAGGAGACTACCAGGCTGTCTGATATACGCATTCTTCTATGAGTATAATCTTGTAGAAATGTATATTGCTTTCCTCTAAATTATTCACTAGTCACTGTCTTAAACAGAGTACTGGAAAAAAACAGTTGTACTCTCATCTCTTCTGAAAATCTATATAGGACTGCCAATAGGAATAGGTCTTAAAGATTACCATGTTAGTTCTACTCCTTGCTACTAAAAATTTTGGGAGATTGCCTTGGTCTTGAAAAACAACCAGCCTTTCAGTTTTGTTATTTTTATAGGTTCTGGATCCCTCAGGGCAAAATTTGAACTTTCAGAAGGACCCAGTAAACCAGCAACACTTGCAGTGCAATTCATCAGTGAAGGAAGCACCCTTTCAGGAATAGATGTAGAGCTAGTAGGCACTGGCTATCGACTTTCCCTCCTTAAGAAGAGATTTGCCTCTGGTAAGATACCGACGTGCTTATATATTCAAATTATATGATATATAGTGCTAAATTATAAATTATGAAACTTAAATAAGTGATGCATAAATAATTACTTTTCCTCAAAAATGTGGTTGAAAACTGTTTTACTTTTTTTGTTTTCCATAGTTAGTCAAACTGCTTGCAGAAAAATACTAAAAAATCTGTTTTATCTACTGACTGCAAAAATCCTGCCTTTATTTTTCAGGACGGTATATGGCAGACTGTTGATGTACCTGTGAAAGTCATCGGATCAGGAGTGCAAGAACCCACTCTGCCCTTTCTACTTTTCAAACACTATTTTAACATGCATTAATTTTTTAAGAAATGTTGATCTACTCTGAGGTTTAATCATCAGAACAGAAAATGCACTTTTAAAAGTAATTTTGCAAACTTTTATTACTTTATAATAGCACTGAAATTAACTTTAACATTGTCTGTAAATGATCATTAATAAATTTATAGTTGAAGTCAAAATAATAATCAATAGTTGTAATGAAAGTATGAAATTGTATGTTATACTGTAAACATTTAACCAAAAAATATGGGAAAGCAAGTAAGAAATATTTCAGCTTTCCATAAGCAATATTAATTTTTCAGATTCTTCAATTGCCAGTTTGAAAAGAAAGCAGAGGCAATCTCACATAGTTCTTCCATCCACTCATGCCATAAAACCAGCTGAGTTAGAGAAGTATAAAAAAAAAAGTAACTTACTGCCTGTGTATTGTATATTATTATATAGGTTTTTTTCCGAAGTGCAATGTGTTCCAAAACTGCAAAAGACAGAAGGGATTTACTTTTGCAGTTAGGAAATTTTATGGGTGTTGTGATTGTTTGAATCAGTGCTGTAGATTTAATTTATTTTTATATGAATTGCATAACATTTGTGCCTTTAAAAAAACAACTGTGCCTATCCACTTTGATATTCATATGACTCAATTCCTTTTTCAAATTTTGGCTCTTCATCAAGAAAGCAGTGTTTGTATAATACATAAAACTTTATAAAAATTCCTTTGGGATTTAGAAAGTGGATTTGCAAAACTGGAGATTATTTTAAAAGAGGTTTAAAATGCTGATTTACTTCCTCATGGGGTAGTTGCAATAAATGCAGCTGTAGTAAAGGGAGATGCATCATACAGGACTGAGATAGCAACTTTAATGTCACCAGATGAAAATCCTGAAAAATCACAGAAGATGGTAAAAGCAAAGAGAATTTCCTTTCACTTGGACTGCAAGCTTTTCTAATTTAAGTGCTTTGAGGGTTCTGTGATGTGAATGTAAACATAGTACTTTGGGAGAAAGCGTTTTAGAAGTGTATTTTATAGCAACAGGATGACAAGTACTGCCATTTCTATTAGTTTAATTTTTTATCTAAATCCACCAATTTTAGTATTTGTATTGGCATCTAATCTGCTTGCCACAGCCTTAGCACAGGGAAGTGACACATAAGTAATGCTTTTTAAAGCAAGTCACTAATTTAGAAAATTTTTAATGCATGGTTATTATCAAGTGGGCTTTTTAAAATGCCAAAATCAAAAGTATTGGGGCAAAATAATTCAATTACCTACAAGTGGGAATTTTATATGACCATTTTGAATACCAGTATATTTCAGTTTTTCTATTAAAACAATAAAACTTGCTTCAACTAATTAATGCAAAACCAGTAATGAATTGGACTGCTGAAACTTTACAATAAAGCTGTGTAGAGGCTACATAAATTCTAATGTATACTACATACTTTTGCAGATAAGAGTTTCATTATTAGCATTAAGCACATACTGTACTGTAGATTTGATTGGAAGAGTATATTTGGCTCTTAACTTGCTAATCTTATTGAATGATAAATTTCTAACTCATATAAACTGGTACAGTAATTTTACTGAAATCTTAATTATAATCTGCTTTGCAATCAAACCGTGTTTAACATGACAATATTTTATTAATGAAACCCCAAAACTGTATTGCTGGTTTTAGTCAAGTATTATTTTAATTTCTTAGTTAAATAAAGCAGTTCTGTTTCAGCACTTTTCAACTAGGTGATTATACATATATTTGCATTGGGTACAAGTTGCAATTCTGAAGCCATAGAAGTTTATATAGACTTTTGGAAAAGAAATCAAAAAACAGTGTAGAAAGTACATGTGTCTGTCTGATAAGAAAACCATATGTAGCAAGCTGGTTCTTGCTTCTGTATACAGCACTATCCTTTTTGGCTGCCTCCTAAGAAAATTAATTTGTAAACAAAGCTTTAAAAGATCTGAATTTTTATGGCTTCTTAGTACATTGGACTGTAAATTGCAGCACACAAGTTTATCTTACAAAAATTGTAAATACTTTGGATTTTTCATAAAACATAAGTTTTGAAAAAAATTGCACCATAATAAACATGTAATATATATAATTTAAATACCATTTTATATAGCTGATATGTTCAGTTAGTCCCAAAAAGTTTTAAGCAATAATAGAACAAAACTATGCCTGTATTGAACATTTTAAAAGTGTTAATTGATTTGTAAGTGATAAGTAGTAGAGCTATTCAGAACAGGAAATGCACAGACCTGTTGGAGCAGGTCCAGAGAAGGGCCACAGAAATGATCAGAGGGCTGGAGCCCCTCTGCTATGAAGACAGGCTGAGAGAGTTGTGGTTATTCAACCTGGAAAAGAGAAGGCTCTGGGGAGACCTTAATGAGGCCTTTGAGTGCTTCAAGGGGGCTTATAAGAAAGATGTGGACAGACCTTTGAGTTGGGCCTGTAGTGATAGGACAAAGGGTAATGTTTTTAATCTAAAACAGGGTAGATTCAGACTAGATAGGAAGGAAGTTTTTACAATGAGGATGGTAGACACTATAACATTCAAGGCCAGGTTGGATGGGGCTCATTAGACCAGATTGCTCAAAGTCTGGCCTTGTACATGTCCAGGAATGGGGCATACACAACTTCTCTGGGCAACCTGTTTCAGTGTCTCACCATGATCAGAGTAAAGAATTTCTTCTTAATATCTAATCTAAACCTGTCCTCTGTCAGTTTGAAGCCATTCCCCCTAGTCCAGTCACTCCCTGCCCTTGCCCAAAGTCCCTCTCTATCTCTCTTGTAGACCCTTTAGGTACTGGAAGGTGCTATAAGGTCTCTCCAAAGCCTTCCTTCTCCAGGCTAAACAGCCCAAACGCTCTCAACCTGTCTCCATAGCAGAGGTGCTCCAGCCCTCTGATCATCTTCCTGGTCCTCCTCTGGACTCTGACCAGCAGGTCCACATCCTTATGTTGGGGACCCCAGAGCTGGATGCAATTATCCAGGTGGGGTCTCAGGAGGACAGAGTAGAGGGGGGGAATCACCTCCTTCAACCTGCTGGCCACACTGCTTTTGATGCAGCCCAGAATGCAGTTGGCTTTCTCTGCTCCAAATGCACATTGCCAGATCATGTTGTTATGGATAGAGTGGGAGCTTCAGACTGATGCCTAAAATAGGCTACCTGTAACAGAGGCCAA
>VZTX01028492.1:0-28459 GCA_013400915.1 Pardalotus punctatus | reverse complement strand
GCGGCTCCCCGCTCAGCTCCGCCGGGCCGCGCAGCGCGGCAGGGCGACCGCGGCTGCCGCGGGACCACCGCCCGACGGCTGCCCGTGGCGGCTGCAGCACCAGCACACACCCTTCTCCCGAGCCTGCCCGGCCGCCCGGGGACCGTGTTTCCAGTGGGGTGTGAGCTCATTACTGTTTTTCCCTGTTCATCTTCCTTTCGCGTTACACAGAGCCCCATCGTTCGGACCGCTCCCCCCGAAACCATCCGTGCGAGGAAACGTGGCTACAAAATGGCAGTTCGCTGTCAGGCTTGGGGAAAGGTGTTTGATCTTAGGGCGGAGACAGGGCTAAGCTCTGTTTCAGACGTTGCGGTTGGAAATGTGCAGGATCGGCTCAAGACTAGGTGAGAGAGTGTGTTCACCTCGCAGGGAGCAGCGTCTGCCTGGACTGAGGAGGAGCTGCCCTCACTGCGGTGGCCACCGGGGACACAAGTTTGTCACCCACCCTCTGAGCACAGGGCAGATTTTAGTCCGTGAGAGGTTCGTACCCATCATCCCCTCCCCGGTGCATCCCGCAACCCTCGTTACAGCTGCTGAAGTCGGGAACCCCTCCGGTGTGTTCCCGCTCCCTGCCACCCCTGCGCATGGGTGGAGCCGCAGCGGCGGACGCAGCCCATCCCCAGGCTTTGACACAAGCTGGTGGTTGTTTATTTTTCACTCTCTTTGCTATGGAGAAGAAAACGATAACAACTACTTAAAATCCTGATTTATCACTATCTACTGTAAATATCACTATTTGATTTTACTGTCTACTTTATGCAGGAAAAAAAGGCTTGTGCACAAGCTGTCTGGAGGGAGGTACAGAAACGGTGTTTTCTCTGCCTGTCCTCTCGGCGTTCGCCGTAGTTTCCTCCCCGTTCCTCGACGTGCTTGGCACCCTGGCCCCATCCTTCTCTTGGCTCTGTGCTGCGGGAGCCACAGCTCCTGGGTAACCCAGGGTCGGCCGCAGAGAACGTCAGAGTCTGAAGCGCCCCACACCCGAGCGCGCAGGAGAATGAAACACAGGAGACCATTGGTCTTCAAGAGATGTGATTAAGTGCATTCCTTCCCCCAGCACAACCCCGTCTCTCCCCCGCCCCGCCAAGTGTTCAGGACTGTGGTCCTGTGAACAAAAGCAGTATAGCTGGGCATTAGGGAAGGCGGCATGCCTTGGTATCAGTCAGTGGAGAAATGTCTGATGCCGTTTAGATGTGATGAACTGGCACATGATTCTCCTTGCGAGCCTCATGGAGTTTTATCTCAATTCATATTCAAGATATATTTTTTCAGCTTTATGGAGAGTACTGTTCTGAAACCTTTTCTGGGCACAGCCTTGACTTTGCACAGTTCAGCCCTGAGCTATGGAGATGGATGGAGATGGGTGGTTGCCTTTGATTGCAACCACCAGATCTACTCGATTCTTCTGCAAGAGTTTTGTAAAACACTTTAAAAAATGGCTAATACCCAGCAGACAGTCATGGGGGATCACAGAAGACCTGCATACCCCCTATAGCCACGATCAGACACCTGGGAGAGAACCAGCATCTCTTTGTGTCCCCCGGAGCTTTGACAAGTCACTGGTCACCCGAATACACCTCAGGGTTCAACGGCTTAACAACCTTCTCATTTCAGTTAAGATAACTATTATCCCATCCCTGCAGATTGACAATTTAAACATTGGGTAATCCATACCCAACAGTGATCACCGGGGCACTGTACCAAAATCTCTTTACAGAATGATGTTGGACTTCAGTACTTTTGAATTCACATCCAAGAGAAAAACTAATTTTGCAAGTATTGCTTTTTTTGGATTCACATCACCATTTTCACCAGTTTTCAGCCTATTCCCCTGGATGTGAGGCTGCAGCGCCAGCCCACGGGGTGAGTGGGGAGAGCCCGGTGCACCAGGTTTCAGTGCAGGTCACAGCTGGGATGACTGGCAACTTGCAGTGCCGCTCTTTTCTCCCTGTGAAAGCAACCCCAGCTTTTGTTGCTCACTTTGTTTTCAGTGAAAACTCAAGGAGTTCAGTAATAATTGGCATCTGGACAGAGGTTTGACATCAGCAGTGGTGGTGACTCCGGAATAATTATTCATGAGCGTCAGATTTAGCATGTCTATGTGTATGCAAAATCTGTGCCTCATTCCATATATGTAATTAAAAAAATATTTTATCAATTCTCTTTTATTCTGTTGTAATTTTTTTAATTACTTGGTTTATTTTTCTGTTAACATGGGTTTCACTACAGACAGAGGACCGTAGTTAACTTAGGTGAATGTGTCTCATCTTTACTTCTCTTCTGCTGTTTTCCCACATCTGGTAACTCAAAACTTCTCCTCTGGTCCATGCTCCAGATGCACTCCCTGCTCATTTTTGGGTTGACCCTTTTTTGCATGGCCATGAGACAGAACAGATCTGCAGTGATGCCTCTGAGAAATGCTGTCACCAACAATAACCCTGTTAGATTTACTCACTGAATTTAACTCACTGTTCCTGGAGCCTTGTCATCAAACCAGTGCTCCTGGAAATAATTTGAAAAAACAGAGCTAAGCACACAGCTTGGTGGTACCACCCCTCCACAGCCTGCTTTCCCTCCTGGAGACCATGTGCCTTTCTTAGGTTTGTGCCTCAGGTTTGCGCCTCAGGTTTGCGCCTCAGGTTTGCCTTTGGGGTCAGAGGTGTGTGTCCTTTGCTGGAATGTCATCCTTCTCAGGTCACTGACCTTGTTGGTACTTCTCAGCTCTCTTTTTAGTTTGGTTTGGTTCTTTGTTCCTAAGTGCTTGGCTTCATGAAATCCTGTCAGGGCTGGCAGTTTGCTGGTTGAGACTGGAATGCCATCAATACTGTCTCTCTCTGTTTTGCCATCTTCCATCCCATCCCATCCCATCCCATCCCATCCCATCCCATCTCATCCCATCCATCATCATTTTTGGTCCTTAGAGTCCCTCAAAGGCTTTTTCTAGTCTTCTAGATTTACCCAGGAGCCTCCTGCCTTTCGCATTTTTTCCTCTCTCTCCCATTTCAATTCATGTCCTTTTCCAAGGATCTCAGCTTTGCCACACCTCCACAAGCTCTGGCTGTCCCTGCTGACAGCAATGATGTTTCTGCAAGGAGGTGGATTTCCTAGCACGGTGTGAATTCAAATCAAGACCACTCCTTTTCCGGAAGACATATTTTCACCTAATATAAGTGTTTTGGCTAATTGTAAGAAGAACTGGATGGAGCTCTGTGTCCTACAGCCCTTACGACTGCATCTTCCAGAAGGTTGAGTGATGGAGTGAAACATGGATCTTCTGACCCTAGAAAATGCATGGACAAAATCCCAAGTAGCTTTCTCACAGTAAGCTTGAGAAACTCAGTGAAATTATTAATGCATTAAGGTGCAGTGGTCTAAAAAAATTAAAAAGATGATCACAGGCTTATTTAATGTTATACTTTCTGTGTTATTTTCTTTTGTATGTGCTGACTAGAACTGAGCAAAGGCTTCATAACAAATAATTTATTTGTCAAACGTATTCTCTTCTCCTGCTCGTGGAATATCCGTGAGCAAAAGCATTGTTTTCTCAAATGTATTTATCTAAAATGCTCCGGTGGTTCCTTTAAATGAATAACAGAAGGGCTTGCCTGCACATGGTTTCCGTTGTTTAGCTGTACTTGGGCAAATAAACCTCCTGGTATCAACTGCTTTGCCCGCCTGTTGCGCCAGCAGCACCCCGGTTGTGCAAACAGGGTGTGAGTGTCTGCGTGTGTGTGAATGCAACAGCTGGGCTTCCTCAGCTCCTCCGTGGGCAACCCTCAGCCCGGGCTTTTCACAGGCGCTCGGACCGCTGAAATTTGATCGCTCCGCTCACTGCAGAGGGGGTGTGAACGTAGCTGAAAAGCAAAGCCATTAAAAATTCAAATGAGCGTTCGATGAGCAAAGGACAATGTTGCACCCTCTTTGACTATCTGCGGTGTGACCTTCATGTGGTGCTGTGTTCTATTTCCGTAAATGCAGCCGCACAGGGGCAGAGCAAGAATCAAAGTGATCCGGGGAAGGGCATGAGTTGGAGCTGGTCTGGCATTTCATTGCTCAGGAGATGTTATCCATAAGATCAGGGTGTTTTAATCCAGAAACCCGGCTGAAGTGAAATAGAATAATAGAGGGAAGAGAAAGGAAACGGTCTGTGAAGCTTGGTTGGACCATTCCACTCAACAAATCTAACCTTAAAACCATATTTATTATTACTGTTTTCTACATCTGTGGGCACTGTTGCATCTGGCTGTCATTTAGGGGCACCACTATCACATAAATATTAAAAAAAAAAGCTTTTGGTTAAGAAAAACCTGCATGTCACAGAATGGAATGGGCATTTTTCCTGGGAAGAGGCTGATACTCGTGGACACATAGAGAAAATTCTTCAATGGCTGTCTGTCAGTACTACTCAAGGCTTTTTTTGTGTTGGCCCCTTAATATGCAGCATCCCTGCTATAAATTATGGCTGAATGCTGCTCAGAAAGCTAAAGGATCTGTTCTGATATAGTATCCGTGATTATCTGTTTAATATTCTGCCTCTCCTTTAATGCACGATTCAGAGTACTCTGTCGTGCTCGGTAGGAAGGGGATGTGTTATGGATATAAACTGTGTTGTGTAATTGCTGAAGTATGAATGAACCTGCTGTCTCCCAGGTTTACACCACTGAGAGCAACACAGAGCAGAGATCTAAACTGCACTGAGGACAATCCAGCAATAACACAGCAAAGTGTGATGTGACTACATGGAAGAGCTCCTTCCAAGGTACCCAAACCAGGCACAGATTAGATTGGTAAAGGAGATTAAATTGGGAAAATAAAAATGAGGATAATCTGATGTTCTGAAGAATAACTAAGAATGGAGATGTATTCTTTAAAGTGTCTGCACTAGCACTAGTTATGGTCCTGAAGAACGTGGATAGCTGGAACCTGGGTGCTGGGTGTGCAGGACATTATAGAAAAATATTAACTGTCTGGTAGGGAGCAGTCTTCTTTCCTCTAAATTCAAAGGCTTTTTTTCTTAATGGAAAAAAAATCCATTTTCCTGTAAATTTGCTCAGCAATTCCAACAGCTGCAATTTGTTGGACTGTTGATTTGAAGTTTTCTATTAAAAATAAAATTAAAAAAGAATATATGGTTTAAGATTTTCCCTTCATATGTAATTCTTGGAAACTTCTATAGACATATATTTCCATTCATCTGCATGGATTATAAAATCTTGAAATCACTATGTATAAGTTATTATTTGGAATCAATGAACTTACTTGTTTTTTAGCTTTTTATCAAACCTTGAAAAGACTTGTCCCTTACAGAACTCACCCATTATTTCCATTCTTGAAAACTAAAAATAAAATTATGGAGCCAAAAAAACTAATTTTAAACAAAAAATGTTTGATTTAACTAAATTATTGCTCCTGTTTTGTAATCCTTACTCATAACTTTTCATTCCTTCAGTCAGTGGGGTTTTCTCATGAGGGAAAGCACATTTATATGATTGTGTTAAAAACCCAGGCAACTGATAAAGGCTTTGGCTGGGCTCTCAGCTGAGTCAGGGGCCACTTGAGAAACCCAGTTGCTTCCTTCAGCAGAGGATGTGCTATCATCTGTTTTGTGTAGCAGTGCTGGGGAAAATCTCAGTTTTCTTCCCTTTGAGCAAGAGCTAGAAGGCATGGTTTGGCTTTATTCTGTTCCAGGGTTTGTTTTGTTTGTGTTCTAATATTATCAAAATGACTGAAGGGTTCTGGATGAGCCTAGGGTTTCTGAAACTGAACAGAGCTTCTGATTTCTAAAACTTTCTGTGTCAGAGGCTTTTCTGTGGGCCCATCACTCAGAAGAAGAGCAGCACATGTCCTCCTTCTCTGAATGCAAAGGTGAGAATAAATGGACCCTTCAATAAATTCACACTTTAATTCCTTATCCCATAAAAGGGCTCAATTTTTCTTTTTTTTGGGGGGGGGAGGATGACAAGGCTGTAAAAATTCAATAGATAAAGGAGTCTTCAAGACCTTCAAAACAGGTGGATTCTGACCTGCAGGATGGCGGACAGAAACCTTTGTGGTTTTTGGTTTTTTTTTTTCCTTTCCTGCAGTACATAGCAAGAAGACAGACTGGTGATCAGGAGGCAGAACAACACAGAAGGCATTTTGTATGCTTTCCCCAATTTTTGCAGAAGAAAAGAAAAGGAACAGCTGTCCAGGGAAAACCATGAAGTGCTGTGAAGACGAATATGAACACAACAGTAGGGACTTAGGAACCTTCTAATTTACAGGCTGACAACTGCAGTCTGGATCCAAAGGTAACCTAATGGAGTTATGTGTAAGGATTATCACTTAGAAAGGTGAGGCTACATCAAACCTCGTGTTATTCAATGGAAACAAAACTATGATTTGATAGGAAAAAGCAAATTAGGTTTGTATTCACATTCTGGTTGAAAAAAAAATTAATTTTCAGTCACTGTGAGCTCTTTGACTAATCTAGGAACTGTGAAAAACTCAATATGCTTCATGACCTGGAACATCTTTAGAATGCCTAAATGATATATGATGCCAGTTCTTGTTTTTGTCAGTGCTTTTAGTGAAACCAAATCCATCAGGATATCAGTAGAATCGGATGGCTGTCACTCTGGACACAGAATGGACTTCGCTGTATCTTCGTGGCATGTTTATTCTGTGTATTTAAGAATAAATTGGGGTTGATTCAGAAGGTTCAGAAACAAGGCTCCAGAGATTTGTCCTTGGCCATCCATTCTCTCTGGGGTCTCCTTGGAAGAAAAGCATATTGGATACCTTTTAAAATATCAGTATCTTTATAGGAGAGCTCAAATATAGTAAACATAATCATAAATTCCAACTATATTTATGGCAAAAAACTGATCTCTCTAAGTTTCTATTTAGATTTTAAGGTTCTTGTGTATTTCATATCCCCTGAAATGTGTTTTCCCCACCTGTGGTTTTCAGACCAACAAATTCACAGAGACCCTCAGCTGCACCACAAGGCCCTTATTCATTCAGAGCTTCCTAGTGAAATCCTTGGTCTCCTGCTGGGGGAAGGATCCCAGGCTCTGACCTTGTGGCATCAACCAGCACTGAATTGGAAGTCAGTGGCCTTGAGCTGCACAGGTGAAGAAGTCACATCAGTTCCTACAGCCCTTTGCAAAATGGTTGGATGGAAATTATTCTGAAAAGAAGGTGTGTTGTCAGTACTTGGTAACCTTGCCAGATGCTCACTCATATTCAAGGCATCATCTGGATGGCTTCTGGCTCAGGTTAAAAACTGCTTTGGGTGGTTCATATGTGGTAAGCAAATTAGTTGCATGGAGACATGGAGACCTTAGTCAAAGACTGTGCAAGAAAGAATTTATCCCAGAGAAGTCAAGGTTGACAACAACTGCAGCAACCCTTCCTGAAGAGCCAGCTGGTCCGTGGAATATCAAAACATGCTGACAACAAATCTCCAAAAGCAGCATTTCTGTTCACAGGCGGCACATTGCACCAGAAGGGCACAAACTGTGGCAGAGATGACATCCTCTTCTCACATCACTGTCACCACTGCACATCAGCTCAGCCCCGTGTCACAGCTTGGAGGGAACTCCAGGGTGGCATTCGAGCTTCACATCTATTGGCTTTCTTCTCAGCCCCTTGTGAGCATCATTTGCTTCAGATACCAGATCTACTAATGACTTTTTTTCCCTCCCCCTTGCTCACACTTTAATTGCAGGGTATATGTAATACCCTTAGGAATAGCTATTGCCACCTGTATTATTATTTATGCTGTGAAAACGAAGCTTGTGGCAATATATTTGTTAACACGGTGCCCTGGAATCACATGAGTTAACAGCTTAATCCTGTGATTGTAAACACTTTTCTCGACATGTTCGAGCACGATCCATGTTTTTAACTTAGCATTGGGAAACCGTGAGCATGAGCAGGTCATAATTTTTTGATAAAATCAACTCTTTGCCAAAAGAAAAAAATAAATCGCATAACGAAAAAGTGATTTATCCATCTAATAGTGCCCGTATTACTAAGCAATAATGCCTTTTGCAAAAGAAAGAGTTAAACAAAACATTTATGCAGTATAAACTTTGCTCCTTAGCATTAAAATGCACTTTATTCATACTGTAGATTTCTCTTCCAGCCACGGCTATTGTTTGTCACTAACAGCTAGCTTTTGTGAAGTTAATAAATGTGCATAATAAGGACATAAAGGTATGGAGAAGTAATACTGTAATCCTTTTGTTTGGATAATCAGTCTAATGTATGCAAATTAAACCTTATTAGTACTAGGGTTTTGTGTCTGCTTATCAAAATGTGCCATTTTCATGAAAATTGGAAGTCCATTATATAAAGTTATTATTAACAATCATTTAGGAATTATATACGGTATGCAAATTAAAGTTGATTACAACTAATTAAGGGCTTTCTTTGTTATTTGACCTTGTCTGCTTTTTATGTAAATATGTTTCTTTTGGTCTGGCATATTTTTAGACTCAGAAAAGTATATTAAGACAAGTTACATTATGTATTTTTAATATATTTTTGTATTGCATAGAAACCCCCTTGCTATTGTTTAAGAGCCTGGTTTCACTCTGGGCTGTTCTGAGTGACGATATGTACACATGTGTGCCTTGCAGTTTTAGGATGGCTCTGCGAGATGGACAAGGAGTGGAATTGTAAGAACACACTTCCAAGACCCTCCAGTGGTTTAAGGAAAAATGAAAAAGTGAAAGGAAAAAAAAATGCCCTGTGTAATAAAAACAGCCTTCATGCCAGAGTAGCCTTTGTTCCACTAGTTATCGAACTGGATAAGCCTTGGTTTAGTGGCTCCAGACACAGCTGAGTAATAAATGATTGGTCCCTACTTGCAAGGTACATTGCAGAACTTAATCGCTTGCTCGCTTCCCCATGACCACTGATCTCAGGATAAAAGACTTTTAACACAGCCAACACAGCGAGCAGAGCAACAGCAGCCTCTGGGAAGATTTGTGTACCTGTCAAAATCCGAGAAGGTGCAACATTAAGTGAAAAGAGAAAAATCTCCTGAAGAAAACTTGGGTGAGTTGAATAATATTTCTATTAAAAACAACAGCAGCATGTAACGCAATTTTGATTTGTTTTCTACCTGGAGAAGGAACCTGCCATGTAGTGAAGACAGGAGATGGCATATTTTGTGGTGTGTCAGGAAGAGATGTGTAATCAATACCTTCACACCTTCCAGTGTGAGTAAAACATGCAAGAGCAAGAAAGCCCAGGAAAGCAAAGAGATATAAGGGGTATAAGGTAGGAATATCTTAGAAATATATATAAAACCTATCATCACATATTCTTTGAGTCTAAAATACTGGAATCTGAGGAAAGATATAGCATAAATCTCCTCCTTGGTACAAAAGGTTGGGCACAAGGCACATTGATGATAAGAAAAAGCCCTTTGCACAGTCAAGGTTATGTATTTAAGCATGAAAGTGGGGATATGCTTCTAAATTATTTTATTTTTTTATAAAAAAGATATATTTTTATTCTTTCCACATCACTGGTATCTTGCATTTCATATCAGGCAGTCATGGAGACTCCTACTCTGTACCTTTGGGGCTCACAGGGTCTGTCCCCTCTTGCCTGTGGGAAGGTGTCCCACCACCACACCTCCATAGACAGCACTGGTGCCTGGCTAAGCACAAGCTGATGTCCTGAGAGCTTGAAGATAAGGGAGTGTGGGTGTTCAGATCCAAGTGGGAAAGCCAGGCATGCTGGGTCAGACAGGGAGATGGAGAACACATTGCATCATGGAAAGGGATGGCAAGGGTCTATCTGCTCTCTCTCCTCTGTCTTTGGACAAGCTCATGGCACAGAAAATGCTAGCTTTTCATTGCTGAAGGCCAATACAGAAAGCTCTTACTTTTGTCCCTTGAAAAAGCAGAGCCTCCTGGCTTGGTGTCCAAACCCCTGGGAACCCAGTCAGCTTCAAAGGCAGGTCTTGAATACGTGCTGCAAACGGCTGGATGGGAAGCTACAAACTGCCGATTACCGGCATGACTTATTCAGCAACTCCTCGAGAAGATATTTGAACAATTGGAGAAGTTGGGGCTTTGTTCGCTCACAGTGGGACCATGAGGTGCAATTCAGCCAGTCACTTATTGCAATGAATTGTCTAGGGCTGGAGTGGGGACATTCTGCTCAATGCTTTGCTGCTGGCAGGAGCTAAAAAATGGAAAATCAGAACAGGCAAAACCCATCTCTGCTGCATGGGGCAATGTCTGACCTCAGTCACCCTCCCTTGCACTTGGCAAAGTCATGCTGAAGGCAGGAGTAGAGCAGCTGTAGAAGCAGCAAACTGCAACCTGGGGCAGGTGCCAGCCCATTCCCCTGGGAGAGAGCTGATCGAGGGTCCAGGAATGCTTCTGCTTAATGGGTGGCACCAAGTAGATGTGAAAAAAATGAAGTTTTTTTTCCCAGCATTTTCCAGTGAAGAAAAATTTCTAACATAATTTCTCCTCTTCCACCTAATAAATAGTGAGTGTTTTCACCTCAGTGTTGGGAAATCAAGGCTCTCAAAATAGGAGGAAAGCAAAGCTAAGAAGGGGTCTCAAACGATTTTCTCTAACAGAATAAGGATGAAACCTGATGCCATCAAAGGTAATAATTCAGGATTTCCCTCAGGGAGGTGAAAGTCATTGTCATGTTTTTAAAATAGTTGCAATTTTCTGTCTCTAAATAGCACAGACTACAAAATGTATTGCAGGGGAATATAAAAATAGTCAAAGTCTTCAAATCTTTTAATTCAATGAGAATGTAATATGCAATTAAAATTAATTATCTCATAATCGAACTGTAGACACTGATTATTGCATCATTTTTGTAAGAGACATGCATCTTAACTTGCATAATTTCTGGTATCATTGTGGAGTTGGCTCAGGAAAGAATCTGGGTCCAAATGTGTTCATGCCTTAGGGCTCAGAGTGGATTGGTTGTGGTTGGATGTGGCTTTTGCTCCACAGAGTCCTTTGAGCACCTCTGCAGGGCAGAGCCTCTACCCTTGTGCTTGGTGTGCAACCCAAGTTGATTAACTCCCCCCCAGCACCTCCCAACCAGCTCTGATACCCCATTTTGTTCGCTCCCATTTGCCATCATAGAGTCATAGAGTCATTTAGGTTAGAAAATACCCTTAAGATCATCAAGTCCAACCATTAAGTTAACACTGCCAGGTCCAGCACCAATTGCCATCCTCATCACCACACCTACAGGTCTTTAAAATACCTCCAGGGATGGTGACTCAAGCACTTACCTGGGCAGCCTATTTCAGTGCTTCACAACCCTTTCCATGCAGATGTTTTTCCTAATATCCCATCTAAACCTCCCCTGGTGCAACTTTTGGTCATTTCCTCTCATCACTTTTTACTTGGGAGAAGAGACCAACCCTCACCTCACCACATTCCTGTTTTCTGCCTTTGTGTTAAATATAATGTAAGGTGGTACCTACATGTATTTATTTGGTGTCATAACTTAATAGTGCTCAACTTAAATGTTGAGCAGGGCTTGGTTCTACTGCTGGTTATTAGTATGCACTTGTAAGACCCTGAGAGGTTCAGGGCATTGAGGTGGATCTGGCTGCACCTTCATCTGAGGGTGAATTCTCTAAAGAGGAGCAAAAGAATTTTAAACTCCAGACTCCGTTATGATACTCAAGTATAATAAGTAACATAAAGAAATAGAGAAACATAATATGAATAGGAAAAACAGAATAGAGATAAAATTGATTTGTAAACCAATCTCCAGTTTTTCAGTTGTAGGTGAGACCTTGCTTTCAGGCCTAGTTTCAGTCACCTCAGTGGTTCCATGGGTTGCAGCAACTTTTTCAGAGCTCCCTTAGAGCTTGGATTCCCATGACATTTTTCTTTCCCCTGCTGAGTCGTGACTGCTTTATGTATATTTTTTGTAAGATCTTTGAAAGCACCATTATAGTGCTTTTAAACAGACCCACATCAGCTCCTGAGGATCTGATAAAAGAGTTTAGGAATCCCTTTTCCTGGTTATGCCCTGCTAAAACCCTTCCTTCACAGCCCTGATTTTCATTTTGGACTGTTTGACCTGTTCATGTGCCATGCAAATTCCCCAATTCCCCCGGGTGTGGTTTTTTTTTAAATTTTTTTTTTATGTTGTTGTTGTTGTTTGTTTGTATGGGCTTTTTGTTTGCTTTTTTTAAGGATTGAGAAGCATGGTTCCCATCTCCTTCTGGACATTCCTGTCCCTCTTGCTGAAATTTCCTCTAGTGTGCTTGGGTAGCTGCTCTTAAGCAGATTCCTTCATTTTCTCAGCTCTTTAAATTTTCATTTCTTTTTAAAAGAATTAGTTTATGATTTAGAAGAAAACTCATGTTTGGATTCTCATTCTCATTGGAATTTGAAAAAGTCAAGCCTCTTTGGTCATAAGTAAGTAGTTTCTAGTTGTTTTCAGCAAAGACTGATTTCTATAAACACTGCATGTGTGAGCTGTAAGACACCCTTATCTGTTTGGATGCACAGTACAACAGGTTTCCTTTTTGTCCGTAATTCATGATGTGGTCTCTGATTTTGATGACATCATTTTAATAGCCCTGATTTAATTTCCATAAGGGTACCCAGAAACAGCTGAATTGCGCTCTTAACACACTGATATCATAAGGTGGAGAATTTGTGACTTCTCTACTTTCTCCAACTCTGCCAACGACTGCATCGGGCACTGGCTGGAGGCTCAGTATGGCTGTCAGTCCAGGAGGCTGCTTATTCACCCATTCCAAACATCCTTCTTTTTCCCCCCTCACTTTCAGAATATCTCTACTGAAAACCTTTTTTTTTTCCCCTTGGCCTCTATATCTCGTTCTGTGCATTTTTTTTAAGATTGTGTTCACTTGCTGGGATTTCTTTGGCCTCTGTTGACCCCTGGGAGTTGTGTGGACAAGTGCTCTGCCTTGTTCCCCTCTTATGGGATGGCAGGAGCCTGCTCCTTCCCATTGCTGCAGGGATTGCGTGCCTCTTTCCTGTGTGTGGGCTCTACATTTGCCATTCATTGCTGCTCTGGATCAACATCTGGGGTAGCCTTGCTAGGTGCAGCAGGAATCTTTTAATAATGACATATCAAGGCAAAAAAAAAAGGCAGAGAAGTGGATTTGCACATTGTTCATCCTGATAAATATAACTATGAAATTGCTTTATAACTTTGGACACAGTTGGAGCTTTATAATAGGTTGTCAGTGAAGTAGCACCTGTGATCCTAATGGCTGCATCTATTTTCCTGATTTTAGCTATAAATTCCATTTTACAGTGCTAGTGGGGATAGCTCTGGGTCTGCAGTAGGGGGTGAGGGTTTAATTCCTCCTGCCTTTTTCCTTCCACTACAGCTTTAGGCTTCTTCAGGCCATCTCAGTTTTTCAAAACATCCTGATTTTTGCTTTCATATGGATGAAGGTTTCAAATCTGTCCACACTGTCTTAACTTATGCTAGCATACTGGTGTCCCTGTTAGATGTAGAAATAATTTTGTAGCTCAACTTTCTCAAATAACACAACTGTCAAATTATTCTTCAGAGGAAAGAAGGAAAGAAGGGTGAAGTGGGTGGAGTGTAAGTAACAATTACGGTAGGCTGATAATATTTAAAGATTCATAGAGGGATGTATTTCATGGGCCATACGTGTATGTAACAAATTCGCCTACTCTGTAATCCTTCTCGTTATTGACAACACAACAATCATCTCTTTACACAATGGTAAACTGCAGAATGTTTTTCTATTGGAAATGCTGCATTCGAGCTTAAATAACTAATGTGAAGTGTTATTACTGGGAAAAGTGGGCAAGCCTACTGAGCAGGTTACTGATTCAGGCACTGAAGGAACCTTCAGCATGGGCTTTCTTTTTGAGTCCTAGATCTTGATTTTCAGACTGAAGGAGGGTGCAGTCCCAGGGGAATGCATCTCAAAACAGTGCTCTGAATGTGTAGAAATTGGACATTTACTTGTATACTGAAATATAGCAAAGGGAAATGTAATTTGGGAACCTCTTCTGCAGTCCTTGAACCCGTCTGCCAAGAAGATGGGGAAAGCAAGTTAAGCGAGTCATGCATGTGGGATGCACGGCTCTCCTTATGTACACAAACACTGCTGAAATATATTTAAAAGTAAGAATCACCCTACAGCAAAACTTACTTCTAATTCTTCAAACACAGGGGCCAATACTCATAACTTGCTTTTACATTTAAATTAAAAAAATAGTTTTTGCAAAGGGAAGGAAGAAGGACAATCTAGCTATGAGAAAAAAGAATACACTTCCCCCTTCCTTCATTTGAAGTGGTTATTTTAATTCCAGAACTATAGTGACGGGCTAACAATAGAAAGCAGTTGTGAAATGCACCATCTTTTTCCATCTTCTTCTGGGAGCACAGTGTGGTCTAACTTCTGGAGATGTGTCTGTTCTTCTGATCCTGGACCCTGCTCACGTATCCAGGGAAATCAGTGTGAAATAGCCAATGTCAAATAGTGAAATAAAACCTTCAGGCAAAGTCCAAAGAAATGCTGGTGTCCTTTTCCTTCCCTGGGGCCTGAGGCAGCTCACAGTCCTATTACCTGTGAAAAATTCTCACCTAGCACAACACTAAAAGTTATGGCTCTGGAGCAGCTCAAATGCTGTCTCCTACTCTTCTCCCTCTGTTCACTAGAGACAGCAGAGATATCAGGTTGTTATCCATACCTATCCTGGCACCCAAGCTCTTGGCTGAGAGGATGCAGAAGGGTGCCAAGGGGCAGCAGGTACAGGGCTGAGGTGGCTGATTTGCACACGCATCCTTGCCTTGGGATGCAAATCACATAGGAGACACTGGAGTCCTGCAGTGCCTCTCAGCTGGGCACCCTGCACCCTGGTTAGGGGCACAGGGACCCTGAGGGAGCTGTAATTTAAACTGGACCTGCTTAGGACAAATGGTGAGTGCACTGTGAGAAGTGTCCTGCTGGAATCCTTTCAGCCTCTGGTACTGAGCATACCCATGGAAGGGAGGGGCTCAGTAGCTTTTCATCTTTTAGAAGAAAAAAGCAAAGAGAAAAATACCTTTTTTTTGGTGCCTGCTTTTTCCTCACTTTTTTTTTCTCATTTCCTGCATGTACTGGGTTTTGTATTTTCCTTTTCCCCTCTATTTCGAAGACCCTTAATAAATAAAAGATGTGAACACAAAATTGCCATTCAAATTTGATTGTCTCAAATTATGTCTAGAATGAAACAAAAATCTACTGATCTGTGATTTTGTATGGCAAAGGCAGCTCAATGCTATTCAATCCAGTAGGGGAGATATAAAGAAAGAGTATGAAAAAACCCCAACCAACTAGCAAAGAAAAGAAGAGGCAGGGAAAGTGCAATAAAGAACAGCATAATACTTTAATGGTCTGAAGAGATTTTTCAACAAAACCATTACTAATACTGGGTATTCTTCTAAGCTCAGTTCTTACCATCACAAAACCATTAGCTCTTTGGTAGTCACAATCTTCCCTATATCTATATCATGTCTTTTCATCGCTTTTTATTTGTCTTTGTCTTCTTCTGCTTGACTGGTAACATGCAGCACCCTTGTGCTGTATACTTATTTCAAGACTGACTGCAACAGTTATAAATATCTCCTCGGCACTGAGGGAGGCAAAGAAAAAGTGATGAGCTTCAGTAGCCAGAGTTCTGAATTGTTGCAGACAAGAGAGTCTGTCAATGAAGGCTGGTGAAATAAAATTTTTGCTGGCTGTTTTTTGTAGCTTTAAAGAAGAAACCTTTGGTTATTTTCTTAATAACAGAGATAAAATTATGATTAGAATCATTTTTCTCTGGTACTTGGACATGATACTTGAATAGCCAGAATGTTTTCCTATGGCAGCAGGGCTGTGCTCATTATCTCCTGAGTATTTGGTCTGCAGGCATGAATTTGGGTGAATATATTTAGCAATAATAGGCTTTAAGTTCTGGGTGGGGATTTGGGCATTTTGTGTTGTACCTCCTGTTTGAGAAGGCAGAAGAGCCACTGGCTTTGCTGTATAACATTGTACATTAGTGTGTAAAGAATAGTGACACTTTTTCTGTC
Source organism: Pardalotus punctatus (assembly GCA_013400915.1). NCBI lineage: Eukaryota > Metazoa > Chordata > Aves > Passeriformes > Pardalotidae > Pardalotus > Pardalotus punctatus. The sequence continues at coordinate 12,352 of VZTX01028492.1, read as the reverse complement.
AGGTGCTGTGGAAGCCCTGCACATCTCATCCTTTGTGTCTAACAGCAGCAACACATTTGTTTTTTCCTCTGTGCTTTCAAGAAATAAACACTATGTGAATTTGGTCTCCATGCATAAATACAATTTAAGTTAAAAGCTTAACAAAACCTTTTTTCTCCTTTTAAACCTTGCTTCTTGCTAGTTATTCAGTGTTTGCTATGTGCTTTAAATTAAAAAAATAAAATAAAATTAAAGCTTTCCACTATTATGTGGGAGTCTGAGCACTTATTCCTTCAGCTCTGTTGTTTTTTGAGACCCATGCACTGGCTCATCCAGAAACATTACCTGCTCCATGGTCTTCAGTAGAGAAAGATGAATGATGGAGAATGGATCAGAAGACAGAGTTGGGTTCTAGATGCTTACTGACTACTGCAGTAGCATCTCCAGGAGTCCACCAAGGATTTAGGTTTCAGAGCATAGCAGCTGACTGCCTAGGAGTTTGTCAAAGTACAAGAATAGGATTGTCTGAAACAGATACATGATCACAGAGAAAAGAGTTGCATGGTACTCATCACTCATAGCTTGTGGTGTGCTGAGTCCTTGTCCTAGGTCTGTGCTTTATGGGCCCTTCTGACAGAGGCAGCTTTTTTGGGGAATATAGAGAGAAATAACGCAGGGACACTGCAGGAGCCAACAAAAAAGCTCTTTACAAGCAAGGAGTAAAACTTGGACTTGCTTTGGAGGTGATAAAGTGGCCAGGTAGCACTGCTGGCAGACTGAAGTTAGGAATTACTCATGCGGTAAGAGACTGTGTGCTGCAGAGATGGATGAGCAACGTGCTGAAGAACCATAAAGGCATAAAAGGCATAAAGGAATAAAAACTTGTGATTGATGAGTGAAGACAGATGACAACAGATGTTGCAAATTCACCATTGTAATGGGAAACCTAGGAAGGGTATATTGCCACCAGTGTCTTCAGTGGTGCCAAGGCTCTGCACCGATGCTCTGTGAATGAGGGTTTTGCTTGTCTGATGGCCGAGCTCCAGGACAGGTCAGTGCAACAAGTGAAATCTGGGCCCTGCATGGTGTTGCCATGGGCTGGCTTTAGAAGATGCAGGTGTTTTCAACTCCACAGCAAGGAGCAGATGTGAGGGTAAAGGCTGGAGGAAGCTTATGAGGGTGCCCCATGTGGGAAGGGGGCATTTAAATTCCCCATTGCGTGTGATGTCTGATTATGTTCAGTAGAATCCTTCCAACTCTCTGTCAATACAAGGGGGACCTGGATATTGATCATTTAGGTGGTGCATGATAGATAATCTCATTTTTGTACAGTACTCCTTATCCAAGCTGCTTTGCTCAATTAAAGTCTGCTCAGCAGAGACTATTCAAATCTGCTGTAAAGTTCATGCCATGACCACATTTCCTATCAATTTCTCCACCGGAATATATATTAATGGAAACATGGGGATATATTAATTGTACAATTTTGAATAAATGCAACCTTAGCAGAGTACATTTTTTATTATTATTTAATAATTATGAGTTCAGGCTTTTCTTAATTTCCTGCTGTGAGCTTTTAAAAGTCACTGCAATGCTGAAACATAAATAGAGTACGTGATGCAACACTTTGCCTAGGCAAATATCACAGACATTTTTACCTCTGGAAAAATGTAATGAAATGAAAAAAATTCATTCGGCTTATTTGAAATTTTGCACTGTTGAAACCAAATAAGGGAAAACTCAAATCAAGATGGAACAATATTTACTTAAAAAAATTAAACTAATATTTTCTAAGACTTGAGTAGGCAAAAAGTGATAAAAATCCCTGAAGGGCATGAAAATGGTAAATTTTTTTGAAAAAAAATAATTTAAAACATAGATGAGAAAATATCCAACCTGCTCAAGTTTTTCTCAGCCATTACATTCCATATGTAATAAAACCTTGGTGGAATGGTGTTCACATTCTCCCATACAATGGAAAAGTCACAATGGAGTCCAGCGTGAGACACAAGGACAAGGTGACCTGGAACCATCCAGAACAGAGGGATCATCATTGTTTACTCTCTCATCGCTTGGCCATCAAACTCATGCATTGCTTCCCTTCCCCCTCTCCTCTTTGGTTCTTTCCTGTTTCCACGTCTTTGTATTTTTTTCTTTTCGTCTTTGTCTTCCTTTCTTAGCCACTTGCCTTGTTCTGACAATATGATTACTTAATACTTACCTGCCAAATTAACTGACTTATTTTACCAACGAGTGGATATACTGTTCCCTGACACTCAGTATTTGACAGTCCCACAATCTTTTCTGTGTCCATAAGGTACATGCTATAACAGGAAAATTCCACTAAGTATGGTGGGCTTTCTCTACAAAACACTACTGTTACATACCAGCATGAACCAGGACGTGTGTTGGTTTGCCCTCTCTCTTTGGCTTTTAAAGGCAATAAAATGTGAACAATTAAAAAAATCCTTTACAACCCACTCATCCTCTCTCCTTTATTCCAAAAATCACACCCAACTGACCTCTTACCGAGAACGCTGTTCCATTCGGTAAGACTCTGTCTTTTCACAATGAAAAGAAAAAACCCTATTCAGCTAATTGAGCAATTTGCTTAACTGGATACACTGTAAAAATGTATAGTGGAAATGCTAATGCATTAAGTATGAGTGTGTATTTGTATGTGTGGGGAAAAAGAAATGCTATATAGATGCTGTAGCTGGAATGCTGCATAAATACCCAAGGCAAAACAATTGTTACTGGAGGTGTATTTTCATGTTTACCCACTAAGAGTTGTTCATTGTCAATAAAATGGAAGTAAATAAAAGGAAACTGCTTAAATTTGACCTAGAGTTTATTGCTTATATTTGACCTGGGTTTTTGTTGTTGTTGTTGTTGAACGATACCTGCAGAGCTCAGGAAATAATCTTCTTTTGCTTTTTATTAGCACAGTTTACTTTCAGCCTAGCCATGGATCTGGATACCTTTGTACAGAACCCACTGAGAAAAAAGGCAGAGGGTCTGCTTTGCATAATCATTACGATGTTTTGCAAGACAACACCCAGAACAGGGAACACCTGTAGCATGCTGATGATGTTAGTGCAGTGAGTTGTAGCACAACAATCACCCCAAATTTGGCAATGTTTTGCAGGAGAGTGGAAAAAAGGGATTTGAAGCAGAATGGGGAGATCACTTTGTGAGTGATTATCAGGGGCCCTTCAAAGCATGAAAGACAGTATTAAAAATCATGGAATATCAGCAGGTTGATGACAGAGGTTGGAGCTGTTGGCCCCTAAGTCACAACCTCTCTGCCTTTCAGAAACAGTACTGAGGACGTGCCTTCCATGCTAGGCTCTGAGCATGCTCCTAAGCCTGCAAAAACCTCAGAGGTACAGCACAAAACTGAGGCAAGGAACAGTTTACTTACCACATCTTTGGTTTCCCCTTTCCTTTAAGTGGAATGGGGCTGAGACTTATGCAGAACTTTCTTTGTTGCACAGGAATGTGAAGAGCACAGCTGGAGCAGCCCAAAATATGCTTTTTAAGAATAGGTTACTGACTTTGCTTGCATTTAGTTCCCAAATATTGCAGCAATGCAGTGCCTACATAATGTGTGTACACTGAAGAATACCCTGTAAGGGGATGAGGTATTTGAGACTCTCTTTGCATAATCTGTAGGCCACCCACCTTAAAACCATGGTTGTTTTTTAGGTAGCAGAGACAGTAACATCAAGGGAATCTTACAGTGGAGTGCGCTGGGAGAGTGAGCAGTGGAATGGGACTCCAAAGTTGTATTAGGAAGCAACTGAGAGACTGGGATGACATAATAGCCATTTCTTTGTCACTGCTTTTTCTTATGTCTGTGACTATTTTCTTCCACAATATAAAAATGAGGTGATGGGAGCAGCTCAGCAGTGTCTGACATTTAAGTTCTACTAAAATACAAGGGTGTACTGAACTGTTAGAGGCACACACTATGTTTACAAAACTTGCAAAATTTTTTAAGCCTGTACCTTTATCTTGCTTTTTCCTTACATAGTCAAGACCTCCAAATGGGGTCCATCATCCAGCACCAAGACTCTCCTATGGATTCTCATAAGAGAGATCTCACCAGACAGCTTTTTGAGGTCCAGCCTGAGCTGGGTTTTATGAAATATAAGTCAGTCATAGATAAAGAAAATTCACCCTCTGAAAAGCTAACAACAATTGCAGACCTTCAAGGAAGGACTGAACCTAAGAGTAAGGGAGTTTTTCTGTCCAGAACCTGTTTAATTCCAAGCCCATTCAAACCCTCTTTTATACGTAGTGGACAGTTTTTGTGTCATCTGAGAAATAAGAAAATAGGTCTATTTTTCTTCTTTTGCTTCTCTCTACATATACTGGCAACTTTATGGGCAGGTGTTTGAGGATAAATGGATTGCCTCTCACACAAAGGTTTTAAATAAAACCTCTCTTTTCTGACTAAAAAATAGGTTAGTCAATTTTTAATGGCTTTCTCCTTCCACTGAAGATCATCAGCTTGTATTTGATGTAAAAATGACACTATCATCATAAAAGCTCCTTCAGTTGGGATTCACTGTGCCGTTTAGACCAAATAGCAGTCCTAATGGAGAAATAAACATTTGAGCATCTTTCCTGATCCTGATGTAATTGCCACACTTAGGTGCTGCTCTATGTGAAAACAGAAGTATATAGAAAATTTCCTTGTTCTTTCCATATGCTAGAAATTTTGCCGTCCTGCCTGCATATGTTGTTTGTTGTATATATATGAGCCTGTGATGTACACCAAAGCAGAAGTTTCCTTTCTCTTTCTGTGGTGATGGAGATGCTTTGTGACACAAAGTGTAACTCCATTCCTGTTGCCTCTTGGAGGCACATAAGCCCCTTCCCCTGCCCCCAAACTCTGCTGAAAGAAAAAACAAGGATAAATTGCAGCAAGAAACTCTGAAGCTAGATGTATAGCAGAATGATGGAAGCAGAGATGAAGTCTCAAGGCTGGTGTGATATGAACAAAATTGGTATGCAGTACTCAGAAGTCCTGACATAATTTGGTGGGACTCATAGTCATACCATGTTCCAGAGGTTCTTCTGCTGAGCCGCTGCAGTCCCTTCTGGGGAAAACCCTCTGCCTCACCTGGGATGTGCCCACACAGCTGGAAAGCTCAGACACTGACACAGGTCACCCTGGCATGGGGCTATCTCCTTGTTTTGCTGAGTTGAAACCCTCAGCACTCTGGCTCTGAGAGGTACTTGGAGCAGCAGCTGTCCCATTGTAGCACCTCTCTGTCAGAATGCTTGGCTGTGGGAGAGTGGAAGTTTGGCTTTTGGAAGGTGGGGGTTCAAATTCTTTCTCTGTGGCAGCTATGTATTTATGTTAAGGAAAGAACTTGACTTGACACATCAAAGTAGGAAAAGCATGCTTGCTGGGAAGAAAACCCCACTGAATTACCCTGTCCAAGGCCACTCTAACATTAGGAGGTCTGGGTTTAGGAATGTACAGACTGGGGAATATATTTTGTTGACCTCTTCTCCTAAAGTAATTGAAGATTATTCAGCTCTGCTGAGTGTAACTGCCAGTAGCTTCTGCTTGTTATAATTGAGTTCTCTACCCTCAATTTGTTTGCTTGTGTTTCAAGCTTTGAAAAAAAGAGCACTTAACCTTTTATTGTTTATTCAGATTTATTTAGAGAAAAAATCTCTGTGGCTGGCTGTATCAACTATCTGCATTTTTGCTGATCTGTGGAATGAGGTGAGTGTCAATAAAAAGCAGCTCAAAAACTCTTTCTTCCAGGATTATTACTGAGAGTGGAAACAGCTTTCAATGATATTGGATGTCACTGATTATGTTAGCATGTGGAACGGATACAGCCCTGCTCCTCTCAAATGACTCAACATGTATTTGTGCCTGCAATTATTATGTCATCTGTACTTGGGATTTCACCCAAAACATGAGAAACTCTAAAAACATCAAAAAGTGGTATTTCAGGTGTCTTGATCTCAGCGAAAATCTCAGTGCAATTAGAATGCACTACTCAGGCATGGAACTTCCCAATGCAAAATTCAGTGCTGCCGATGACATGGGTGGGATTTTGTTAGATCACAGATATCAAGCCTGGGTTTTGCCTCATTGTTGTCTTCATTTCCACCACATTTGAGAGGAGACTTTGTACCTCTCTGCAGCTTCTTTAGAGCTCAGAGTGCTTCTTATGCAACCTGACTCCTACCCACAGAATCACAGGATCCCAGAATGGGTCAGGTCAGAAGGGAGCATGGTGAGTCATCTGGTCCAACCACCCTGATCAAGCAGGGTCGTCCCAGAGCACATGGCACAGGATTGTGTCCAGTCAATTCTGGAATATCTCCAGTGAGGGAGACTCTACAGCCACTTTGGGTAATCTGTTCCAGTGTATGGAACACACAGCATGAAAAACCTCTGACTGACATACCATGTGTGAGAGAGGCATTTTTAATCTAGGTTCATGGTGACTTTGTATTTTTTATTTTTGAGTCTTGCTCCTTCAAGTGGGCATGGGGCAGTGGGCTCCTTGCATCAGGCTGTCAGAGAAGACAGGGGGTAAGTTTGCAGAGCCTGGCAGGAGAGTAAAGAAGGTTTACAGAGTGCTGCGGGCAGGGAGCTGGGGAAGATCAATGTAGATGTGGATGTCAGGGAGAAGGGTACATCGTGTCTCCTGGAGAGTGAGTTTGGGTAAGAACAAAACAGCTTTCGTTCTGCCTAAAATGGCTCTAATTCCCCAAGCCAAGAACCTGCCCAGGGAGGTCCTTGCTCTTGGGTCTCTGACATCCTGAAGTGCAGCTGGTGATTTGGGTCCGCATTCCTTTGGCTGGTAATACCCAGAAGGGGAAAAGGTCTTTATCACTGGATGTTGAGGTGCTGTGGAGCTATTGCCACTGCTGGGGAAAATCGGTGACAATCAGTGTGTGACCCCCTCCCCAGGCATGTGCCCTCCCTACAGATCTTCACAGTGGGTTCTGCAGCCTAGAGGCACAGTCACTGCCCAGGACATAGAGCACACAACTGCTGTGGACTCCTCTGTGGCTACAATGCAGTATCAAGTGCTTTTGTTGGCTTGTAAGTACAATGATTTCAGGATTCATGCTTTTAATCTGTGGCAAAGGAAACATGTACAAGCCATGGGATTGTGGGGAGTGAGGAATACAGAAGGGAAAGCTTGTGCTTTCACCTTCAGCTTCTGATTTCTCTGCCTTTAGCTTTTCTGGTGGATGGATATGTCCTGTGGCAACCTTCATGGTCAGGCACAGCAGCTTTTGGGGCTCTGAAAAGAAAATTATGACTATCCTCAACCTCTACTTTTCAGAATAAATCTTGTCTAGAATAGCTCTATTGTCCTCACACAGTAGAAAACTGTTGGCTTTCCATGGCTTTGGCAGGGTTGTAATAACTCTGAGGGCATGATTTTGCCTGAGCCTGTGTCTGTGAATAACATTTCACAGGCAGTGATCCTGCAAACATTCTGGCATGTCAGTGTTCTTATGGGTTTTTCCATGCATGAATGTACATGTCTGTTGGAACTGAGGGCTTAGGCATGGAGACATTAATGTTTGCAAAGGTAGTAATTTCCCAAGTGTAACGTCAAAAACCTGTGTTCGGTTTGGATTGTTTTCTACTGTTCTGGAGGTTTATCAAATTCTGTAACTTTCTAAATAGGACTGTGCATACTTGTTTCAGAGAGACTCACCTGTGTGAAAAAGGAATGTTTATTATGTTTTAAAATTAAAAGGAATTTGGACTTGTTTTTGCAAAGATGCTGAAAAGTCTCTTTGTTTTTTTTTTTTTTTGCAAATGGATCCATACAATGTTCTTCATATACATGCAAAATGTATATCCTGATGGGAAAAAGTAATCCAAACCTATAGTGGTTTAGTTCTTGACTGCCACTTTAGCCACTTTATAGAGAACAGAACCTTATAGAAACATGTATGTGCTAACAAACAGCATTATGGACAAGCTGGTTTCATGTTGCTCTCACTCTGGAGTGTTCATCATTGCCTGGCATGAGTCTTTCATTGCTTTGCCCTGTCCTGGTTCTGGCCAGGACTGGGTTAATTTTTACACCACACAGGAGGGGCACTGTGCATTTAGCAATTATTTGTGAATCCCTGCACAATCATTCACCTATCTTGAACACTCTCGTTAGTATTGTTGTTGTCACTGTTAGTTTTCTTATTTCATTGCTGTTTCTAGTAAATTGCTCTTTTCTCAACCTGGGATCTTCACCTTTTCCTGCCTCCAAATCTCCTCTCCATCCATCCACAGGGGTGAGGGGGATGAGGGGGAAGTGAGCGAGCAGCGCATGGTCTGGAGGTGTTTCAGTGGGAACACCAAATTGGGGAATGCTATTCCTAAACCATGACACGCCCATAATTTCCTATAGTCACAGGAAACACCCATAGGAAATAGACTGGCCATAGAATGCAAAGACCACAGTCACCTCAGCCATTCATTACTGACTGTCATATTAGAACTGAGGTTGTGACAGTGTTTCCTCCTTAATCAGCTGGAAGAGAATGGTCCTCCCAGGCAGGTGAAATACCACTTACCACTTACTTTCCTCTTACAAAATGGAATGGTTTTGAGCAGTGCCAAACCATTAAAGATTTTTGCAGCGCTGCAGAAAGGTTGTAAGAGGTCACCTGACACAAGCTGGGTGAGTTCAAAGGCGAAATCCTCAGCGGGTGCAAAGCAGCACCCTTCAATTGACATCAGGGAGGATGTCATGATGGGGTTGCTGATAGACCCCCAGATGCCTCAGAGAATTAGGCTCAGCCAGAGGGCCTGCAGTGTTGCAATTACTACTCTACTTTCTCAAATATTGTCCCACAAACTCTATTTGACTAATTTTTTTTTCTTGTTCTGTTAGTACATGTAATCCATCAGAATCTGGTTTTTCCACTGCAGTACAACATATTGTCAAGACCATGGTTTTTTGTCCAGCCTGCTTGCTAAGCTGGGTACAGTGAAGCCATGGTCTGAATGCACCTAAGTTCATATTTAAGACACGTCTGAAAATCTACAGCGATTTGCTTTATTTCTTTCCTTCTCCTTTCTTTCCCTCTTGCTCCCTTCTCTCTCACTCTTTTTTTTTTTTTTTTTTTTTTTTTTTTGGCTAATCCCAAGCAATAAAAGCTTTCTATGGCCTGTTTTGATACCTGGAAGTACTATGAAGCTGCTGATTGTGACACAGTTTGGGCTGAGCCTGGTTGGTAGGGACAGGCTGAAAGAAGTAATCTAAATAAAAGTGCATGGCCTCTTGGACCCAAAACGGGTTGTCTTGCCAGTCCCAATTCATTTATCTCACCAAAAAAACAAAACTAAACAGAAATAAATCCTCAGCAAATTCCTATCAGTTTCACAGGGATCATTTGCTTTTCTGGCTTCCACTAAGGATATCATTATGCTCTTTAGTCCTAACCCAGTCCTAACCTGCTCAGCTTTCTAAATAGTTAGTTTAATTAATCCCCTGCCTTTCTGATTGTAAGTGCTATGTATTGCAAGTGAGATTTTGATGCAAAGCATCACTAAATTAATTAGTTTTGGCCCTGATCCACCAGATTTAATGGGGGTATTTGCACGTTCAAAGGTAGACCACTGTTGAAGTGCCTCATTGAATGGGGCACTTCTCCCTTAATGAGAGGGGGCTAGGCAGCTTGGCCTCTGGCTGCTGGATGAAGTTATCAGGGGTACTTTCTGCCTCGGCAGACAACCTCTGTTCCTGGCAAGGTATGATGATATTTTAGTTACATCTTGTACAGGAGTGGAACATCTTGAAAAATCATCTTATTTTATGCCTTCTTCTGTATCCCACTGTTACCTCATACTAAAGGCATTCTCACTGAATTTGTGGTATTTTCTGTGCACATCTCAAAAAGCACTTTGATTGAGGCCGTGAGAGAGATCCAGCTTGAAAGGTTTGATTAGCAACACCTTAGATGTGAGATTTTTAACAGAATTATTTCTGTGTGTTTGTGGACTGATATAATTAATTTGATTCTTGGCCAGCATTTTATTGTTACTTTGTAGACTGAGATTCAAATTGATGCTATCTTTGCATTGTTGCAGGATGATAATGTGTTCCACATCAACACACACCACTTGTTAACTTTTCATCAGGGTGTATGTAAGGAAGAGGGAGGGCAAACACTGCCAGCCTGGCTTTGGCTCCTGGGGCTGTTTAGAGCAACTCAATGAGCAGCTGAAGCTCTACATCTTCCTTCAATAAAAGTTTGTTTCTGTTGGAATTCTGAGTGATTCCCATCCATCTCAGTAAAGCTGGAATTTAATTCTGTGAATTTTCATGGGCTTTTCTCAGTATAGGAGGATAAGTGTGCCCAGCAAGATGGGCAGCAACATGTCAGGATTCAACAAACAGCATTGCAGAGTTTTTTAACCAGCCACTCTTGCAATAGTATCCTGATAGTATGGTGTGGCTGTATGAGATGCTGCTAGAGTTTCACAGGTATAGGGAATAGGTATTATAAGATAATAACAGACAAATCACAGACCATGAGTTTTGCCCTCGAACTTGGATGCTGAGAAGCAAAATTACTCAGGCAGAAATTTAACCTGGTTTGTGAATCTAGTGTCTGAAAATGTTATCCAAACTGGTGTTGGGAAATTTTGTTTTACTCTTTTTTATTTGCCCGTATCCTGGGCTCCTGAGGTGGATTACATCAAAACTTCAGGATGACCTTTCTGTTCAAGGCAACAGTGATGCTAGTGCTTCATCTTGTGAAGTTACCTCTGAAAGACTGGGTTATTGAGATCCTGTTTGACTCATATGGCTATTTGGATTTCCATCAGAGCCTTTGGGCATGGAGAACTTCATTCTGGCCTACTAAACAGTCTTGCAGGGATAATTCTACCTCCCCTCCCAAAAGAAGCAATAGTCTAGTGGAATGATTGTGGGTGAGGGAGTGAGGTTTGGGGTAGAGGAATAAACCCTTGGTTGTCATGGAATCATTCTCCAGCAGCAGTGATTCAGGCTGTGGTCTTTCCCAGAATTTCCTCCTTAGTTCAGGACTATTCTAGCAACCCTTTTTGACTGACCTACAAATGAAACAAAAATATGTGTACCCTTAATGACCCTTTGGTCAGATGCATGCATAATATAAACTTAACTACTTCTTGTTTTAGGTTGTAATTTAATAGTAAAGAAGCAAACAGTCAGTGGAGTCAAGGTGCAAACTGGCCTGGAGGGAAGAATTTCAAGGGATCACAGTCAAATATTGCAAGTTTTTTCCCCGCTTTGTGTGGAAGGGAGATGACTAGTGGTATAATATCTGCACAAAAAAGTCAACATCCATACTGAATGGTCGTTGACATAAATAAAATTTTGCAGACCCTGTGCTATATACATCCCTTTGCCAGGATAATGACGATTTTAATTGCTTGACTGTCTTTTCCACAAGGCAGCCGGGCACCCCAGGGAGGCAGGACAAGCCTCTCACCTTCCCCAGAGCCAGGAGCCCGGCCCATGCCAAGGTCATTTCCCTGGGCAGGGGCAGCCCAGGTGCCGGCGTTTGAGCGGAGAACTGCCGGTAATGAATACGCGGCAGCCTGCGGTGGGAGCCCTGCCACTGTTAAATTTGTAGCCAATTAGCCGTGTTGCACAATTCCAGCAGAGTAACACCAGTCTCTATAGACTCGGTATAGAGAGAGAAATTAGTTTAGACAAATACCTCTTAATCCCTTGTTCTTGGCTGGGCTGGAGCGCCTACTGCTAAGTGCTAATGGCACTGGGAAATCCCAATTTCCAGTGTCAAGGGCTTCGAGGAATCAGGCTATTAAAGGGAGACATTTATTTTGCATTAGCTTTGATCAGCGGCTCCTGGGTGAAATCTCCTTAAATAAATACCCCGTGCGGCCTCTCGCTCGGGGAACGCGGGCTTCTGGCCGGGCCGGCGGCTGAGGGAGAGGGCGCTGGGGCCGCTTTCGGCTGGGCCTCGGCCCGCGGGAGCAGAATCAGGTTGGAAAAACCTCCGAGGTATCGACTCCAACTTGTGACCGAACACCACCGTGTCAACTAGACCATGGCACTGAGTGACACGTCCAGTCTTTCCTTAAACACCTCTAGGGACGGCGACTCCACCGCCTCCCTGGGCAGTCCATTCTAGCGTCTAATCAACCTTTTTGTGAAGAAATTCCTCCTAATGTCCAACCTAACACTCCCCAGGCGCACCTTAAGACTATGTCCTCTCATACCGTCGCTGGCTGCCTGGCAGAAGATGCAGCCGCCTGCCCGGGGCGGGCACCCACGGGGATGGGCGCGGGAAGGAGCTGGGGCAATGCCGGCAGGCGCCGGGGCCTGCGGTGCGGAGCCGGGCGGTGGGGCAGGAG
>VZTX01028491.1:26955-39199 GCA_013400915.1 Pardalotus punctatus | reverse complement strand
GATTTGGTTGATGTTCAAGGATCGCGTCCTACAAGATCAAAAAGCTCCTTCACAACAAGTAGGAAATGAAAGGCAGCTGGAGACTGGCATGAGTATGTTGCTCCTAGCTGAACTCAAAAGGAAACACACAGGAGTGAAAGCTGGGACAGGTGATGCAGGAGGAATACAGAGTTGCTGTGATAGCACCAGGAAAGCCAGGGCCAGCTGGAGTTAAATCTACATTTCTGCACATGAAGGGGAACAAGAGAGGATTCTATGTGTAGTTGTAGAAAATAGCAAAAGGAATAAAAGGACAACTAGAGAAATGTAAACTCTTCCTGAATGAGGTAGGGGTGCTGATAAAAAAGAATATGGAAAAGTCTCAGATGCTCAATACCTTCTTTGCCTCCGAGTTTCCTAGCAAAACTGTCCTTGAGGAATCCCAAGCCCCAGAAAACAGAAGAAAAGTTTGGAACATGCCCAACCCTCCACAGAAGGAAAACCAGATTAAAGAGAGCTTAAACAAACTGTACATACAAAACTCATGGAGCATAAGAGGTTGGACCCACAAGTGCTGAGGAAGCTGCATGATGCCACTGCAAGTCAACTCTTGATTATGTTTGACATGTCATGGCAATTGGGAATAATCCCTGAAGACTGTAGGAAAAAAATATTGCTCCTATCTTCAAGGATGGCAACATGAAAGATCCAGGGAACTACAGGCAGGACAGCTTCACCACAATCTCTGGGAAGATAAAGGAACAACTAATCCTGGAAGCCATTTTTCCAAACAAGTGAAGCACAGTATGGTAGTCAGGAACAGTCAACATGGATTTACAAGGAGGAAGCCATGCTTAACTAACCTGGTAACTTTCCACAATGAGGTAACTGTTTTGGTGAATGACGGGAGAACAATGGAAGTTGTTTACCTTGACTTTAGCAAGACTTGTGACACTGGTTCCCCTGACAACCTCACAGAAAAGCTGACAAAATACAGGTTAAAATAAACACACAATGAAGTGGATTAAAGCAGCCTACCTGCCAGGCCCAGAGTGTTGTGATTACTGATTTAGAGGCAAGCCATTAGAGGTGTATCCAAGGGGCCCGTGCTGGGGCCAGCATTGTCAAGCATCTTCAGCAATGACCTTGAGTACACCCTCAGCAAGTACACAGTACACAACTGGGAGGACTAGCTGAACTATAAGATGATTGTACGATCAGAGATTAGATTCAGAGGGTCTTGGACAGGCAGAAGAAGGATGTCTGAGAAATCTCTTAAAGATCAACAAGGATGAATGCAGAGGCCAGCATCTGGGGAGGAATAATACATGGCACTGTTACATGTTGTGTCCTGACTGACTGAAGAACAGCTCTGCAGAGAAGGACTTGAGGGTCCTGGTGAACAACTAGCTGACCATGAGACAGTGATGCAAACTGATGGCAAAGGCAGCCAATAGCCTCCCAGGCCACATTAGGAGGACAATTGAAAGTGTGGAGGAAGGCGGTCTTTTGTCTCTACTCAGCAATGGTAAAGCCACACATGGAGTGCTGTGTCCAGCAATGCGTTTCCCAATACAAAAAAGAGATGGACTTACTGGACCAAGTCCAGTGAAGGACCACAAAAATGGCTAGGGGACTGGAGCATCTTCCATATGAGGACAGCCTGAAAGAGCTGAGACTGCCAACCTGGAGAAGAGAGGCTTGGGGGTGTCTTACTTTTATATTTAAATACCTGATGGGTTGGAATGAAGAATACAGTGCCAGGTGCTTTTCAGTGGTTCTCAGAGACATGAGGCAATGGGCACAACTTAAAAACCGTGAAATTCCATCTGAACACGAGAAAACACTGTTCTACTGTGAGGCTGGTCAAACACGTTGCCCAGAAAGGTTAAGACATTTAAGGAGCAACTGGGCATGATCCTGAGGAACAAGTTCTAGCTGACCCTATGTGAGCAAGGGGTTTGGATTATATGGTTACATGGAGTGTTTTCCAATGGAAATAATTCTGTTGTTCTGAGGTTAGGTGGCTGTCTATGACTGTCTAATGTGAGGATGTAAAGAAGACTAAGCCAGGGTTTTTGTCAGAGATATTTAGTGGAAGGGCAAGAATAAATGGTGTAACTTTCAATTAGATGGAGGGGAAATTTTTTTTACCATGGTGGTAGGAATTCACTGTCCTTGGAAATATTCAAAACTCAATCAACACAAGGCCTTAAGCAGCCTAATCTAACTGGACCTGCCTTAAGGGGGGTTTGGACCAGGTGGCCTCCAGAGGTCCATCTGAAGCTGAATGATTTCATGATTCTCCATGGCTAGACTTAAAGAATGTAACTCATAACATCTAAACATATTTGTGGTAACACTTAAAATACACATGACTCTCACATATAGGGTTGGTAAAAGATGCATACTGTAGAATACATGACCAGGACCTGGGCAAAGCCAAATTACTCTATATAGACATAATTTTAGATTGGAAGTACTGATCACCTGAGATTTATGTTTCTCTCTACATATATACCAGGTAAACAGTCAGAACACTGTCCCAGTAAGTTTTAGTGCTTTGAAATACTCAGATGGAACACACCACTGGCTAAACTTAAAAGCTTACTGATGAAACCCCAGAAACACTTTCTGCTAACTTCAGTGACTAAAAAAAGAATTTGATCGATCCAAGTAGAACCAAGGGGACTACAAACACTTCCATACCACCAGGTAACTCAGCTTACTCAGCCTATCAGTAAGTACAAACAACCCCAGTGATTTTGGAAGAAAGCAGAAGACCTAGCTCAAAGACATGAAAAAACCTGCCCGTTAACTCCTTACTAAATATAGAAATGTACAGAATGGTTTATGTATAAAACAAAAGGAGAGGATTAAAAAGAAATATATTTTTATAGTATCTAAATGTGTCTTTTGAATTTGATATTCAAGAATATCTTTTCCTTTTCTGAATATTCCTAACTCACTAATTTGATTTCCACCAGAAATTTGCCTAAGTAATCTAGAAACAAATGCAGTAGTAAAACTAGACTCAAATAGACTCAGTCAAAGGTTGTAAAAATTGCAACTACATCTGCATCCTTACTATAAATGCTTACATAATTTTTCCTTCTGTACTGAAGTGGATGGTCTCTAATAGTTGTCATTGTGCAGAACTCTATTTTTGGTGCTAATCCCTTGAAAATAACACTTAATCACTGCATATCCATCACTCTTATAATCAAAACACTTCAAGTTCTCCATTGAAGCTGCAGAATCAAAAGTGACTAAAGGAGGCACCTCAGCTAAAGAAGACTTGCAGCAAACTCACCAGCAAATTACGATGGCAAAGAAGTTTTCCTATGAAAAGCAGCACTTTGATTTTAGTCCACTCTCTTAATTGGTATAAACTGTGCCAGAAGGGGAACATGATGCACAAGGCCAGCATGTTCCAAATGTATGCTTGAGGCACTGACCCAGACACTTGGTACTGATTTTGACACTTCCTCATAAAGGCAGTATTGTGAAGAAAGGTGAGAAGAAACCCTTGATCTACAAAGGTATACAGGACTTTACTGTTTCATTTGCAGCTCCTTTTTCACAGTGGTGGACCAGGCTGGCCCAAAGGACACTTCCTAAAATGATGTGAAAAAAAATTCAAGTTTTCATTTCAAGGCAGGTAATATCATGAGAAATACTGTAAAGCTAATAGTTAGGTTTTTAAGTCTAGTAGTTTCTATACTTGGAATTTATGCATAAAACCAGAGTTTTTAATGTGAAATAATGGCACTACTAGTTTGTAGAGTAACTGTAAGGACTTTCTGAATGAATCAATGCAAAAGTGAATGTCTACAGGAAAAATTACCCTCTCTGCTCAAAACTATTGTATGCTGGACTAGACTCGTATTAATAAAACAGAAGTCAGTTTTATTTCTTCTTTTGCACAATCTAATCCATATGGCAGCTAGAAGGATGAAAATATAATAAGTTTAGGCTGCTATTGCTCTTTCAGCAATGAACCCTAGAAAGAACAGGCAGTAGAACACTTTATAAAAATATGAAAATAAAAGACCCCCAAGAGAAGAGTGAGAATAGGCAGAGTAAAAAAACGAGGCATGTACATGAGAAAAAGAAAATGGACAGAAATCTGGCATCCCCAAAGGCCACTGGTACAAGGAATCTTGAAAACCTTTTAAGTGACTGGACCTTTCACACCATCTGTGGATGAAGGTATATAACTGAGGTTTTGTTATTAGGGCTTCTACCTGCTTAGAGTCTGTGACTAACAAATTTAATTTAGATTAATTAATTAGATTAATTTAATTTAGATTAGCCTGTACTTGGTAAATTCTCTGAGGCACTTCTATATTCAGAAGAGCACAGGAGCATGCTCCTCTGCTCAGGAGGATGAAAGGGATAATAAAACTCCAGTCCACATAAAATTGCCATTAAGCAGTTGAATTTCTTCCTTCTTCAGGCAGGTATGATAAGCACCAGTTTCAGGCAACTTACTGCAAAATGAGGAGAAATTTTCATCACTAATTCTCTATTAACACCAGGACAGGCAGAAGTCAGCTTGCATTCTGGGATCAGAAAGTCTCACGTACTCTCTTCATAAAATGCACACTCATCACCTACTGAAACAAGAAAGAGACATCAATGAAAAACAGCTCAAGTTTGTTACATGGAATTGTCATTGCTGTGCAATGAAAACTTTGTAAATTTACAAATGTGAATGAATGAGTGAATGTCCTTTACAGGATGCTGCTTGTCTCATGCATAAGAATACTCTCAGTAGCAGGTGGTAGTTGGAACATTAGTGGGCCTAGGTAGAGTGGTACAGAAATGGCACCCATTCAGCATGATTTAGAATTATTTAATGTTAGAAATGGTTAAGACAGCAACTACTTTTTAGTATACTGTCCTTCTCTGTTGTCAGGGAATATTTCAGTTTGCATTCCTGAGGGCCAAAGCAAACAAAACTGCAGAAATACAGCAAAGCCAAACCATTTGGTTCTGTATTTGTATTTAGGAAAGAACACAACATCAGGGGTTTTTTTGCCTGCTTGACTGAACAATATCTGCTTCTCCAGAAAATGGCTTATTCACTATATCCCCTGTGCTCTTACGTTGCTGCACCTGATTACTTTGTTTTCTGAACAGAAAATGAAGGGGACAAAAGGTTGGGAAACCATTTATGTTTGCACAGGTTTTGAAAGATTTGGTTTAGCAGAGTAGTCCTGGAGTTTGCTGTCATTAACTCTCCAAGCATCACAAGTGACTCCAAGTATGTTGGGGATGGAGGCAACTGCAAGACAGTCCAGAGCTGTGACAGAGGATGTCATGCCAGTGCATATTTTACAAAATATGTATAATGCATGTGTTTATACACAGAATGCTATATCTTGATCAAGTTGATTTCTCCATGTTTTCCATACAATCAGGAGTTGCCTTACAGGGAAAAGAACTAAATATTCTGACCAGCCTTCTATAGGAATAAAATTAAAAATTTTGATATGGAATTACAACATTCCAATGTTTGTTCAGCAGATGTATCATCATAAAATAGTGTTGAAAGAGAATCACCATAATTTTTAAAATATGTTCCCTCCAGAGAGGCAGCATGTAGTAAATGAGCATTGTGTAATTTGGCCAACCAACCACACAGCATGCAAGCAGCATCCTACAAACTGAGGGTGTAAGTATCCATGTATTACAAGCAAAAAGGTGATGCCAATCTCTCAGGGACACAGCACAACACTCAGCAAGGGAAAGCTTTGGCTTTGATGCAAGTAAGGCATTACCATGGTGGGAGCCCCAGTACACCAGCGCTAATCAAATGGGGAGACCAGTGGAACTGCTTGGGAGTACAGCTCAAATGATAGCACTACAGGGCTGGATAATAAAAGCTGCGCTGCTTAACTGGTTTGCCTTTCATATATGTGCAAAGTCCTATTTTGTTTACTAATGATCTCACTGCTGTTATCTGAATTCCAAGATTGGCATCTGGCCATCACACTGGTACCTGTGCAAAGATGAGGGCAGATGATGAAGGAAGTGAGCTATCCTGGGTTACTTTCACATGATAAAACATGCTTGGCACTCTGCATATGCAGATGGGAAGAAGGAAGGTACCTCAGGTTACCATGACAACAAGATAAGATGTGCTTGGGACTGTACAAACTTGGATGAGGGAGATGAACTACCCTGGGTTACCATAGCAAAGTCTTGTCAAGCCCTACACCACACTTGTCTTTAGTTCTTCTCTTCTTTCAGAAGCCCATTAACTGTGTTCTGAGTAAAGGAGGTCAGTGCCGCTCCATACAGGTGGCACAACCAGAGATAGAGGATACTTTCATAAGCTCCCAGCACAGGAGGCAAGATATATGGCACACAGTCAAGTATCTGGCTTAGAAACTATAGCAGGGGATTTGCCTTCCTGAAGTGAGACACTAAGATGACCACAATGGATATTCTGCTATAAAAGTTGCTGCTGCCTTCTCTTGGACAGGTTCTGTGCCTTTACAGAAGCAGGAATACATTTGCTTCTCATTAGACTGAAAACAAACCCTGCAAACCATGGTAAAAGGTTAACAATTTTCAGAAGTTGTTAATAAAGAGACTTCCCTGTTTGATCATATTCAAAGTTTCATCTTTTGTAGTCACACTGCTTGTCTGACTTTCTAATGGATCCCAGCTTTACGATAACCAATAAAAACTTTTGTGAGCTTTTGACACTATGAAAAGAAGGCAATAGTCAGTTTTGCCATATGAGGTCTGGCTTCCAGTGTAGCAAGGACAAAGGTAGGCACTGGTTCCTCTCATGAAGAATATACTTTGCTTTCCTCAGTATCTTTTAAATGTAGAAAGTTGAAAGAAGATAGTATACCCCACTGTACAACAAGTACGCAAAATATCTAAGCTGCATATTTTTGCAGAGCCAAACAACAACAACAAAAAGGAAAACAACTGAAGTTTGAGGGATTAAGGATATGTAGGTACTACGCAGAATAAAGAATGGATGTTCTATAGGGCCAGAATACGCTGATGAGTGTATTAAATCCTTTGGCATTACTTAGAACAGACTCATCCCTTTTAGAGTTATTACTGAACAGCCTTTTCTGTCCTGTCACACAGAAAAAATCTGCTATGCCCATGGGACAAACAAGCCTTATACACTACACCTAGTTACCTAACAGCATGATATCCACAAAGTTTGTATGAAAGTAATCATACAAAAAAATCACCACTCTCTGTACTAATCCAGATCACTTTTTCTATTTTTTTGCATTGTTTAGGCTTTTATGTAGAGATAATAATAGATTTCTCAATTTAGGCTTTGCATCCTCCTTTTGTAGTACCACTGATGTTTTTGAACCAGGAATGATACCACAAATTACCCTTTATTATCAGCTACCTTAAAAGCAAAAAGAAAATAAGAAAGGGAAAGGTGACTATCTGAAGCAAAGCATTTTGAAAAATAAACACAAAATGTACAAGAAATATTTGTTACACAGGGAACATAGAGTATATTTTTAATTTGCCATAACAGAATAATAACCAATTTTAGCAAATTGCCTGCAGTTTTAGAACATACATGAATGCTCCATAATCAGTGACCTCAACAATAGCACTCATCTGCCACCCAGTGTTCATTTGCTTTTTCCCCATCTTACAAGAACACACAGTATGAAGGCTGAAGAAGACTACCTGCCAAGATGAGCTCTACATTATTATTTGTGATTGAGTTGAATGTAACCAGCAAACTAGACTGCCATCAGAAATAAGAAAATTAGGGTGAAGAAACGAAAGCATCATGACTGATCCTAACAAAGGAGTATAATCGGAAAACAACTTTTTTCTACTCAATATACAGGAAATGATGGAGCAGAAGGAAACCGCAGTGGAGGAGGTCCTTAAATTTATGGAAGAGAGAAAGCTGGGGGACACAACATAAAACTAACACATATTAATATCCTTTACAGTCTCAAATTAATTAGCTTATGGAAAAATATTTACTTGCCTATTACCTGAAGACACAAGCTGAGTTAATCCAACCTTTATTACATTAACTGGGAGATGAAAAATAAAGTATAGTAGTGTGGTTGAATAATTAGAATAGATTTACTGTTTACACCTGGAACACTAATCAAAAGCTACCCTTAGAAAGGATGGAGGAAGGACAGGAAAGGAATCAGAAGAGTGGACAAATGGTAGACAAGAAAGGAGATAGATACAGAGCTACTTTCTACTTTGGTTCCTTGAGTATTTGTTTGAATATTATTAGTATTAGAATAGAAACAGACATGAAAGAAAAAGCAGCACAATCTATCTCTCTGACTGACACCTGATGGATTTACAATCCATCAGGTCAATGGGACAGTCAGTGGCTTCTGCTTGACCCTCAGTTGATTTTACAGGAATGGCTTGCTGTAGAAGGACAAAAACCTGAAAACCAGCTAAGACAAAAAAATTCCAAGCAAATTAAACCTAAGAGATGAAAATATTTTTCTAAAAACACATGCTTCTGTAGGTATGACTGAAGGAGTCTGGCCAAAGCTTACTAGCAAAGACAAAAAAGAATGTAGAGAGGCCATTGTTATAAATATTTTTTTCTCTCCCCCATCCCCCTTCAAACAACAGATTTTGGCTTTTAAAAGGCTTCCTAATAATTAAATGTGACATGATTTGTCACAGATTTCAAAATACAGAATTGCTGATGGAAAAATAAAAAGCATAGGGTCAAATTAGCCTAGTGTGTCACACTAGGTGTCAGAACACTGCCTGTCCTAAGAATGGAAAAATCATGTAATTGACTCGAGGGGAGCTTGTTTATAAAGGCTGATACTCAAATGGCTCAAATTAGAGCAACATAAAAAGGGACCAAAATGTACCAGGCCAAGTACTTTGAAAAGAAAGTCAGAGAAACATACTGACTATGTGAATACATGGACCTACTTTTTCAATTTTAGTTATTCAGCTATTCAAGTGTTTTAAAAATTATATTTAGTTTCTGTATTTTGCTCTCTGCAGCAGGATCTATAGCACTTTCAACACCTTCAGGAAAACAGTAAGAAGTAAATAGATTCATTATAACATGGACTAATTAAACAAATTAGAATTCACAGGAACACTTTATTATCTATTCAAAATAATACTCCTATTTTTCATCAAGCTGCCACTGAGCAAAATCAAACTTAACTAATATTATATATGACTGTGCACTTTAAGATGTGATCTACATTTTTTAAGTTATGCAATATTTTGTAAAAAACAAAGCTGGAATTTCATATTCATTCATATCTGCATCATTCATTTCAGAACAGCCTCTACTTTGTAGAAAAAAAAATCAGGTTTACAGTACCATGAGTGCAATTCTTTGAACTGTAATCCAGCAGAACCACAAGTACAATTAGGAAAGTTATGTTTGAAAAACATTTGAATTCTTGGCCAATCTTATAGGACACACCCCAAAAAAAAAGATTAAAAGCCCTAACTGCAAACACCTTAAAGGACTGTAATTTCCCACAGAGATTACAGGCAAATGAGAAAATGTAAGGAAGTTTTTCTTTATGTTTCTGTGTATTATGTAAAGCTTGTCTGAATATCTTACAAAAACAAAATCAGTTAAGATAATCACCTACGAAATGCCTTTTAAGAAACAAATTCAAATGCATTTGTCTGCCTTTAGCTCTTGTTTATTTTACTACAATTAATTATGTTTTATTCAAATACTCTTTGCACACCTTGGAATGAAATTCTGACCTCTTCGAAGTAAATGGGAACTTTTCCACAGATTTTATTTGGGCATCAATGCCAGATATTCTACTCATTTAAAGAAGCCGCTTTCAGCTACATTCAGTTAGTTTTATTAATATCTGTTGCCTTTTCTTTATTTTATTTTTTTTTGTAACGCATCAACATCCTCCTTCAAATGATAGCCATGTTTTCAGACAATATTTTGGCAATCGGCTTTTTTAAGAGGGCTGATCTAAGTCATATTTTCTCTAAGAAAACATACTGTTTCGTGTTCATCAACACCTACTAATGAAGATCACAGGCACAACAACAACCTAATGTGAGGTAAGACAAAAGATGACCTTAGATCTAACAGCATCTACTTCATGTTAATTAGTTTCATGCTCCTCTTATGGTCAAGTAAATACATAAGAAACTACTCTTCTGCAGAAGTGAGTTATATTTCCCATTTCTGGTCATAACATGGCTGTGGGGTTTTATTGCACAGAGAATGAAGAGTCATGTGCTCAGAGCTGTGTTGGCCTTGAGACAGGGAAAAGGGAGTGAGAAGTGTACTTTGTAGCTTCCATGTGTAGTTTTCCACTTGTGTCAATGAAAACCACAGGAGAAAGGAAAAGCAATCACACTACTCAAAGAAAGGCCTCTTGAGAGCCAGATGTAAACAATTTCAGAGAAACACACAGGTAGTGGGAGTAATTTGAAAAACAGTTGAGAAGACTTTGGAGCAAATAGGTAAGAAATATACCTTTCCTCTAAACTTCTTGCAGTCCTGTTTTGCAATGGCCTCAGGATAGGCTTGCTTGTCAGTAGACATGGCAATTCTGTCTTACACCATTTAAAAAAAAACAATCTTCAAACACAAATCAACATATATTAGCATACAGTAAAGTACAGGAAACACTCTGAAGACTCCTGTTCTCATCAGTTCCAGGTGCTAGTGACATGTAAAATGCCAGCAAATCCACTTGTCTGTCATTTATTTGGACCTTCATTTACATCAAATGTCTTCTATAAAGACAAAAATCTTAACAGACAATAGGTATTTATAATTAAGGTGTCATATCATATCTAGATCAAAATAGCTTCAATTAGCCTCATATAAACTGTTGTTATTACTGAGATTAGGTAAGAATCATCAACATGGGAGATGACCTCTCATTACTACTTCTGTCAAAGCTCCAGATCATAAAATCCTGACGAAATGTAAAGTTCTGTTTGAGGAATGGGCCTAATAATGCATCTGATTATGTTGAGATATATATGAAACAAGAGTAACTTATCACTTGGAAAGAAAAACAGTATTACACATGAATTACGTCTTGTACAAGACTTGAGACACCAGTTTCTAGCCAAAGGCATCCAACAAACCAAAATCACCTTTTCAAATCACACCTTATGAGCCCAGAGAGGGAAAACAGGAGGAAGAATGGGCATTCATTCTGCCTTTTTGTGTTGATCCAAGATGCACAAACTGAGAAAAATGTCGACTTCTCAGCCAGAAACACACCAGGAAATGTTACCTTAGGAAAGAAAAGGATACATTTCACATCAGACTCCTTGGTCCAGTCATAGGCATGTGCATCAGTGCGAGTCTACAGGACCCTATCTCTAAAGAGACTCAGCGGCCCTTGGCTTTATTACTGATAACCTCAAAACAGTGCCAGATTAAGACTTATCATTGCAAGTTCTCTCATTTTGTATTTTTGGCTTTTATCATCCCGTGTTAACAGTGACTGATTTCATAGACCTTAGCATTACACAGAAACATTTGATTACTACAAGAGAATGATTGAATGAAAACAGTAATTTTTTCTTCTATCTGTTTGGGGAGAACTGTTGTGAGCAACATACTAGTATTACCCGTTTGCACCACAGCAGTAATCCCTTCGGTAAACAAACAACACGCAGCAACAAGCCCCGTACTTTCCCATTTAACCTAAAAGTTCTTGGCATATTTTTCCAGCAGACTTTACACCTGCGAGCCCCAAAGAACCTACCAGTGCTTCCTGTTTGGAGGAAGAGCTAAATAACCAATCCGCGGGGGAAAATTAGGGTTACAACGACAGCGCATTTTAATCTTTAAGGGGGTATTATCACAAAGGTATGACCTCGTTTTATGCTCACTTCCATTCCCAGATGAGAGCCAAGCTATAAAAACACCACAGACAGCACTCCAGGAGCTCTTAGGACGGAAGGTTCATATATACATCACACACACACACGTGTAGCTTGCCAGCGCCGTGCGGCAGTCTGCGGGAAGTGACCGACATTCCAGCGCCACGGCAGAGGCAGGGGCAGGGAAAGGCACAGGCGACGACACAGGACAGGGACAGGGGCGGCGGCAGGTTCAGGGACGGCGGCGGGAGCAGGGACAACACACGGTCCACTCAGGGGGTTGGGGGCCGACAGGGCCAGCGACAAGCGCAGCGACGGGGGCAGGGCCGGGGCAGAGAGCGGGGCAGGACCAGAGGCGGAGCCGCGGCAGTGCCCGCCCCCCAGCCCGCTGCCTTCGGCGCCGTGCCTG
>VZTX01028491.1:0-26716 GCA_013400915.1 Pardalotus punctatus | reverse complement strand
GCTCCACCGCGGGCAGGCGATGCGGAAGGAGCTGGGTTGGAGTTATCCCAGCGTCCCCGTGCCTAAGGAGCAGATAGGTGGGTGGTGTGTTTCTCTGTGGGTCAGGGCAAGGCGGCGGCTTATAAACGCGTTGTAAGGAATTCTGTATGTTCTCGCAAAAAGCTGCCATTACGTTACTTTTCCGGATCTTCTTCTTGTTGCTGCGGAAGTAAAAATGCTGTAATTCCCAAACAAAGTTGGGACAGTAAGTTTGATTTACCTGCATTAAAGTTTCCTTCAGATATTTCACAAATTGTCCTTCGTGTGCCCCTGCCAGAGGTTATCAGCACTGCAGATTTCATAACGTGACAGTGGAATGCTGAGGAACTAATGCATATGGATGCTTTTTTTCTTCACTCTTGGTCGGAAAGGCATGGCATATGCTATACAGGATAGTTTCTTGAATTACTGAGTGTATATTCCAAGCACCTACCTGGAAGCAATATAAACAGGGTTGCTTAAAATGTTCCTTTTTTCTCCCAGCTATGAGGGGTGACATCCTCAACAAATTTAACCAAAAGGAGCACGTGTTTGTGTTGGACCCTGGCCACTTTGTAATTTAAATTCCACTTGAAGTGTCAGTTCAAGGGAAGACATTGGCTGTTTGTTTGCGTACTAATACTAAAACGTAGGCAGCAGCAGTTACTTTACTGTTTTGATCTGACATCATAAAACCCATACTTTCTTATCAGAAGTGTATATTCAGAGTATTCTTACACTTGGCTGCTGCTAATGTTCCAGTCCTAAGGCAGCCAGAGAGGTTTCAGGTGTGTCAAAAGTATTTTTGCAGTCTGGAGACTGCTGCTGACAGCAGCACATGATCCATGATTTTGCAAATACACATAACAAAGTTAAGGTGGCTTGAACTGGAAATCTCTTTCTAAAAGAAATAGCCTTACGCTGCCATGCTTCATCACTCCTGTTGTTATAATGCTGCATATTTAAGGTGCCTTCCAGGTGCATTATTATTATCTTTGGGATTTAGGCCTGTCTGCTTCTATAGAAACTGTAAATCAACAATTTTCTCTCCATAAATAGCATGTCTGATTTTCCTCACAGACATACAGCCAAGGGATTGAATTAGCCTGCCAAAAAGAAAGAGAGTTTGTGAAGCACTCTGTAGAATGCACATGGAACTTAGCAGAAGCCCAGCAAAAATTTGGTAGTTTAGCACTGCATAATTCAGAATCCTGTGATCAGGAATCTGCTCAAGCAAGGACAGAAGCTGCTGAGTTGAGATGGAGAGAGGAAGAGTGGAGAAGAAAAGAAGAAGCACTAAACCAGAGGGAGCGACAGAATCTATGGAACACAGATCCTGTTAGTAAAGAAGTTTTCAATAAGGTACGACCTACATCAGTGTGCATGGAAACAAGTGCTAGCCTCTTTCGTTCATTCCAGTTGTGTGAGTGTCTAGTGTGAGTGTCTTCTGTATCCCGTATTGCACAAAAACACAGTATGTACCTCACCTCTGTGCCTGGGAAGATCATGGAACAGACCCTCCTAGAAGCTGTGCTAAGGCACAGGGAGATGGTTCGGGACAGCCAGCATGGCTGCACCAAGGGCAAGTCCTGCCTGACCAATTCAGCGGCCTTCTATGGTGGGGTGACTGCAGCAGTGGACAAGATGTCCACTGCTGTCGTTTATGTCTACAGATGTCATTTATCTGGACTTTTGTAAAGCCTTTGATGTGGTCTCCTACAATGTCCATCTCTCTTAAATTGGGGAGAGATGGATTTGATGAGTGGACTGTTGGGTGGATAAGAAAGTGGTTGGTTGGTGTCATGCAAAGGGCAATGGTCAATGGCTCAGAGTCCCAATGGACATCAGGGACAAGTGGTATCCCTCAGGAGTGTCTACTGGAACAGGTTTTATTTAATATCTTCATTAGAATTACACAGGGGAATCAAGTGTGCTCTTAGCAGATTTGCAGATGACACCAAGCTGAGTGGTACAGTTATAAGACCTGAAGGAAGCCTTCCTGAGGGACCTGGACAAGCTTGAGAAGTGGGTCCATGGGAATCTCATGCTGTTTAATAAGACCAAGTCCTGGTGCTGCACCTGGGTCAGGACAAACCCTGGTATCAACACAGGCTGGAGATGAACAGATCAACAACAGCCTTGCCAAGAAGGACTTAGGGGGTGCTGGTGGATGAGAGACTGGGACATGACCCAGCCGTGAGCACTCACAGCCCAGAAAGCCAAATATATCCTGGGCTGCATCCAAAGCAGTGTGGGCAGCAGGGCCAGGGAGGGGATTCTGCCCCTCTGCTCTCATGAGACCCACCCCCAAAGCACTGCACCCAGTTCTGGCATCCCCAGTACAATAAAGACGCCTCTTGGAGCAGCTCCAGTGGAGGGCCACAGAGATGATCAGAGGGCTGGAGCACCATTCCTGTGAGGAAGGGCTGGGAGAGCTGAACAAGGCTGTTCAGCTTGAAGAAGAGAAAGCTCTTACCTTAATGTGGCCTTTCATTGCTTAAAGGGGCCTTATAAGAAAGATGGAGAGAAACGTTTTTTATCACAGCCTGTAGTAATAGGACAAGGGGGAATGGCTTTAAACTGAAATGTGGAATGTTTAGATTGGATAGAAAGAAGACTTTTTTTTATTATTAGAGTGTCAAGACACTGCAACAGGTTCTGGGCTGTGAGTGCACAGGGAAGTTGTGGATGCCCCATCCCTAGAAGCAACAGAGGCCAGATTGGATTGGTTTTGGAGCAACTTAATCCACTGGAAGATATTGCCTGTGGCAGGGAGGGTTGAAACTCCATGATCTTTAAATGTCCCATCCAACCCAGAATATGAAACTGTTAGTTTGCCTCTAATACTGTCAACTGTAATACAAATTGTTTAGCATGAACTTTTTTTTATAGTAAAATCTCGTCTTTGATTTCAGAATTTAATTTCAACAGCTATTGGTGCCTTTTTCTGAGCCCTAAAATCACAAGCCAGGCGTGGTTAGATGATAAATGTGGTTATCTTTTTATGAAGGGTCCCTTCACGTGCACAGCAGGCTGAAATACAGGCTGAAAATGCGCCGAAGGTGCACACATGACATAGAGCAAGTAGTTTTGTAAGTTTAGTAAATTAGCCTAATCAACAAGAATTCTCAGTCAGAAACACAGGTGTTGAGGTTAATTCCTCCTCTTGGTTCAGCCCTCTTCTGAAGCCCCCCTTCCTTGCTAGTTTTTTAAGGGAATTTGGCTCAACCTTGGTTCTCAGAAGAACCAAGATTAGGACTGGGCCTTTAGGAATATGTTTTGTCTTTCTTTCTAACAGAGTATGTAAAATGCTAGCTACAAATCTATGTAGTTGTGCAATAATAGGCTACAGAGTTAAAAATATATACGAAGAATATGTAAAACCAAAAACCAGTTTGGGATCACTATCACATCTTCTGATTTCATTGATTTAGCTGATCCAGGCTGCAATGTATATGATTCTCATGACTAACAGATCTGTAAGTTCCTATCTGAAAACAGAAGTTTTTGAGAGACTATAATGAGGCTTTGAAATTCTGTTACTAGGTAATTCACTTTCTAAAAGAAAGACCTTCTTCAATATGATATGACTCTGTAATTAGAACATAGCCCTTTAAATAGTAACATATAAAGGAGTATTATATTAAAATATCACTAAACAGTATGTGTGGAGTTTATGTGATAGTACAATCTTTCTCTTCCTCAGAGTTTTATTAATCAGAAAAGGAAAGAAATTGAAGACGAAGCTGTGTCCGAACCACTTATGCAAAAACATGAACAAAAGATTAGACACTTTGGTGAGTCTGCTTATCCAACATTTTGCAGTTCCTATGGAATTTGTGTTGGTTTGCTCCTTCTTGTACAGAATGAATGCTAATAAATGAAAGACCTAAATAACAGACTGTTCAGTTTTATTTTATCAGGACAAAGGGATATTCCACACCAGTGGGAAAAAGCAGGAGCATTCCTGGAAATCTAAGTCATGTATATAAAAGTGCATGGATTCTGTAAATCTCTCCTTTTATTAATGGAGATAAAGTATATTATTAAATGCTTTTCTGTCACCTGTTAAGCTATAAGGTTAATGGCTGATTAAATGGATATGTTTGTAAACACCTACACTGAGAGTATGTGTGCTCAGAATTGTGTGTTTAAAACTATACTTTATTATCCACTAGGTGTCACTTTAGTTCTGCCATAATTGTTAAACCAAATTAATCACAAAGCTGATCTTGTAAAGTAATCTGAAATTTTAATGGTTCTCTGGAGTGCTTGCCATTCAGGCTGGTTTCAGACTATAGGCTAGGATAGCCATATTTGGAATTCCAGGACAATTAAGAACAGGACTGAATTGGCAAAATTCAGTTGTTCTTACAAACTTACTTTTGCTTAGCTGTTAGGCTTATGAGGGTTTTAAAGCTGTTTTAAAGAAACGGCTTTGAGCCCTGTTAGCCTTGCAAGTAACAAGCTGAGGCACAACACTGTCAGAGTATGCAAATAGCAGTAACAGGCACAGGTTCTCTCAAGCACCCTAACTGCTCTGTGTAATGATAATGGAATCAGAAGACATCTCCCCTGCTGTGTATTTCAGCAGGTAAAAAAAGAAGAGGCTACCTTGTAGGGTTCCTGGCTGAGAGTTGGGCAAAATTACTATTTGTCTAAATTCAAATTAAACTGTTGCAGAAGCAGCCTTACTACATGTGATGGTTTTACTTGGTCCAGTTTTTGCTAGTGGGTAGGGAGGGGCAGAAAGATGGCTCCTGTGTGTCCTGTGTGAAAGTTCTGGAAGTTTTTCACCCTGTCCAACAGAGCCACTCTCTGATGGCTCTGAAGATGATGGACATGCTGCTGGCCAAACCTCGGCCAATTAGAGATGTTAGTTACGCCTCTGTGAAAACGAAGAAATCAAAACAATGGGTGCACGCACTTCTTTGTAGCCGGAGGAGGAATGTCCTTTTCTTCCCTTTGCTCCTCGGCCGAGAAGCCTGGGGGAGAGTTTTAAAACAACCCCGCGCCCAGCAGTTTCTCTCAGCTGCTGGATGCAATTGAAGCTACAGGACCACATTTTTAGGCATACATGCAAACAGTAGGGAATACAGGATTATCATAACGTCACTCCCCGACACTACAGCAGGTGAATTTTGTACCTCCTGAATTCAAAGCCATGTTATTGTTTTAATTTTAAATATATAAGTCCCTGTAAAAAGCTGCAGTACATTAATGCTTTCTGAAGTCATTTGTTCCATGCTAGCTGCTGCCAAGGGCAATGTGGACTTGGCTGGCCATATTGTGTAAATCCTGTTTCTGGATGCTGCTCTTGACTTCAAAGCAATAAAGAACTTAAATGGAATAACTTGAGAACAGTTAGAAGAAATATAAGCTGTTGCTTTCTCTTCAGGCATTTCTTTGCTAGAATTCAGATTACCTTAGGTCATTAGCATTGAATTATCTTTAGCCCATTTATAATTACATGCTGATAGACAGGTGAAGCTGTACGTCTGGTACCTGTTGCCAGTAACGATTGTCAGCGATACTTGAAGGACAGTTTTAAGAAGTGCTCTGAGTATTGAGTTCTGATTTTTAAACTCAGCTTGTTACATGAAGGTAGTGTCACAATGCCACAACTCAAAGTGCTAATTAACTTTCCAATACTGATACGGCTTTGTTTTTTGAGATCAAGCTGTTTGTATGATTAATTTGAATTCTTCTAAAAATCTAGAAAATTGTGTGTTAGAAGCACTTGAGTTTTTACTGTTCTGTTCCTTGCATTTTTATTTGCAGACATTTAGAGGATTTGTGTTTGTCAGAATCACTTAATATAAATCTCTTCCATAAACGTTTAAGCTATTTGATGCTGTAATTAACATATACCTACACCACTTTGTTAGTGGATGAGAACTGATTAAAAATAACTTATCAACAATGCTAGAGATGCATGACTGTTATAATCTACTTTTAGTATCTTTGAAGTCTAATTATGCCTTTCAGTAATGCTCTTTCTGCATTAGTTAGAAGTATAAATAAAACCCCCAAATTTAGCTGCATGCTGTCATTCTAATTTTAGTGAATTGCCAAGTTGTTATGTATACGAGGTATCAATGCAAGTAACTTCCTTGCTGCATTAAATCATTTATCCATTTAGAATATCTTAACTGTATTTGTCTTATTAGGCATGCTGAGCAGATGGGATGATAGTCAAAGGTTTTTGTCTGATCACCCATACCTTGTATGTGAAGAAACATCTAGGTATCTCATGTTGTGGTGTTTTCATCTAGAAGCTGAACAGGTATGAAGATGTTTAAATTCTTTGAAAGCATACATTTTCCCACTTGCATCGTAAGAAAGATGACCAACTTCATTAGCTGTTGAACTGTTGTTCCAAACCTCTCTACATTACTGATAGTGCATTGTCACATTTATGTCTAGTTACAGCTAACTATGAATCCTCTTGCTTTTATAAGCATCAGTTCTCATCTGTTTAGGAACTGGAGGAAAAGGAAATTTTGTGGAATTTTAGAAATATAATCACAGGAAACTTCTTTAAATCAGAACTTCAACTTATTTTTTTCAGAAAAGAGCTCTGATGGAGCAAGTAGCACACCAAGCAGTTGTAATGCAGTTTATTATAGAAATTGCAAGAAGCTGCAATGTGGATCCAAGAGGATGTTTTCGTCTCTTTTTTCAAAAAGCCAAAGTAAGTCAGCTTGGGTAATGATGTGAGAAACTCTTGATGCTGTACAAGAGACCAGTGTTTTAGAGATGGTTTCTTCCTAACCATATGAGGCTAAATAATTTTTCAACTGATTGAGGGTCATGGGAAGGTGTTTTGTTAGCAGTTATTTTCTGGACAGAATACTTTGTTGTAATTCCAGTTCTGAAAATGAAAGCTTAGTGGATTTTGCTTGTTGCAGGTGGAAAACAAGATGCAGCAGGGGAACAACAGGTGTGTTACAGACAAGTAATAACTAAATAACAACAGTAAACACAGACTGGCCTTAAACTGGGGTCTGACTTTTGTCTAATTACATGTGTGTTTTCAAAGTGTAGTTATGCATTGTCACAACTTTTCCATTTCATCTGCCCTTTACAGTGAGGTTCAAAATAGTGTCCCTTTTTCATGACTGAAATAGGGCAATCCAGAGCTGTGCAGGAGAAAAGTGGGAAAACTGAAACTGTGGTTTACTGTAGACTGTGTTCAGTTGTTCAAGATTCTAATGTATCTTAATATTGCCTAAGGGAGTGTAGTTAAAATGTGAGTCAGTTTGTGCTTTACTTTTGACCAATGGGCTTCAACAAGCACCTTTTGTAAGGATACCTTCTGAGATTGAATAAATGAAAGGCTAAAATTTAATTTAGTTTTACATGTCCTTAGATAAATCAGTTACTTTACTTCTACATGTAAATGCTACAGATTGGTTTAAAAAATCTACCTGAAATGTAATTTTAAACTGACAAACATTATTCCTGAGTTGTTCACAGTTGTTATTCCCCAAAAGGTATAACATGCATTACTGTGTAGATTTTTTCAGCACTGTATATGCTTACAATTCGAAAGTAAATCTGGCTGAAGAACAGGTATTTCATTTTTCTATTTGCAGACAGGAGAAGGCTACTTTGAGGCCTTTAAAAATGAACTTGAGGCATTCAAGACAAGAGTGAGAATCTGGTCACTATCACATGGCTTTCAAACTATGTTACTCCATGATCTCAGTGTCAATCCTGGTTGTGTGGGAGAGTGGACATCTTTTTTACAGGTAGGTTTATTATTTTGAGAAATTAATTTAACTAAAGCAAGATTAGGTCCTGCCTAGAGAAGCTGTCCCTTTGTGAGATATAAAGAGGATTATTTCTAGAATTGCTAGTGCTTGGGATATATCATGCAGTATTATTAATACACAAGGCATATATGGGCTTTCTTTTTACTTGCTGGAATTCACTCAGCATCAGCAAAAGCATATGTTTGTTCGGTGCCTTTACATTTTCATGCCTAAAACAAACACTGCATGGTAAAACTAATCAGGTGCTAGAATTGTATTCCCAGTTGCCACCACAAGCAGTGTATCATGGGATCAGTCAAGTAGCCACAGGATCATAAAATGGTTTGAGTTGGAAAGGACCTTACAAATCATCTAGTTCCAAATACCCTGCCATGGGCTTCCACACCTTCCACTGAGCCAACTTGCTCAGAGCCCCATCCAACCTAGCCTTGAACACTGCCAGGGTCCCCACAACTTCTCTGGGCAAGAGAAGTCAAGCCAAAGGAAAGTCTCCCTTTGTGATAAAAGGAAACTGAGCATACTTAAGTCTTTTTTACAGTTCCAGTTATGGCCACATTGTAGAATGAAGAAGTAACTTAAAAGACTGTCAAAAATTATGTATTGGGAAAGGAGTCACAATTGAAAGTATTAACTTGAAATAATTTTATTAAAGTACCTCTTAGAGGTATGATCAAACAGCTGAATTTTACGTAAATGTGCGGTTAGGTGCTAGAAATACTAAGACAAAATACAAGCTATGATAGCAAATTTTAAAAATTCTTCACACAGTGAGATAATACTAGTTGATGATTTTTTCAGAGCTAATTTCCTTCCTA
Source organism: Pardalotus punctatus (assembly GCA_013400915.1). Taxonomy (NCBI): domain Eukaryota; kingdom Metazoa; phylum Chordata; class Aves; order Passeriformes; family Pardalotidae; genus Pardalotus; species Pardalotus punctatus. The sequence goes on along the minus strand of VZTX01028491.1, from coordinate 18,105 downwards.
TTGCAAATTTGTCGTGTTGTAAGATGGACAAGACAGTCTTCTCTGTTTGTCCTTCCTTATATACAATTACAGAGTATTACACTGTCTATTTTTCATCTGTTGCAGAACACAGGAGATCTACAAGGCTCCAGAAACACAGATGACTGCAGTTTCAACTCTGTGATACAAAGAGATGAAGAAGAATCCAAAATGATGGACACATTATAGTACTTTTAAGACTGAGGCCAAGTACTCTTTTTTTTTTCCCCTTTGTTTTTTTTTCCCAAAGAAACAAACATGGCTATTTTCTTGACACTTATTTTTCTGGGTACTGCACTTTATTTTTCGTGTCAGATTTTTGTTGGTTTTTTGAGGGGAGGGAGGGACTTTGAAGGGTGAGTAATTAAGAAAAAACTTGTAATATTGTTTGAAATGTGCTGCTAGGTTTTTAGTTGTCCTTGAAGAGCAGGGTTCTTACATTGCCGAATGTGAAACTGGATGTGTTTTCTGCTACTAACCTTGCCTTTCATGACTTTAGAAATTAAACATCTGCACAAATACAATGTTTACAAGAAGCAACAGATTCTTGGTGGAATCTGCTAATGTCTTACTACAGATGTGGATATGTTTTACTCTGAATATTGGAGATTGCAACTGTATTCATGCTACCTTGCTGACAATATAAGCTCTCAAATTTGGTTATCACTAATAGCAATAAATCCGTATCTGGTATCAGTATTTCTGATCTGAATGGATTAGATTAAAACACTGGCTTTCTACCTCTACTAAGGGGATTTAAATGTTATATTGTACTTTCATTAAACATAACTTGGTTTAATCTTAAAACATAAGCAACACTTGTCTACAAATGAGTGCTGGGTTGTATGATTTCTGAGAGTCTGACTCTCTTCTTGCTCATAAGGCTAACTTCAGATTCTGCTTTTTAAATTAAATCTCATTATGGGAGAAGCATTTGATGAAAGGAACTTGAGGTACAAGGGTGAGGCTAAGACTTCAGTTTAAACAAAAAGCTTTGTCACAGGTCATACAGGGTAAGGTGTCATGCAGTCTTTGAAAGGTACTTCATATGTTCTAAACCAAAGTGGGTTTCTGACATTGTCAATTCCAACAATAAAGTGGAAAACTGGTAAAAGCCTCCTGTTTGAGAAGCTGGAAATCCAAGTACTATTTCTAGACAAGGCCTTCCATAGAACCTTGCACTCCAAAACGTCTGTTGTATTTTTCTAACTTGCAGCAGGTCTGTCCATAAAAGTGTATACTCCCAAGTGCAAGACTCCAGCAAAGACAGCTCGTGCCTCAGATAATGGTATCGGTACACACTCTCCATCCTTTACTGAATAGTTCTGATTGTACGCAAGGTCTGGAAGGCATATTGATTTCAAAAGTTCTGTGATCACAGTCTACCTCCAGTTTTTAGTTCAGGCAAAACAACCCCAGGCAGTGTCACAAACTGGGCAGAGTGGCTGGAAATCTGCCCACAGGAAAAGGACCTGGGGGTGCTGGTGACAGCAGCTAAACATGAGCCAGGGTGTGCCCAGGTGGCCAAGAAGGCCAATGGCAGCCTGGCCTGGACCAGCAACAGTGTGGCCAGCAGGACCAGGGCAGGGATTGTCCCCTGTAGTCAGCACTGGTAAGGCCACAGCTCAAATCCTACATTCAGTTCTGGGCCCTTCACTCCAAGAAAGACATTGAAGTGCTGAAGCATGACCTGAGAAGGGCAATGATGTTCACAAAGGGTCTGGAGCACAAGTCCTTTGAGGAGCAACTGAGGAAGGTGGGGCTGTTTAGCCTCTCTACAACTGCCTGAAAGGAGGTTGTAGCCAGGTAGGGTTTGGCCTCTTCTCCTAGGTAACAAGTGCCAGGATAAGAGGAAATGGCCTCAAGCTGTGCCAGGGGAGGGTCAGGTTGGACATCAGGAGGCATTTTTTCACCGAAAGGATTGTCACGCATTGAAAGTGGAATGGAAGTGGTGGAGTCACCATCCCTGGAAGTATTCAAGAAATTACTGGACATGGACCCCAGTGCTGTGGTCTATTTGACAGGGTCGTGATTGGTCAGAGGTTAAACTCTATTTTGGAAGTATTTTCCTACCTTAATGATTCTATGATTTTGTGAAACAGAATCCAGTAATTTTCAGCTTTGCCTACAGCCAAGATATGGAAAAGTCTACATCTGCAGAATATACCAGAGTATTAATACAAATGCAATAGCAGATCCACTGATGAAAGTAGCTTTCCATGTAACTTGTGCTCTCTGGCCTTCTTTTGCAGACAGACTGAGGATAAAAGGGCAAGGAGCAGTTCTGTCCCACATGTGAATTGGTGATTAAAAACCACAAATTTCTACTGAATTTGGTTGAGTTTGACAGATACTCCAGAAAGGGTAAATAAAAACTGCCTTCTCCTTAATGATTAGTTAATTATTAAGGGGAACTCAAAGGAAAACTAGTAACTTCAGGTTGTTTTTTAACCGAATGTTATATGTAAGGTTCGTAAGGGCAACGTAGCACAGTGACTTGCAATTGCTACCCTTAACAGTAGAGCCATTATCTAGCAACCTGCTAAACAGTAAAAGTTATTTTTAAGGGGATAAAATTGGGTGGTGTGGGAATCAGTGTCAAATAATGAGATTCTCTCCCCCTGCTCCTGGCTCACTGAAACTTCTGTAGGCTTGCAAAAAAAAAAAAAAAATCTTAACTCTTATTGAAGTTAAAATGCAAAACTATAAGTAAGCAGCAAATTAGGGTTTCTCACTGTAATATGTTGACATTTCTCAAAAGGACAGTACAAGTGGTCAACCTTTCTTTAAATATAAGGAAAACTGATTGTAGTGATAGCTGTTGCTCATATTGTTAATTTAGAGTAATAGGAAAACTTCTCAAATTCTACAGTGACCATCTCTTTTTTTAGACTCAAATGTGTCTCTATTGATAATCTAAATCTGGAGGTGCCGGTGCAGTCCAAGGTATGTATATATATCCACCCCAGCTCTGTAACTGTTTACAGTCACTGCTAAAGGAGGTTGGAATCTGCATTACTAGAACACAGCTACTTCAGACATTACCTAGACAGAGCTGTTTTTCCCTTGAGTTTTGCTGACTCTTGAAATTCTCAATCTGGTGAGCATTAAAAAAAGGGCTGAGGGAACTCACAGAAAAATAGCAGTGTCTGTATTACCTGGGCTGTCAAAAAGTGTGGACTGTGGAGGTTTGTAATTCCAGTTATCCAGTGAATAAACACAAGAGCTGGTCAGAGGCAAGAATCTCATGAAAACCAGTCCAATTCCTACAATAAAAATTCTACAGTAATATGCCAAAGTTAGTATTTTGACCACTGGAAATCATGGCACTGGCATCAATGAGTACATGTTGTTTTCAAAGTTAGTAGAAAAGACATTCAGTGGTCAAGATATCTAGCTACAGGTTTACCAGATTACACTTAATCTGTTCAGTATCTGCTTTTACTGATAAAGTCTTACAGGGTTAACCAAGGATAGGCTTTACCAAATGTGTTACACATCATTGAAACTCCCACTTCCCATGCCTGCAAGATAGTTGCTCCAAGGGCAGAAATATAATACTTGCTTAGCTGATTTGCCCTGGTACTAAGTGTAGTTTAAGCTGGGCAAAATCAACTAACATCTGTGTAAGCAAACAAAGAATGTAACTCTTCCATAAGATCACTTTATGTATGTGCCAGTTCTGGTCTGAAATGGGTTTTCACAGACTGATGGTCATGGTTCTTCACAGCTTCTGGCTAGCCCCAGCTAGGCACATGTTCAAGAAATGTTCTTTCATGTCCTTATCATTGCTTCATTTAATGAGTGAGTAAATCAGTCAATGTGCTTTCTAATTAAGCTGTATTCTGAAATGTGTTTCCTTTGCCAGTCAGTATTTGCAAACATATTTTCCAAATAAGAGACACAAGAGTACCTGTATTGTTAAAGACAGTTACTGTATTTTAAAAATTAGGTATATTTAATATAAAAAAATACAGCATTAAAGTGATAATCACAGGCAATAAAATTCTATCATAATGTAAGTTAAGAACAGCATTAGACTTTAATTATTGATGAGTCTGGTAGACTACTCAAACAAATCCTTGACTGCTGAATCTCATTAACTGGGAGTGAGCTATGACATAAACAGAAGTTTGACCTATTTTCACCTGGGAATGGCAGCATCTTTCTGGCTCACATCTGGCAACTTGTTTTGAAGAAAAGCATAGATATGTGGCCAGATCTTGTTGGTTTCTGTTCCAGAAAAGGATTTCAATAACCCTTTTTTCCTAAGGAAGATAAAGAAGAAAGCATTACAGAAGTCCAACTGTTTAATTTACAGAAGTCCAACTGTTTAATTGTTCCAAAATCACCTCACTTGAAGATTGCCCTGGCAGAAGTGTGCAAATATTATGTGATGTAACATCAGGAACAGCTGTAGCATTGGAAATGCAGGCTGGACATTCAGTACTCTCTTCCTCAAACAGTTAGCTATTGGCCACATCAGTTCATAAAACTGATGGCTGCCTGCAGAGCACTTAATCACAAAGTAAAGTAGCAATTTAGTCACAGAGCACATAATGTATATCAGTCATCCAGACAACCGTGACTAACCCAAGTACTGTAAAGTTGCACCTCACGGATCAAAGAATGTGCATCAGGAAAAGCAAGATAACCAGGCACAAGTAAGTTATTCTGAATTGGTTCTGGGAACTGGTTTTATCTGTCAAGTATGTTATTAGCAGTAATAACAACAGCTTAGGCCTCTGTCTTACTGTGGTGTGCTGAGGCATATTCACTTTAGAAATCTTAACAAAATCAGGAGTATCATTGTCAATCTAGAAAAACTTCTTTAAAACCACAGCAAAGATGGAGCTTCTAGTCTTCTGCTCAGCAGTCCTGGAAGAATATAATTAAGGGTGCTGAATATGGAAATAGAGAAAGGATGTCATTTCATGGATATTGTCAGTCTGATTTGTCTAGGTAATGTAAGACTAAAGCTCTACATGGTGACCTACTATTGTCTACACATTAGCAGTATGATACTTGCCATTTTACATTATGAGAAACATTGTGTATAATTTTGACATTTAGAACTAGTAATTTGTTATCACTCCATGATGCAAATCACAATTCTGAAAGAGCTACTTATTCCCAAGGAGCCTTGCTAGCTGGGCCCATCACAGTCCTGTTCTTAGAACAGCCACTTTTAAATCCTCATTAACAGGTTCTCTATTTGTGTATCACTTCTTGACCCCTTGCACTTGTTAGAAAGGCTTCTACTTAATACATCCAGAAAACAAAATACTGTAAATTCTTCAAAAAAGGGAATCTTCTCTGTTACCTTATCCCCCAGAATTGTGTTGCTCAGAACAGTACTATCATGTATTGAGTCATGCATAGTGCTCTTTATAAAGCTAAATGTGGCTGGCTACAGTGACAAGCTATTTTACCACACAGGTTCCTGAAGTTCTCATACAACAGTGGAAAACCATAGTCATTCTACTGGGTTGATCTTTTACCAAGTTCATGAAAGCTACATGGCTACCCACACCACACTCACTATTGTGATGTAGTATGTTCTGTAACTGGAGAAATCTGTTCCTTGCCATGCTAATGCAAAATAAGTTTTTAGAATGTGGAAGAACAGATTTTACTACTTACCGATAATACTCTAGAACAGGTTTTGTTTGTGCGTCATAAGCCTGCAGCCTCTTGCTGACAGTCTCTGGCTTGTCATCATCACGCTGAACAAGCGGCTCACCAGTAATATCATCAATGCCCTGGTTAAAAGCAAACACGGGAGTACATTTCTAACTTCTGTTTAAGTGTGTTTTGTGTGATTTTATATTTAAATTATGATCAATTTCCAGTTAATCAGGGTGTAGATTTTGGCTTATAAAGAGAACAACTGTTGCCTGTGTTCTTATCTAGAATATAAGCTGTTGACTTTCCAGTAAAAGAGTCTGTCAGATAAAAATACTTTCTCAGTATTGCCAATGACCAGTAGATCATAGTAACTTTACTAATTTGTCCTCTGGAGCATTTGTAGAATATGGGGAATACATAGACAAATCCTCATGTACAAGGGAAAACAATATTGTTGGTAATACATTCCTGTATAATAGGAAATAAGAGGCCAATTGGACCTTCGTTTGACAATACTAAAATGGGCAAAGGAGTTAATGGCCCTTTGATTTTCAGTTGTAAAATGGTAGAGTTATCATTTAGCAACATCTGTACAAAGAAATGGCGTAAGAGTCCGCTGAAGCTTTCGCTAGAGAGGTAGGGGCCTAATGTGTGAACTTTTGTTCCTGCTAAGTAAGTATACATTTTGCAGGTCTATTAGATAATAGAGACAACTATTTCACCTGTTCCACTGTATTGCATGTTTCCACTTAAATATTGCAGTCCACTGTGTTGTGATAAGCCTGCTAAGTAGTGAAAGTTAAAGCAGTTCCTCATAGCAAAGCTCTAGCAGCTGAAGCCTACTCTGGTAAGCCTGATAATTCTCTGTTCCAGCTTGCCTGTGCTCTTCTGCAATTGAAAATAACCATGATTTTAAACACCTTCTTTTAAACAAAACAAAGGCAATATTTTCAGTTGCTCACTTCCAGTTCTTACCTGGTATTTCAAGCTGGCCTCTTTTCCTGCAACACTGAAATCCAAAAACTACAGGGGCCTGCTGTGCTTCTGATGTAACTTAATAAAGCTTCCAGGTGAAATGGGATGCTACAACAGCTAAGTTATTTAGAGTTAAGGATGAAATACAGTTTAAGCTGAGTTGCACTAAAGCAAATCCTTGTTCTTAAAAAACTTTTAAGGTAACAATGTACAATGTACAATCTTTATCTTCAGGTTCCTCTTTAGGGTATTTCAAGCCATAAGCTCTCAAAGCTGTTGAAAAGCTTCCCTGACTTGACAGTTTCTACATCCAGTTTTGCAGTACAGCAGCTCTTCCCTTGAAAATATCCTGGTTAAATATAAACACAGGGAAAGCATTAAGTGGATTCCTCTGACTGATGATTCGGTGTGCTTCCTATATATAAAGCATGACTCCTCTGGAGGAAGGAAAACTACATTTTGGACTGTACAGGCTGCAAACAGGCTAACACCATGCCCAGATCCTGTGCCACTCTGGAAGGCAGACAGTATTCCAGATCAGTGAACAGGTTTAACCAGAGTTTACAAAATACCATGGTGTTCTGCTCTGTAGGGGACAAATATGTGGTCCACCAGCTAGAGGTTCTACCAGGTCACTAACACACCCTCATACCAGCAGGGTGTTACCGGAAAGATTCTGTGCTCCCAAGAAATGAAATGAGCCTTCTTCTGAACTGCTATGTTTTGAAACCATATATGCAAACAATTATTTTACTGCAGCTAGCAAACACAATGCAGCTGTTTAGTGCCAACACCAATGCGTATTGCTTACCTGCACTTTGGGAGGACTGAATTCAAGATTGTAGACTCTGCCACTGGCAGGGTGGATCCAACGTGCTGTGAGCCGACACTTTATGGTCTCAAATGGCACATCTAGGTCAATCACAGTGTCTATGTGACATTCCTTATCCAGGGCTTCTGCCTGAGCAACTGTTCTGGGGAAACCTTTTTAAAGGAAACAACTCCATAAAATTCCAAAATCAAAGTTATAACAAAAATTACCTGGATTGTGTCATTACAGAAAATAATTGTCAGACAGAAAAAAAACCCAAAAAGCATTATCATACTCTATAACAGTTCAAGAGACATCAGATTTTCCAGTACTTTTTAGTGTGTCATGGCATTTTAAATGTTAAATTTTAAATTGTTAAATGCCTCCCAGCTTTCATTTCTTCATTTCAGTTAATTTTTCCCAAAACTGCAAAAAATAACTGCAAAAATACCCCATATTCCTATGCACCACATACCACTACTCTTCATAAAAGCACTGTATACAGATTTGGAACAATAAAAGCTCCGGTGAAAAGTTTACTCAGAAGTCAGAACAACCTAGAAACACTTGTGGCATCTCTTACTTCTATAGTTGTGTGAGTCTGACTTAAGGTGGTGACCATTTACAAACCTCTTTTATTCAGTTGCAGTAATATATTTACCAGCTGCCAAATATATTTACCAGAGGCAGTCCAGGATTTGAAGGGTTCTACAAGTTCTAGTGTATCAAACTGTCCTCAGGTATGATGACTGTGAGAACACTCAGGCTGATCAGGAACCTGTCTCTTCACTTTAAATACACTGTATTTTGGCCCATGAACTCTATGGCTCCCTACTCTATGCTTTGAACTATTAGACAAATCTATTGGGACTTAGGAGGGGTGCAGTGGGAACAAAGAACAAAAAGCCAAGGTCTCCACAAAGAATTTAAAATTAAAAATGGAGAGCAAGATCTTCAGTGGTCAAAGCTACTGCAGAACATGCTATTGCATCCTATATTCACTGGAACAATGCCTCTCCTCAAAAAAATCTAGCATAGTCTTGTGTTCTTCAGTAGCTTGTCATTTGCATCATACTGTACAAGTAAACTTCTCCATAAAGGCAAGTACCAATAGGTACAATCTTATGAAACTCTTGCATAACATTGATCTGTCCATTGCATGAGTAAGGAAAAACATTACAAAAAAACAGAGTTGATTAACTCAGACCAAGTGCTTGCTTGTGTATTAAGTCTCTTGCACCTGGTTTGCATCACAGTCACAACCTGGCCTCATCCTATTTCTCACACATTCACATTTTCTTGTGGAAGGGCTCCTAAATGTTAAGAGCAGAGGGAGAGCCAGGTCTTCAATTGCTGTTCTTTTTTACTATTGGCAAGCTAGTCAGCCACCACACATCTAAGTTATGCAGCTGGAAAATGAGTTTGCTTTGGAACTGAGTACTGAGAAAATTCCTCAACAAATTGAAGTGCCTTTACAAAAGCATTTCATTGAAACCGAACCATAATTTTATACATACATGTATTTTCTCAATACAGAGAAAGATCTACAAGATGTGATGAATTGTGAAGATTCCACGAACACAGAGAAAAGTGCTCTAAATGATACAGCACATGAATCTAAATGGATTATGCCCACAGACACCTACAACTCAGACTGCTATATCTGCTGTGACTCTAGAAGCGACCAACCTACCCTAAGGCAGTAAATGGGTATTTGGCTAAGTGAGCATACAAGCATTTCAGCAACTCTGGTTTGAGCTAGTTGACCCTCTATTTGTTCTGCATTGCAGTTATCAAGCTAAAGTTTTCAGGTTAACATATTTCAACAGAACAGTGTTGTTCCTGCAGAGCCCTTTATGCCAGAGCTATCCCTAGTGTAATTTGCTGAGTCGCATTGCAAATGCTGATGCAGACAAAATTTCTGCTCCAAAAGTTTAAAGGCAAGAGCCTGTTAAAATGCAGCAGAAATTGATTTATTCTCTTATGGTCTCAACACAACCCTCCTGCTGAGAGCTGCCAGCAGGCACAGCTATACTGCTACACATCCAGATCCACAAGACTGGAACTGTGTGTACGCAAGACCTGGAACTAAAGAAAACCCCAATATCTGCCATTAATTGCTTTACTGATTAGGTTTCATTGTGCTGTTCACTGTGGGAATGAAGCCTTTGTCTCAAGAAGGAACCCAACTGTGACTAAAGCCACCAGAACAAATCACTGTACATAGGAGCAATTATAATAAAAGACAGAAAGGGACAGAGACCACTGTGGATTTTTCCCTCCCTCTAAACAAAAAGTCACACCAATAACTTTTTAGTTTTACCTACTGAGACAGGTTGTGCCTAGAGCCCGAAAAAAGATGCATCCAGCCTAGATTCTATTTTTGTGCTGTGCATCCAACTGTGCTCCCATGGGCTGGAATAACAAGAGCCATGCAGTTCATGATGAGAGCAGCAAATGCATTTTCTCTCTAGTGTGAACGCTGAAGCAATGAGCTTTACACTGCAGAACTGCAAAACAGTTCACTCTGGAGAACAGAACCAAATAGAATGAAGGAGATTTTAGAGCAACTGAGCAGTGGTTTTTATTACTTCACACTGCTGCAGTACTTTTCCATACTTACCTTGTTACTGCATCACATGCCTACCTTCCTATTTAATTAATTCCAAAGCCCCATCCTTCAAAAGTTTTCCATTCCCCAGGGACTTTAATAAGAAAAGGCTTTAAAAAAAGAAACTTCTCAATGCATATTTTAAATGGGAAATACCATAAGAATTATCATAAAAGATACCAGAATTGCCAGTTTGGAAATTTTACTGGAGTGCTGAACTACCCTTTTCAATATGAATTAAATAGCCCCATAATGTTCTAAAGGCAAGATGCACCCAAGCATTTTTCAGCTGAAGAAACTGGGGCAGACCACCTGCTGAAAGTTTCACAACAAGCTGGTAACAAGCAACTGAAGCAGTCCCAAGTTTTCCAGAGCAGATTTTCTCTCTGTGTATCGTGATACCAAATATGCTAACTTACCATCCAATAGCCAGTTGTACCGGTCTAGACCTTTTAACTCATTCAGCATTAGTTGTGTCATGATGTGATCTGGAATAAGCTGCCCTTGATCAATGTAGGACTTGGCAAGGATTCCCACTTCTGCAAAAGTATGAAAAATTGCATTACACTATCTCTGACCTCCAGCAAGCGAAAAAAAGCCCATGAGCCTGCAAAAAAATTGTTTTGATCCAGATGACATAGAAAAGTTGTAAACAAGACAGACAGCATGCTTGCCAAAATTAAATACCGGATGATAAGCTAGGATCTGACCATGCAAATATGTTTCATATTAATTTGATCCATTTGTAGTTTCACTGAAGGTAACAGGGCAAAACACACCTCTCTCCTCACATCCTCTGAATAAGTTTACTATTATAGTATTTGAAATACTAAGTTCCAAAAACTCAAATGAGAAGAGGCCATTAGGCAAGAGTCTTCAAAATAAGAAATATAAAGGGTACAAGTTTATTAAGATACCAGCCCTCAGACTTCCTTAAAAGAAAGTTATTTTCTTAGTTTAGTGGCTAGTTACTTACTTACGCTTTGACTTTATTACAAAGATTAAAGCCTTTGGCATTTAAGAGAACAGTCTGCAGCAGGGCATGCTTGCCAGATATGTACTTTTATGATTACTAGAGTTACAAGAGGATGTTTATAGATATTGTACACTATTTATGGGACACTAGTATTTTCCCATGGAATGGACTAACATTTAATACCACTCATTTATCCCACTAGCTCACTAAAATTCCCCCCACGCATCGTAGTTCCAGATATCACACTGTGTTCCTACACGGCAAGCAGTATCATGCTGTAGTTTACCCAAATAATGGATATAGCCAGGAAGAAATTCAGTTGCTGGGGTTGTGTCCTAGGCACAAAGTTTCCCCATTTTTTGTTTATAAAACAATTACCCAATTATGTTAAGTCACACAGAATAGCAGCTAGACTGGTTTTATTGTGGAACTGCAGAAGCCTTTACTTGCAGCCACTTCAGATCTAGTTACAGAAAACTAAACAGAAGAGAAAATGGGATGGACTGACATACCAACACAAGATATGACCACTTTCAGCAGAAAGCAATGAAAAATGCTAGTCCCATCACTCAGTGCATGGAATGTGCAACAGGACAAAGGCCCTTCTTCAGAAGAGACAACTGAAAAGCAGTAGATGCCCTCCAGTAATGCAAATAGTAGCTTTGGTGATAAGAAGAAAGGAAAAAAAAAAACAAAACAATAAAGGGACAATTTCCCCTTACTGCCTGTTCACATCTGTGGTCAGGCTTTGAAAAGTACAAAGCCTATTTAGAAATAGGCACCGTGCACCTTGGCCAGACTTTAGTAATGCTCACCAGGTGCAAATGTTTGTGGTGCCTGAGTCTTCTAGCACATCACAGACTGGAAAGAAGCTGACAGTCTGCCTGGGTACAAAGTGTCTCTTCCCTACCTCCCTTCTTCATACTTCTTTTATTATTCTAGTGTGGTTTGAACCATGTGCCCTGCAAAAGTAGGTTGGGAGGAGAAATAAATCACATCTAGATGGTTTAATGTGTACTCGATGCTTGGATCTGCTCCTGATGTTGCAGCATTACTCTAGCCACAGTGATCTAAAAATACACACAAGGCAAGGTTCACAGAGAATGGTTCTAACATACTTTGGAAAGACTCATGGGGTTTTGGGTCCAGAGAGATTTAGAGTATGGCATTAACAGAACTGGAAAAACACTGCCTTTTGCCCCACTCTACAGAACTCAGGTAATGTAGAATGTCAAAATTACAAAAGGAAAAAATAGGCACAACTGTACTCAAATAGTTATATATTAGGACAAAAAGTTGGTACACTAGATCATAGGTTTTCTTTTTAATTTTTTTTTTCCACCCCCACTGTTGGTAGTGAGATTTCAGGAGGTTTGTAGGTTTTATTTAGTTCTGGGCTTTTTCAGGTTGGGTCTGAAACCACTACAGGCATGGCAATGTTCAGAATTAAAGGCAACACAGGTTTCTTTCCTTTCTATGTGACAATAGATATCCATGTTCCATGGTTTTACAAAAGACTGACAAGTTCTAACCACATTACAGCAAACAAGCTCTAGCCATAATCAGACAGTGATCTCCTTAGCACTAAAGAGGTGATCACAGATTTTCCACTCTCCAAAGCAGCAGAACATAATAATAACTGCAGATTGATAAGGACACTCATCTTCAGCACAACTAGGGACTGACTTTCAATGCAATTGCAAGAGAGCTTCATCTGAGTTTACATGAATGAGAAACTCTGTAGCAGATTCTGCTAAGTTCTGCTGTAGTAAATTTAGAGCAAATTTCACCTCTCATACTATCCACTGACTTCTCATATTCTGGGTTTTAACGAGTCTGCTACACTTCCATTTCTCACCTTTGCTTTCCTTCACAGTCTTTAATCTGTCCAACCCACCTAGAATTCTTTGCTTAATCACTTTCCTTTCCATCACTTCAACCTCCTGCCTCAATTCAAGCAATATTATATTTCCACTTGCAATTTCCTCTTCTCACACACTCTTCAGCTTAATTCTGGTGCTTTATCATCTTGCACAAAAATTAAAGTATTTAGTAAACAATGTAAACCCCAAAGCACTTGGTAAAATAAGATTTCCTTAATTTTCTGGAAGGGCTAGGCCACTAGGTCTTAGAGTAAAAGTTCATAACAGAATAGTTTTGTGACGCTCTGTAAATAAAAACTTGTGATTGTGCAACCAAACAGAAACAGCATGAATATGATCAGATAGGTCTGTACAAGTGTGCTCCTAGCAAATTCTTAACTTACAGATATTAACTATAGTAACGTCAGTCACTGTACCAAAGTCATTATCCTTACTGAGTAACCAGAATTCGTGTGAAGATATGTGGAAATCACGTCACAACTGATGTTACAGTACAGATAATTTTTCACCTTCAAACATGCTTATGAGTATTCCAAAACTAAGACTGCCAGTTACCGAAGCATAATACTAAAGTGATACTTACAAGTGAACGTAGTACTCTACAGCTTAAAGTTGCTGGAGATAAGAATGCTCTCATTTCCCCATGTGCAGCCTGAGATGCCTCTTACAAAGTTTTTCACCCCACCATAGATAAAAGCAGGTGTGGAAGTCAGGAGGGGACCTTTCATAATTGGAAAAATCCACCAGAGAGAAGGACTGTGGCATCTCAACAGAGGCCAGAGGTGAAGCTAGGACTATACAGCAAGAATAATTTGTATCTTTACCTAGTACAAGCACCACCGTATGTAAACACAGATCATTCTGAAACCTAAGTATGATATGACCTCCTAAGACAATAATAATTCTAAAAGCTATGCAGTTCAAAAATTGTGCCCTTTTCTTTTTTGGAAGGCACCCTTATGTTATGCCTCCCAGTTCAGGACTAGGCCTAATTTTGGAACAGCTGTTTATAATTCTAGGTGCCTCTACTTCTAGCCATCAAATGGACACCCGAAAAAGTCTGCTTGCCCAGAACTCCTCCTTTTGCCCTGCGTGATAAAAAATGTGAACATTTTTCCCTCTTAAAATGTTTCCAGCTGTAGAAATCATTAGAAACTATCAGAGGCTATTAGAAACACATACAAAAAGCACTGGGTGCTTAGAAAAAGCACCAAGACAAGGAAACAATGAGGTGTAACAAAACAAGGAAAACGGGATAACCCCAGATAACCCCGTTCCCCTTCAAGAAGAGGATGCCAAGTGACAGCTTGTGGAGGACCCACAGCTGCAGATATGAGGCCCACTTCAGTAGCCTCTGGCCTCCAGAAGAGCTGTGTGAAGTCACCCAACTTCTGCTCGGGTGCGGGGGGTAGGAGGAGCACACAGAGGTGGGGCTGGGGGGCAGCAAAGCCCCTTAAAGGAAAGCCTTGCCCTTCCGAAGGGGGAAGGGAAGGAAGGAGCGGTGCTGGGCGCAGGAGCGTGTGTCCGGAGCGTGTGTCCCTTCCCCGAAGCGGGGCTGTGTCACGCAGGAGCCCCCGCGGGACTGCGTGGGGACGGTTCTCGCGGGGCGAGGGCGGCAAGAGGGACCGTCCCCACGGCGCACACACCCCACCCGCGTCCCCATTCCCACCTGTCTTCTTCTGCATGTTGTCCCTCAGCAGGTCGCCGCTGGAGAGGTGCTTCACGCCGAAGTGTTTGATGATCCGCGCGGAGACGGTACCTTTGCCGGAGCCCGGCGGCCCCATGATGACGGCGCGCAGCAGCGGCGGCGGCACCATGCTGCCCCGCCGCTCCGGCCCCTCCGGCCGCGGGAGAAGCGCCGCCTTCCCGGGGAGCGCCGCCTCGCAGCGCCGGGCAGCCCAGCCCGGTCCTCCCTCCCCGGGAAAAGCAGCAGCAGCTTCTCCGGCTGTCAATCAGGGGCAGGAAGAAAAGATCCTTTACGTAAATGCACGGGGGGAGGGAGGGATAAGTGACTAATGATAATATAAAGGTAGCTAATGCAAATTGCGTTTTAGAACGTCGCATCGGACCTCATTTAGGCATCACGGTGCGAACTGGCCCTGACCAGCCTCCCAGCATTCCTCTGCGCAGCAGGCCCGTTTTGGCTGCTCCCCCCTGCCTGTTTCCACTCTCAGTCATAGAATCATTCCGTTTGGAAAAGACCTTGAGGGTCACCGAGACCCACTTTGTCTGTCCACTCCTAAACCATATTCCAAATTGACACACCTCCACACTTTTAAAATATCCCCAGGAATGGTGACTCCACCGCTTCCCTGAACTACCATATGGATTTCCCAAACTGAGCTGGGACATGGCTCCTTACCTGGCTGTCACCTGACGGCAGCTGATATGTCCCATTGCTGTCACTACCTTGCCCAGGTGCCCTGAGGCTGTGGCTGACTTTGCTGTGCTCAACCCCACACAGCAGTCCTGCTCTTGCTGGTCTCTCACAAATAAACCCTCCCTGTCTGGCAGCAGGCAGCTGCACTTTTAATGAGCTGTGCCTGAGGTTTGCTTAAGATACTTGAATGTGAACAGCTGCAGGTTGTCCTTGTTCTAAGTAGTATTCTTCCAAGCACCCAGAGGTGTGTCTTTCCTGCAGATGTGATTCACTGATTCTCAGCTAGAGCAGAACACTGTTTTTGCCAAAAGAGAAGATTTTTCTATTTCCTGCGTGTTCACTGTCAAGTTCACAGCAGTATATGTGAGCCTTCCTGCTAAAGGCTCTGGAGAAGGTGATGGATATCAACCATTGTGTACCTGAAGGACCACAGTGAAAAAGTGATCTCACTTTTGAAAGCAGAGCTAGAGTCAAAACATTAATGAAATTCAGCTTCCTGTTTTAAAACCTTGTTTCATTTCAATACGTTTACATTGAAACAAATAAAGCAACAAGAAAATATTCAAATGGCTGTTTGGTACTTAAGAACAGTAAGGAAATGGGAATATAGCCCCAAAACTCCCCAGCCAACAAAATAAATTGTCTTACCAATTAAGTAGGAAGGTACTGGCTTAGCACATAGAGCTTACCATGAGCATAAATCTCATTACATTCAGCAATGTGAACCTTCATAATTGAACCTACTAATACCTTTATTGCAGAGTGTAGTAAGACAGAAAGAGTGAAACATTCAGGTTTTTAGCAGTGTTCCCAGGGCAACATCTCAGTCTGCCAAAGCACCACAGTCTTAAAAAAAAATTTGGAAGCAAAAGCTATTTAAATGATAGAAGCCACACTGTTTGTTTTGAGCTCCACACTTCAGAGACTTCTGAACAGAAGTCCACAAAATGTGTTGATAACCCTTCCTGAAGCAAATATATGGGAAAATGGAAGGTATCATATGAAATAAATAACTAGACCTGTAAGAGACATCATTAACTGTAATCTCCAATGCCACCATGTATAAAAAGCAGCAGTAATTTATCTGGTTTTATAAAGGAAGCCTGGAGTTCAGCCTCTCTACAGACACTAATGAGCAGCTCAGAAAAAATCCACACAGGAATGCTAAGATTATTCCATTGTTAAAGACTGTTTTAAAACCTCTCTGAACTTCATAACAGATTAATGAGAAAGGGGTGGAAGTGGATCGAAACGCACTTCTTGTACACACGTACGTTCTTACTAACCTATGGCCTTTGCAGAACACAAGTGAGTACTTAAGTTACAAAAAATAGGTAGTAAAGGAAATTATTGTTCCACTCTCCTTCACTATCTTTGCTGAAGTCCAAACCTTGTCCTAGTAGTCTTGTGCAATAGTTGTGACATACTCAGAAGTGGAAAAGGAAATAATGGGAGAAATGGGTCTATGGTTGACTAGTTTGTATACAAAGATTTACACAGCCATTCTGTATTTAAAGACTTGCATGTGGTTGTTTTTTTTCAGAGCCCTCATTCTGATGTTTGGAAAAAGACATTTTAATATCTTCATTCAGACTTAATTTTTCATATCTTAACACAGTAGCTAATGTTTATATAACACAACTTGCACTGTATTCTGGATTAATCTTTTTCATGCATGTAGCCTACAGTTCTAAATTAAAAACCTAACTCTTTCTCAGTGAGTATTGAAGTAGCCCTCATGATGACCGAACAGTAATCAAAATCTTGTTTCCAACAAATCCAAATATTCTTACCAATAGATAATTTTTCAGATTTCTCAGCATTTTTTTCAAACATTAGAAATTCTTTAAAGAGGCTTTTTAAGACTTAAATTGTTAAAATAGTTTCTGTCAGGTCTGCTCCTTGGAGATCTAAATCCTTTCCTCTGAGTTTAATAGAGAATTCCTTTAGTATTGGGTAACTACTTCCAAAGTGTTACACTTTATACCAAAATGAAATGGTTACTTACATGAGGAAGAAGTTATAGTATACTGACTTTGGCAGGACCTCTGACATAGTCTCCCACATAATTTTTTGTAACTCATCTGGGTGGATGGGTGGACAATTAGATTTGTGAAAAACTGGCTGGAATTGAAGTGTAACACTTAGCATTTTGTACCCTACCAAAAGCTGTTAAAAGTGTGTTTTGTCAGGGTCTGTTCTGGGGCCTTGTTGTGTCTAGTACGTGTGAATGACCCCGGTAGGAGAGAGAGTGCATCCTCCTCAGTTTTGTGAGTAACACCAAACCATTCGACCTGAGTGGATGGGCTTGGGGCAGGAGGTGGAGTTCCGCAGGAACAGGTAGGGAAAGGGGCCAAGCAGGACCCTGACAAAATTCAGCAAGGGTTGGTGCAAAGTCCTGCACCCAGGACACACTAACTCGACCAACAGCACTGCTGGGAACTGACCAGCAAGGCAGAAACTCTGCTGAAGAAGACTGGGGGGAACTGGTGTACAGCCAGCTAAGCACCATCTATCATGTGGCCACTGACATGCTGAGCTGTATTAACAGGAGGGCAGCCACTGCCTCAGGGGAAACAGTTATCCCCTTGTATTAGGCACTTCTTAGGCCACATCTGTGTACCCTGGCCGGTACTGCACCCTCCAGTGCCGGACAGGCATTGATCAGTAGGGGCAGGTTTAGCAGGAACCATGCTTGTTCAGACTGCAGAGGAGAAGGGCTCAGGGGTACCTAACTGCAGCTTTCTAACACCCATGAGAAGGTTACTGAGAAGGCAGGGAAAGGCTCCTTACTAACGTGTGTGTGTCAGGAAAATTAATCCA